>VXBN01009076.1:0-88693 GCA_013397395.1 Sinosuthora webbiana
ACATGGTATAATCCCACCAGTTTGCAAGTGTCATAGGAATAATATCCTTCCATATTACTGCTGAGGAACTGAGTCCGTGGCATGGGTGCTACATGCAAAAAGTCCATAGCACGTAAATCTCTGGGTTCTTTGGGGTAGTTGTTTCACACAGAAGAAGATATGACTTAAAGTGCATATATTTATGGTTTAATTTGGGCATACTCTGATTTCCCCAAAAGTGACCTTGGAGTGTTCCAGATAAAAAACAGGGAATGCCTAGGAGCAATCTTGACAATCCTCACTGTAATGGCCAAAAACTCTCCAGGAGGTTATAACATCTGCAAAATACTATGCAACACATACCTGTGGTAGGCAGGCTTTTTAGACAATGCACTTTGCTTTAAACCAAGTATTTTCCCCAATATAATGTTCAGAATACAGTCTAGCGAAAAGGAATACTCAAATCACAACTCAAAGTTGCATTGTACTGGAGGAGGGAAACTAAGGTTTCTAATATAAGGAAACTGAGGGTTCTAATCTACATTCCATGATGGGGTAACTTTCTTAGCATAATGAGATTATGTTGTTGTAGCTAGATTTGCTCCCATAAGCATGTGAGCTTGTTTAGCCTGTTTAGTATTTTCAGCCTGTTCACCAGGACAACATGAGGACAAGACTCTTATCCCACCACATTTGCTCTGTGACTACTGAAATATTTCCCCACTGAACTCTAGTGGCTTGCTTCTCCTAAGTGTGAAACTTGTTAATTTGCTTTATTCTATGGAAACTTCAGAGATGGCTACTCCCCAGTTACTAAACTGTTTGCAGTTGTTTAGTTGATATATGTTTGTTTAGCAAGCATCTGTGGTGGTTTAGGATGATCCTGTCCCTGTGCTTTTGCCTTCCACTCAGAATGAAAGAGGTTGCCTTTATTCCTTCATAGACTTTCCCTTTTAAAGTGATGGACTGGATTCCACCTGCAGCAGCTGTGGAAAAAAACAACCAGAACAACCCACAGGCTCAGGGTAATAGGTTTGGATGTGGATATTGGCTGCTGTTTGCAAAGTTAATCTGCTTCCACCAAAAAACACAGTAATTTGTTCCCCCATAGTTCTGAGACAGTGCCACTAAGCAACACCTTGAACCAGCTTTACCAGTTTGGTTGAAATCAGGAGGGGGTGAATGGTTCAGCCCATGCTGCACAATATAAAGAGCTCGTATGTTTTCCATGCTTCTTCTTGGGATGAGTATTTTATTTCTAAAAATCTATTACTTCCAGACAAGAACTTAAAGGAGGCTGGCAAAAAAAAAAAAAAAAAAAAAAAAAAAAAAAAAAAAAAAAGAATACCAATAACAGATATCTTTAAGGTGTATTTTGTTATTAGGATACTGAATTTTTCATAAGTCAAAAAGACTTAATGTGCTGATACATAAGGAGCCCAACAAACATCAGTGTTACAAATGTACCCACATAAACAGTCCCAGTAAATAAGCCAAATTGCCTTCTGTGGATCATCTGCTCTGTTTTCTTTGCAGAGGGGGAATGGCTGAATAGTTTACCAACCTGGGGGCAGAGCCCTTATCTTAGAGAAGCTGAGAAACTGTACCCATAATACAGTTTAGTAATAAAGTGATATAAAGAAGTGGGAAATTCTTCTCTTGAAGTGATACTTTCAATTAAAAGATTAAATTAAGTGGCTAGAAATGGTGAAACAACTCTCCTCCTTCTGTGGTCAGTTGGCTGTATTTGGTTTTCTCAGAGCTGGACAGTTACTTTGTTTTATTGGTATGTATTTGGTATTGCTGAATGCAGTTAGCTCTTTCTTGCCACCTTTCCCCTATTTTCAGTTATTTTAACCACTCCTTGTTTCTCACTTCATATTTAAATGGCCAAGTGGCTCACTATACCTGTACAGAGCTTGCTGCAAAAGGCATTGAGTGTTCCACTGCTATTGTAGAATTATAATAGTTTAAGTTTTACAAGTCTAACCTGTAACTAGAGGGAAAATGGACATTTATCATTTTATTGGCCTACCAGTGATTACTGGATGGACAACTATCTGTTCCGTAACCAGAATAAGAGGTAAATAAGCAACAAATACAAAGGTGTCTAATGAAATATAGTGCAACATTTCCACATATCGCAGGATTTTGATTTGCCATTATATTTTATTGAAATGTAATTAAAAGGCAGAAAATAATAGAATCACCCATACAGTATACAAGCTAGAAAGTGTAGATTAATTTATTTTTCAGCATCACATTTCTAAAAACACTGGCTTCTGTATTTTAAACTCTAAATAATGTAATGTTATTGAAGGACAGGGTATGAATTTTATATAAGCGAATGAAAGAATTACTTTTGATTATGAAAATATTAATTTTGTGTAGTGGTTTGAAAGCAAAATAAGTGAGAGGCTCCAAGTCAGAAATACAATTTAATAGGAAGAAAAGAAAGAATAAGGTAAAATAAAATAAATGCAAAAAATAGAAAAGACCACTGACAGAGTCAGAATACAACCTGATCAAGGTGATGGAAGCAGTCCAGATGAGGTTATATCCAGGTGAGAATGCTTTGTTCCTCCCCCTGGGCGGAGCATCTCACAATGGGATGATGAGTCATGCAGGGAGTCCTTGATGGCTCATTAAACAGAGATAACTCCAGAGGGTGTTATCTATGAGTCATGGGCAAGGCATCTGATGGGCCATTAGCAGAAGATGACCCTGAGGGAAGGGGTCCGGGAAGAGTGCTGCTCCAACAATTGAATTCAGCAGTTCGTTAAGATGGTGATGGAATACTTTGTGCACATCCTACACTACAACCCAGGACATTTTGTAAGAAAAACATTTTATAAATGCTAAAAAAATTCTATAAATTTTGTGAAATAAATGGGTACATTTCTTTGTTTTGTCTTTGGGTACTGGTGTTATACCAGCTGTATACTCTTGTGTGGTTAGTTTCTATTAACTAGATATTAGGTCAGTAATCACAAATTAGTCATTTTCTTCTTAGTTACCAAGACCAGAGCTTTCCTTGCATGTTGCTATAGATTTCAAATTATAGTGGTGTATTGTATACACCTTGTACTGTTTGTGTCTTTAAATACATAATAAATATGCACATATGTACTTGAGTAAGTATGTATATAAAATACAGTTGATAGTCTGCTTAAAACTTGTAACTAACTTTGGAATACAAACCTTGTTTGTTTTCAGAGGAATTGTGGTGTTAGACTACTTGGGAAATATCTCCTTTCCTTTGTTTTTTTTTATACAGGATACAAGCAAACAAACAAACAAAAAACCCAACAAAAATGAAATTCAGTGTTGTGAGAATTAATTTTAAATCATCAAGGATCAAATCCAGAAAAGAATAATTTTCTCCTTATTCCAAGAGGGGATAAAGAAGGATAGAAAGAAGTATATTTTCTTATATAAAAGACAAAGAAACCTATTGGAAGTGCCTTGTTTGTCATATGTGTAATATCACATATCAGAAGGCTCTCTGCACCTAGCAGCTATGTGCAACACTGAGTGGGTCAGCAGTGAATATTGGTGCTTTTCCCAGAGATCTGATGGCTATTGCCAAACTCTTTACCAGGCTGCTTTTGTTTGTTCTCAGGGAAAGATGTTATGGAGATTTTGATTCTACTTGATCTGAGTAATATATCCTAGGTTTGACCACCGTGAAAAGAAAGAGTGTCATTGTTACTGTCACTGTCCTCTAGGGACAGCTTACCTGTCCTGTTCAGCACTTTGTCTGCAAGAGGCTTTTGCTTGTTTGTGTCTCACCCTAGCAATCAGAATGCTAGCTAGGTAGCTGAATTCCTTCAGTTCCCACTGGAGATTTATATTTGTATATAGTGCATTCCATTGTTTTTGGAAGTTTTGGCGACCTCCAGGTATGGATAAACATGAATATTTATGGAAGAACCACTAGATTTACTTATTATTTGGCATTATCTTAATGCACCTTTGTATTATAGAGATCAGGGAAGGCTGCAAGCACCCCCTGCCTCCCCTTACTGTAAGTATGTGTTGCCCTGATTTTTCAGCCTTCTGATGTTTTACATTTTTGTACTGGAGTTCTCATGCATTGTAACATAAACAAAAAGTGATGTTTTGAAAACTGTGCATTCCTTCCCGGGGGAAGGACAAACTGATGTACTCCTAGGTTGACCAGTGGGGTGTCAACCTCGTCCCCCAATCCCTGATCAAACTCCAAAGACTACGTAAGTCAAAATCCCAAATAAACTTCCTTCTCGTTTGTTCTCACAACCTGAACAGGTGAGTGTGGTTCTTTCATGTCAGTCTAGTGACAAGTATGTATGTACAATGATGGCAGGATTTCCTCATATCTATTTTGGCTCCGTGTACTGTCTATAGGGCTGATCTATAGGGCTGATCAGGACCCTAAAATTAACAGAGCAACTAATTAACATTTCTCTAAACTGAAAAATTCTAGCCTAATTCTTTTTCAATAGAAATCGTTTAAAATCCACTCCTTTTTTTGTTTAATTCATTAAATGACAGAATTTCAGGAAATGAAGTGCATCACAATAATAATGCTACACTTAAACCCTAAAATTCAAACTAAAAGTTACTATTGTAGAAAACCTGAATTCTCTTAATGTGGCTGTGTTCTACATTTCTGCCTTAGGAGTATCCCTAACATTACCAGCTGGATAGTGAAGGATTTATTGGAGCAGGCAAAAGCTCCCATCTGGCATCAGGAATCTGTGTTACCTTTCAGATAGTGTATTTATTGGAAATATATCTTTCAGAGGGATTTGAATATGAAGGAAATCTAGAAGAAAAACACACTTCTATGTAAAAAATGCAAGTTAGTAAAATGCAAGTTTGTAAAATTTGCTTTAACACTTTTTCCCAAAATATGATTGATAATCTGCCATGATAACAAAAAGGAAGAACAGAGACTACACATATAAAACAGGAAGCCAAAAGCTGCTAATTAAATAAGAATATTGAGCTCCTATGATCACTGTGTAACTCTCTGTAAAGAAAATGCAGCACTGAATTTACCTGCTCTTCTAGCAGCTCTATCATAAGTTTATGCTGGTGATAGAAAAACACCAAAAAAGGGAAATGCACAATGAAAGTTGAAACCAGGGAGGGTAAGTGGGGGGTGTCTACACAGATGGACTTGTCTTGAGCTTATCTCTCCCATGCCCCACCACTGAGCTATGAACAGGTTCATCCCAGGAGCCACACAACTGTATTTGTAAACTGTAGAGCTGTGGGCAGTGGGAACAGACACGGCTGTGTCACTCTACACAGGAATGATGCCCCAGGCTGGCTTGGCTTACATCTTCTGCCAAGGATTTCTCTGTCGGGTGACAGCAGTGTGTTAGCAAAAGTTGTGGTGCTTTGCCTGGGCTCACAGGTCTACGCAGTGGTGCTCCCCAGCCTGAGAAAAGAGCTCCTATGGACAGCAAGGCTTCACACTGTTCCAACCAAGATAAAGCTGTGCCCCTGAGCCTCGCCCCTCTCTCTTCATTAGAGAGCATATGCAAAGAGTGTAAATAAACTAATTCACCAGGGAAATTCTTTTCTGTGTCACTTAATTTTCTACAGCCTCTCCTTCCAGAGGCCTGAAAAGCTTGGTATTGAGCAAACAGGCAAAAATAATTAACCTCTCTCACCTTCCAATTGATCAACTATGGCCATCCTCCCTTTTATCTGGCTACAAGGAATAAGTTTGTGGAGCAACTTTTCTACAGTTTACCACGGGTAAACTATAACTGCATGAGACATTATGAGATCTACTGATGCAGAAAGAACTTATAATTAACTATGTGAAATCTTCAAAAAACTGAACTAATGGGTCAAGAGATGAGAAATCAGCCCTTATCACATGTTTGGGAAAAATTACCAGCTCAGTGACAGAGCCCAACCTCCTGCTATCAACAGTCCACTCTAGAAGGATAACTCTTAGTCATTATTTTTCCCATGAAAATTCTGTTGCACTGCTCTAATGAATGCAGGTTTGCCATTCTAGTAACCCAGTGGCACAGAATTCTAAATATTCACAGGCAATGGGTGATGCAAGTCCAGAATAGCTGTTTGCCTCTAAACACCTTTTAACATTATTCAATAAAGCAGCTGTGAAAAAAGTTACAAACTTGTGTTACAAATAATCTTCTCAAGATAAGACAGCTCTCTCCATTCATGAAAAAAGGCATGGGTCTTTTTGTTCTGGACAAAACCTTCCACAGATTTTGACCAATGACTTGTGGAAATGGTCAGGAAGTGTCTTAAAATAACTGTTTTGTTAGAAAGTCAGTGCTCTTCCATGAACTGTTCTGTGTCATGAACAAGACCCTTCTTGCAATATTGACATAGGAGTCCTTGTAACTCTTCTCTCCCATTTTTAGACAGAGAAAAGGCAGAAGAGATTGGAGATCACATAGACTGCTGTGTTGTGAGTGGTGTTTTGTTCAGTGCTGTTGTATATCTTACAGTCAGTGACAGCAGTGAAGGGTGTTTGAGGGACAGATGGGTGCTGCTGAAGGGGGAAGTGGAGCCTGCTGGGTGGCACTGCTTTCTGGAGTGCCAGAAAGTGCACATTTCTATGGAGATGTGATTGAGAGCTGCCAGGTTGCTGGTTGTCTCTTGGCATGACAGTGTACAGCACAAGGCTTTTTTGAACCAGCCAGGTTGGAAACCTGACACTCTAAAAGTAAGGCACACAGCGTTGTTTGGGCTAATGTGCTTGAGCAGAGGTTTGTGTAAATTTGGACCGGGTACTGCATGTGGGGCCCAAGCTAAAATTGGGATAACACTGACCTCTGTTCTGTGGGAACACCAGTTTATCTGGAGATAGACTCAGTGTTTATGCCTGACACTAGTTTGAACAAAGCAGTGTAACCTCTGGTAGGGTGCCAAAGAGATAGGGAGGTGCAAACCTTTTCTTTGTAAATGTTTTTCTTGCATTCAGATGTTACTACAGGATGTCTCAGATTTAACAAAATGGTATTTGCCACAAGGAAAGTATTTTTTCAAATAAATAAAAATAATTATAATATGAAAGTTCTAATTGACTCTAATTATAAACCATTGCATTAGAAATGAATGAAACTGTTCTGAACAAACATATTAACAGACTTTTGTTGCTACATTTTGTAGCCTTGCTTTGTTATGTATTCTTCCATTAGTCACAATTTGATCCTCCTAATCATTAGTCTTAATTAATGAGATGTGGCTGTTCCAGAATGGCAGTGAGAGGTTTTAAATATTTATAATTGGTGAACTACTACAGGATATTTTCAGCAATACTGAAACTCTGCTTTTACAGAGTTACATCATCAGAATATCCAGAATCCAGCACTTATCATAACGATAGGCTATAGTGTCTTCTTTTTATGCCAAAGCACAAAGACACATACCGTGCAGGCTTTTTACTACAGATGATGTGTATGGGAGTGGAATTTTTTCTGGCTTTTAAGTCATTAAGAAGAGCAGTTTTATAACTTGATCACAGGTGATAGGTGTGTTTTGAGACAGAGAAAGAAAACAGAAGATAAGCATGACATCTTTCTCAATTTCTCTTTTGGGCAATTGGATATCGGATATTACTAATGTATAATAAGCAAAATTTTATGCCTCCTCTCTCTTCTTGGTGTGCTCCATTGTGGTTTTTCAGTTGGGTTTTCATTATCTCAAGTGATGAAAAGCAGGTAAGATAAAAATGAAGGCCGTGGTGTTAATATTTCTGATGCTGTAAGCAATTTGGTTCCAGTAGTAAAGGCAATGCCAAGTTCTTTGCTAATGTAGGACTCTAATCAGAACTGAGTTCTTCAGATTTTCAGTCCTTTTTTCAGAAGGCATATGAGTGGAAGTTCTCAGATTACCTGTTCAACTTCAGTAACTTGCAGGTAATTCCTGAAAGCATTGTAATGTCTTACACAAAAATTGATGGATAGGGGACACAAGGAAGGCTTTAACAAAGGTCAGGAAAGTGCACATGGGAAGACAGTGGGGGCCAGGCAAGACCAGTATCTGAGATTTCAGGAAGTTTCCCTCCAGAAAGTGACTTTTTTTAAGGTGACAGAGTAATTTACTTGAGAACTGAGACATTTTAGGATTTGCTAATATTGGGAGTGATTCATTTTACAATATTTTTTCCTATTCAGACTGCTTCTTACATTGATTCAGTTAAATGTTTTGATTCTTGTTAAATAGCCCTACTCAGTATTAGCTATCCCTTTTATTTCAAACTACAAAAGCATGACATGGAACATGTGCCTACAGGACAATTTCCTAAGGTGGAGAACAAGCCTATATTATGTACCCTTCAAAATTCTGTAGTGAAGTGATTTATGATACAAATTAGATTATTTGTAGTATTCTAATAGCATGAGTCTTATTGTTACCTTCTAGTGAGGAATGTGTTTCTTTCTTTACGTATAAAATCTTCTGCATAGATCAATTTTGTCTGATTTGGCAGACAAATAATATAATTTGTTAAGTTTCTATAATCTGTTCCTTCTTTACTCCTGCTGTATGTAAACTGTTAACGCTAGCACTATACAAGGGTAGATTTTTTGCATTTAATTATTACTCAGTTGCAGCCTGGAAACAGTATTAATCAGAGAAAGTATGATATCACTCCTTCCAAATGTATGCATTTTTTGTGCTGTATTGTTGAAATTAGGATCATACTGGGATAGTGCTTCACTATTAAAGTGTTGTGTTGCATCATCTTCTATATTTCATGGGGTTATGAAGGAACTCACTGAAGCCAGGCAATCTTAAAGAAAATATGGTATAGATGTGCTTCACTGTGGTGTAGAAAGAATTTTAGCTCTCTTATTAGCCCTCAGTCCTCATTTTCTGGTTTTCCTTTGCAGTGCTGACTCAATCTTTGCTGTCCCTCAGGGTGAGCCTTTTCTTTAGCTTCTCTTATGTGGATACGCATAAGCGGATGGCATGGCCCTCTGTTGCTGGGGCTGCTTCTATGCCTGCATCCCAGCGAAAGTGGAGAAGGGACCACGTGTAGTGCAAGAGATGGGTGCTTGGGAAGGGTTGCAGGATTGATACACTTCTGTATAAAAGGAGGATGATGTAGTGGTTTAAAACCTAGCTGGAAAATTAAACACACTCAAGTTTCTCCCTTTCCCCATCCCCTCCTGATAATGGAGGAACACTAGGAAACATTATGAATTGGAATAATAATTACTGAAAATCTCAATAACTACAACAGTATTAGTAATAAAAAGTGTACAAAAGATACACAGTCTTTTACCTACAAAAGAATGTTCACCACCAAGCAAATAACAGCACTTCCCAAAGATAGTGCCCTGCGTGGTTTGCCAGATGAAGGCAATATGGCAACTGGCCCTGCACCAGGTCCATATGGTATTGCAGAAAACAGAAGCAATATGGCTAATGAGAGCTTCCATAGCTTAATGCTCCCACCACCCTGTCTGAGAAAGCAATGGAGATCTAGGGCAAACCAACCCTCGCAGAAACTAGATCATCTGCACTGTGCTGTGCTGCTGCCTCAAACTGCTCTGAGCAGCTGTCCCTGGCATTGGTGTCACTCCACTGGGGTTTGTGCTCTGCATGGCTTGGCCCTGCACTGCCACCTCTCTCTCCCTTTTTCTTTTGCTTGGGGCAGTGTCTCAGGTTCATTATCATGCAAATGCTTTGTTATAGATCATATTAAAGCAAAACTAGCTTGGAGGTAAAATTAAGTGCAATGAGTGTTGTGAAAACTGTATGTTTCAGAAATACATTTCTCATTTCAGTTGTCTTATGTCATGACTTCAAATACATTATATTGTACCAACTTTTGGAAGATGGGTAAATATTGCAAGAATCCATACCTCTTAGTCATGACAAGTTAATTGCATGAGATGTTTTATGCTGCAGGCTGCCATGGCCTGTGCTGAGGTTAAGTACATGCTGGCATCAAGTGTGAGAAATAGATGAGGATAGTGTCAGACATATTTAATTTAAGGCATTAGTATTATCCATTGCTGTAATCAATCTGCTGGGTTGTTTTGTGTTATGCTGCAGCTTGTTTGCTGCTTTTATTGACTGGCCCAGCATAACACTGGATTTGGTGCAGGTGCAGAGCCCTGCTGCATTTCCCTCACTGAGCCACTGACATAAAATGATGGATGATTTGGAGGACATTTTAAACAGCCAGGAAAAGGCAACAGCTATTGCAGTTTCGGAGACATAAATGGGACAAGGGGGTCAAAATATAATATTCTTCCGTGAGATGGGGGAGGAGAAGAGGTACTATAAATTGAAAGTAGTCAGGGAATATTAAACACTGTGCAATTATATATGGTATATTTAAGCTGGTAGGCTGCTGTTAATGAAGAGACTATATTGGTGGGGATGAGAAAATTTTAAAGCTATTATAAAGTATTATCTATCAAAAATGATAAAAATTAAGGAAGCAAGTATTTTAATATGCTATCAGACATCAGTGACAATTGCTAGGTTCAGCAAAACTCTTGCTGATTCACAAATTAGGCCACTGAGAATTTTGATGTCAGTGATTTGCATGAGCTTGAAGCAGATAAATTCACCAAAGTGATTTTTTGTTGTTGATTCCTACAGCTGAATCAGACAGAGAAATACACTGAAACAGGCAACTGAATGAAATTAGATCACCAAGTTATGTACAAATAAAACTATTTTGGATCCAGTAGATTTAGAATAAACTAGTCTATCAGTTACAAAACAAGCAATTTCGGTCCCTTTTAACAGTTTTGGGGCTAGGAAGTGACAACAATATCCTTCCACAGATTTTCATACTGTAATTACAGGATATTCATACATCTGAAACATCACAGACATGAATTGCAAAGCTACTGGCTACTTTGAAGCTTAAGTGAGAGAAGAGGAATAAAAAATCCAAAACCTATCACAGTTTGTTCACACAAAACAATCAACAAAGGTCTTCTTTTCTGAAAACTCTTGCTCCTAAATTATTGACATTAACCATGACCCTTCACTTGACACTCCGCTCTTCCTGGGAGCCAGGGGTTCTGGGAAGGCTCAGCTAAGTTTGATCACCTCCCACCTGGGAAAGGCTCCCTGAGCTACCTCTGAAAACTTTTGCTCAGATTTATCCTGGTGCCCCTATCTGGCTTGATTTATTCTGTCAGTGCTTAGATCAGTTTTAGATTTAAGCTGCACTTAGGAAGTTTACTGAAGAAGGTTCTGGGTGACCCGTAGTTGTGGGCAAGCGCTCTCAAGAGCCAAAAGGAAGGATGTTAAATTCCTCAGCTTCTTTATTAGAGATTGTCTGGATCTCATAGAATCAGAAAGCATGCATTTGCAATGTTAAAGGGAAGGGTTTATATATATTCATGGCAGATAGAAGTCCTTTTTCCAGCACAGGAGACTTAGAGGTTTAAAGTACACAGCTCTGTGGCTTCTTTTCCCAGGGCCAATAGCAAATGCCATAAGACTTTGTGTCACTCACAAAACAGCTTTTCAGTCTGAGGTTCTTGTTCTTGTCTATACTAATGGTTGGATTTTTTCCTCAGAGGTAGTCCCAGGAAAGCTTTCAGGGGCATGAGGCCTTTCTTCCTTACCAAAGGCATCAGGCCCAGCACCATGTAACCAAAGCACAGCTGTGCTTCAGTAGCCTTGTCTTTCATGCTGCAGTTTGTTTCTTTTGCCTGTAATGGCTCTAAGCTGTGTGCTTGCTGCACCAGCTGCAGCAGGATGAAAGAAGTAAAAAAAGCTTGAGCTGAACCTGCTTCTTCCCAGACTTGCTTTGGGGAAGGTGCCTGTGTAGTTTCTGGACACATGCCCTCAGCAGCAGGCGTGCATCAGAGTCCTCATGGTCTTACCATATTTTATTGTTGTGCAGCTACCTTGATTTCTGTACTTAAATGGGTTTTATCCTGTCTCAGCCCTAGAACTTGTGTCCACCAGTGAAGCCCTGATGTATATGCCAGGGACCTGTGGAAGACATTGTTCTGCTGTAATGTAATTTGTGGTTTGTGAACTCGTTAGGCATGCATGTGCCCCACATCAGACTGATGCTACCAAGGCACTGCCCTGCTTTGCTTATTCATCAGTGAGTTTGAGAGTTCAGAAGTCATTAAATTGACTAGAGCATTTGTAGCTGAGACTTAAACTGTAGAGGAGCAGGAATTTGTTCTTTGATGCTGAGCAAATGATTTTAAATACTTGTGCCTCATTCCACCCACCTGTGAGAATACGGACAATGCTATTTCTCAGACCCCAAGATTTTAAGAATACATGTTCCTCACATTAGAAACTATATCAGTAGGACCCAATAAGTATGTTAAATAGATACTGAAGAGATTGGACTAAAAAAGTGCTGGTGGACCCAAGACCCACACTGGCAGCTTAACATTCTTCTGTCATAAATATCATCTTCTTTCCCTACAGGAGACAGTCCCAAGATTTACTTCTTCTCAGTGGTTGACATATAAATCATATAAAGGAATGCTTTTTGAATAAGCCAAATTACCAAATCAGCTGTACTGATGTGAGTAATGCTTACCTGAAGGGGTACATTTCTCCTATGCATTTAATGTTGAGTTATCAAACTACATTTGCAGAGTACAGTATAACTTGGACACATATATCTTATATTCTGTAGCCGCGTCATCTGTTTCACATGTATTTGTGAAAAGGAGTGGTTGCTTCATGTAAATATATGTTCCTTCACTAGCAGTAAAAACTTCAATGGCTGAGACTGGGAGAAGAATATATAAAGTAAAGAAGAGTCAATGAAAGGAAAAATTCTTAAGAGTGCAAATGCAGTCATTGCACAGTTTCTTCCATATAAAATTTCATGTAACAATAAATGGAGAAATGCAATAGATTAACGTGAATGAGTCATAAAAAGCAATCTCACTGACAGAAATACACTAAAAACCCTTTATGAATGTAATCAGTTACTTACCCTTTCACAAGAAAAAGAGAAACTAAGACACATGCATGAAAGCACCTACCCATGATTCCAAGACAAAAGAAGGAAAAAGGAATTATTTGATTTGCTTGATTTTTATCAAACCCCTGTATAATTTTCTATTTTTTTTTTTTTTTTTTTTNTGGTACTTGTTTTGTAGTTTGGTTGAAATACTGGGCAGCTAGAAAAAGGAAGCAGCATGTAATACTTAAAAAATGCTTGGTAACATGCATTCCTTTGTTCCAATGCTTTGTTCTAATGCTTTCTGTCACAAAGTACTGCAAACACCTTTTATGTTTTACTACATTTTCCAAAAATTTTCAAAAAATTGCTGGAACAGCTCATTGTCCCATTGCAAGTGAGGTCAAGATCTGGATGTTTCAATAGCTCAGTTGGGAGCACATTAGACTGAACAAAAAACAAGACACGCTACATGCTTCTTTCAGCATGATAGATGCAAAACAGTTCTTAGCTAAATGAGTTTATTAATGTCAATTTGGTTTTCATAACTTAGTATTTTATAATGTCATTGCATTTATATTTTTGTTAGCATTTGCTGGTTAGGTTTATGGCCTTGGTGTGCTAAGTAGCTATTTAAATATTCAAATGATCTTTTGAAAGTTACTTGGACTGCTTGCAAACTTTAGATTAAGAGAAAGAAACACTTGGGCTGGTTGTAGCCCTGTCCCAGCACAGTCATTTCTCGACATGGAAAGAATAACTAGATTACTGTTTGCAGTTTCTTTCCAAAGCATTTAAGATTAAATACTGCAAAATGTCTAAGTTTTCAGTTATAAAGCTAGAGTTGCTGTTAGATTAAAAAGTTACATGTTAATTGAAAAAGGCATATAGAAAAGTTGCTGTTTATACATTTCTATGCTGTTTTATTTTTTCCTCATGCTTTTTATGGCGCATGATATTCTGAACTATTCAGTGGAAACCTATACAAAGGACTTCCATTATATTAGATGCTCATACCCTTGGAGCTATTTTAAAATGCTTTATGGGTTTTATTACTACTGTTTTAACCATTATTGCTTTTTCCTGAGTATTACTCTGCTGTCTCTGGTGCCCAAGGAGACCTGTAACCAACTATTTAATATTTGTTGCACCCTAATAAGAAAGTTGTCAGAAGTTAAATTCATGATAGCTACAGCCTGAAATTTGTCTTGTCACTATCATATGAGGAAAGACTAATGCAGGTGTCTTCGCTAGATTTATAGAGTCGTGTTAATCTCTCTCACTAGTCTTTCAAGATTTCTAGGAGTATAATACTTCCCTGATAACCAGACAGAGGTTACTGCCTGTCACAGTTTGTAGTTAAACACACTCCATTATTGCCTGTCATACTTCAAATACATTCAGTTTAATACTATAAACCAGCAAATTTAACACAGATAGATCCTGAATTCAGGTCTTCAGGCAATGAAATATAGTGTCATCTCAGCAATGTTATGATTAAGTGTGAATTCTTGTTAAAGCCATGACTTTGCCAAACATGTGTCTTTTAAATGGTCAGTATATTTTGTGGCCAGATTGTAGCTCAGTGTGCTGGCTTTACCACTGGTAGGGAAATTAAACTCCAACTAAGCCCTGTGTTAAATTCCTTCTGCCCCTTTTTGTAAGGAAGGGACAATAAATGAGACTATGAGTTGAAATAACAATTTACTAAAACCACATTAACAGCAGCAGAATCATTAAGTGTACTTGTATTCCACACTCCAAGTGATGATTTTGCTTGAAGATAAAATTTCCCTAAATCATGAAAGGTAATGCTGTGTTGGGTACACAGTAAAGACTAAACAACAATTTCCATTATAAAGCTTCACACTAAAAATATTTTTCAGGGAAGTAATTTAGGCAGATGGACAATTAAATGTACAAAAAAGGCCAGATTCTTATTTTGAAAAAAAAAGATTTTTTCCTATTTTATATAACTCACAGTTTAAAAGAAAAAAAAAGGACATTCAACTGGGAACTAATTGAGATAGAAGCTGCAGTGTGATGTCATCTACTTGCAAAGTTTCTGGCCCCTGCAACTGCTTGCACACTTCTGAAAATATTGTGAAATATTCATGACTTAATGTCTGGATTCAGTAGTGCCTAGTTAGTCACTTGCAGAAAAGATCATCCACTGTTCACAGAGATAACAAAGAAAGTTCATTTCATTCCATCCTGCCACAAATCTTCCCAATAAAAAGTCCCTTCCATTCAGTTCTCCGCGTGTAGATGGGTCATGTTACAAGAGAGATGGAAGGGACAGAAATGAAAAACTGTATGGGATTTATAAAATCAAGCAGTATGTCCCCATTACTGTATTGCCCTTGGGACTAACATTACATCTGCTGGAAAACCTGATAATAATATTTTGGATTTCAGTTAGAAAATCCATTTACCTGCCTCAGACTTTGTGTGCTTCAATCACTCAAGTATCAGAGTGCCTCCCAGGGATTTGAGTAGTAATGGCAATGATCAACTGACTTTCCCAGCCTCAAGAAAAAAGTGCTGAGTTAACTGATGCCATGGTTTAACCCAAGCCAGCTACTAAGTGTACCATGCAGCCACTAGCTTACCCCACTGCACATCCCCTCTGCCCCAGTGGGATGGGGTGGAGAATCAGAAAAAAAGTAAGGCCTGTGGGTTGAGATAAGAACAGTTTAATATTTGAAATAATATTAATATTTATATTTATAATAACAAAAACAATGATGAAAGACATGTACTGAAAAGGGAGAGAAAAAAAGATAGGAAAAAGTGATGAACAATACAATTACTCACCACCTGCTGATGGATGCCCAGTCTGTCCCCGAGCCGAAATCTGAGCCCTAGTTTATATATTGGGCATGATGCTTTGTGGTGTGGAATATCCCTTTCTCCTGGCCATACTCCCTCCCAGCTTCTTGCGCAGCTCCTCACTGGCAGAGCACAAGACACTGAAAAGTCCCTGACTTAGAGTAGCTACTACTTAGCAACTACTAAAACATCTGTGTATTATCAACATTATCCTCATGCTTAATCCAAAACACAGCACTGTACCAGATACAAATTAACCCTATCCTATCTGAAACCCACACATCTGATGAGTTTATTTTATTTTAATTACAGTGATGCTGAAGTATATGCATCCTTGGACCTTTAAAGGTCATGTAGTCCCATCATCCCTGCAATGAGCAGGGACACCTTCAACTAGACCAGTTGGTCAGAGCCCTGTCCAACCTGACCTTGAGTGTTTTCAAAGATGGGCTATCCACTACCTCCCCAGGCAACCTGTGCCAGTGTTTTACCACCCTCATAGTAAGGAATTTCTTTCTTACATTTGGTCTGATGTATACATGTAGATAAACTCAGTAGGCGTCAGCTGTTTTGGAGTTCACACACTTTTATTCCAGTATCATTAGAGTTATGTTCAAATTTTCAGAGTCTTCTTTTAAATTTGATTATTGATCTTAAACTGGCTTCACATTCAAATCTGAATATTATCACTTTCTGTGACTGTAAAGCATATTTCTCTTTGACTGTGAGTGGAGACAGATTCTCATTATTGTCTAGTGTCAGTCAGTAAACCAAATGGGAACCACGAAAATTTGTGAAGCCAACAGGAATTCTCTGTCCCCATACTGGTTGCTCAAATCTTGAGAGCATTTTATGAACAAATGTGTATTTCCTACTGCAGATCTCTACCATGTAATGGTAGCAGGGTGTACAACTATGAATACAATCTGTGAAGCAAAAACAGAGATTGAAATAATTGTGTGAGCCAATACCAGGTGTATCTCTGAGGAACAGAATAGATCATATAAATAATTCTGCAATAACACGTTTTTCCCATCTAAGAGATGTGCCAGTCCAATGTGCACCAAAATTTATTCTGCTTTTAGACTTCTGCCTTTTTTACTAGTGGCATGTACACAAAAGTGTACATGCCACTAGTCCCTGCAGAAAAGGCTTTAAAGCCCACTGCATGTTGCAGCACAGCAGCTATATATGATCTACTGGAAAGCAGTCAAGAGGAACTTGGAGGAAATGGAAAGAAGTATGCTTTATAGTAGTTCAGTGAAAGTTGTCTTCTTTGTAGGAAGATAAACCTTTTCAATTATCTTGGTAGCTGTAGGAGTTTAACATGGGCCCCAGTGGTGAGATTTTGTTCCCAAGTTTGGTGCAATAGAGAAGTTCCTATTTTAAAAAATGTTGTGCCTTTCTCCCCCTTCACCTACACTAAAAGCTGGAGCTTTTTTCCAGTTGAAACATTAACAATTTACATAGCAATAAATGTGAAAAAACCCCTTAGATTTAAATCTCAGTTGGTCCTGGTTCTGTAATAAAAGCACAGAAACATTTCTAAAAGGCAATTTCTTCATTATTTGATTTCCTCTTCTGTAACTGCATTGCAGTGATGACTTTACCAATTCTTATATTCATTGTAAACTTTATCCTCATATTCAATGAAAAACCATTTTCTTCTGTTGTATTTTTGTTTGTCATTGTTTTTACCTTCTTGTTATTATTGTACATAACATTTAATAGTAAACTATGTCCTCTTCAAATTGATGTAGATGATTGCAATGTTTCTTGTGCTTTTCCCCATACTAACACCCCTGTGTCATTTACTATCTTTTGGATGGGCCACTTTTTATTGTTGCCTCCTCCTCTGAATTGTTTGTAGTAACTAGACTCTGACAGGGACTGCAAGTTTAGAATTGTTTTTTCAGAAGCCATGTGTGACCTACAAGATTCAGTGCTCTCTGAGGATTTATATCTGTTGAGAACTGAATCAAGAATTTTAACTTCAGACCACTAATAACCAATTTGGTTTGATAAAGAATAGCTCGGGTGTAGTGGGTCCCAGCAGAATTGCATTATACAGAAAATTTGCAATTAGACATCAAAGAGACAAGTGTTGCTGACAGAACAAATGAAGGAGAGTGGGAAGAGACATGCTGAGTTCCTTCTAGAAAGTACACAAAAGTACAGTGTGACCTGTTTCCATAACTCACCACACTAAACTTGTGACTAGTTGGTTTGATTAATACATTGCTTCTCACATTTGATGTGGTATGCCAAGTTTTTTCAGTTAGGTTCTCAATTTTTGATGTTGGTATAGCCAAGAATATTGTCTTACAGAGTCCATTTGTTTCTTCACAGAGTCTACCACTCTAGTTATTTATAGCAAAGAAGCCTGAAAGTGATGAATATATTACACACCAAGTGTAATCAAAGCCAAACACACACCTAAGCAATTTGACTTATTATTGTTTGATGTATTTGATCAGTCTTGTTTGGATTCTGTTCCCACTGTACAAAAGTAAAATCTCAGTGATGTCACTGGTGTGTTCCTGATGGAAACTTGATGGTCCATGTAACATGGAAAAGTATACTTATAGCGCAAAATCCCCTCATTTTTCTATTTTTCAGAACATACGTATGTAAGATATATATAGTAACTGAAACATTTTTAGCCTTCTTTCCCAAAGAAAAAAAAAAAGCAAAAAAAAAAGCGCATATACAGCTGTCTTTTCTGTATGTTCTTCTCTTCCTTCCTAGCACTTTTTCAAATTTTTGGCCAAGGCTCACATTTCCAAGAAGAATTGAGATTCTGAGCATATCAAAGTTCTTAAAAATATGTGACTGGTCCTTAAATAGAGGAGAGAGATCTCCATTACTGAGAGAAAGGCTGACAACTTTTGTCTGGCTGCCCATGGGCAGCTTAAGGCTGATGTCAATCCACATGAGCCAATGGGCATGTGGAGAAGGTCATGAAGTCTGTGGAAGGAGGCATGGGAAAGGGTGGGGACACGCAGAACCATAGGAGACTATGGGTTGATGTACTTATTGCTTGGGCAGGGTTTTTTTATAGATTTTTTTTTTCCAGTAGCCTCTTAAAATTTGGCCATATTTCTGGTTAAATGACATCTAAGGGCTACAAACTATGATGGTTGTTACCAGCTGAATTGCCTTCTGATCAAATGTATAACCTATGAGTGCTCAAAGATGGCACTCTGGAGCCCAGCTGGAACATCAGGTGATCTCTTGAGTTGTGATGGGGCACACAGGATGAGGTCAGCCACTGCCTGCCATGGCTGGAAATAGACAGCAGTTGTAGGGTAGCTGATGCAGCTTAGTTTCTTGTCTGAGGATATGGTGTAGAGATACCAACTCACTGTGAGGTTAATCTTTAATTCTGGTCTCTCTGGTGTGAAGAGAATTCATAAGGAAAAGGCACTCTGTACAAAAGATTGGTCCTCAGTCAAGTTTGACAAATTGGCTGTAGCTTATGCCCTGTAAGCATGGTCCACAGCTAGTTGGTTTGATAAGACTGATACAGGAGGGACAAAAATTCTCCTGAAAATTCAGCCAGTGAAAAACAGAGTAATCCAATGAAGAGTTCAGTCTGGGAAAAGTTCATGTTTAGATTTATCATTTTCATAAAAGAAATAACCCAAGGAAAGAAAAGAGAAAAAGAGTTGAGAACAGCTCTCTTCAGAACTGTTAAAATTTGGAAACAGGAAAAGCGAAGACATAACAAGGAGAGAAATTACCTAGTTTTGTCATACTTTCATATCTCACTTAGGAAAATTAATCTTATTGAGAAGTGCCTAATTGAGCAGAACACCTTTTAAAACAAAACCTACACTCTTTTATGCCTTGGTTGGAAGATATGTCTCACAGATAAATCCCCACTCAGTTAATATCAATCACTCTGCAATGACAACTCGATGGGTGGGTACCCATCTACACAGAGCTGCAACTTGGGATGCAAGTGACAAATAACGAAAAATCTAAGTGCTGGATTTTGGCTCAACACAAATGTAGCTTGGAGTTTGCAATGACAGTGCTGAAAAAGCCTTGAAGATATCTGTGGTAATGGCTCTAAATCAAGAGCTATAGTAAATGTCAGAACAAATTTCATTAGTTTGAAGGAATGAGTACAGAAATAGTAAGAAGCAAGGCAAACTCTCTGGGAGCAGATTAAAACTGTGGGCACAATCTTAGTTCTAGGTTTTCTTCCCAAGTCTGGAGGGGAACTCTGCAGCAGCTTCTTATATATAACTGTAATATGTTCAACAGTGAGAGAAAACTCAGGCCACCACCTTCACTATTCCATGGATTGTCATAATCAGATTAATCTGTAAATTATATCAGTGCTCCACACAGAGCCCCCAAAAAGGTACAAACTTTTATCACTGTAAAGGAGTAATGGATTTTCTGATGCAGACTTTGTGAGGTATTCTTTGGAAGTTTCATCCTCTTGCACATTTCTGTTCTTATGGAGTAATGTGACCTATTTTATTTGGCAATGTAGGGACTACCTAGTGTTTTAGCTCCAGGAAGGAAATAGCTTTGACACAGATTATCTGTGTCATTTTTCTTCTTGTTAGCAACATGTCTTCTGAAAATGAAATTATTTCCAAGCAAAGTTAGGAATAGACTTATATTTGTTGAAATATATGGTAATACCCTTTGGAAACCCTGAAAAGGGAATTCAAGTTATTGGCATAATTGTTTTATTACTCAGTAGTTAATACATTAAAGCTGGTGGAAATTGGTTATTTTTTACTATTGCTAACTAAATGTCACATTTTCTTCCCAGAGTCAATTCAATATTATTAAATTATTATTTTGAATGATCCAGCACTTTATATATATATATATTTATATATATGTATGTATACGTATATATATACACACACACACACATACAACTAAAAATCCTTTCCTAGAAATAGTTTTCAAATAAAAGGAATTCTAAGGCTATCCTGTGTTCTTGCAGTATAAGTGAAGGGGTATCTTCTGAAACTTAGATATAGGTGTATAGGTACCTAGAAACAATATATCTAAACGTATTTGTTTGTTGGGGTGTTTTTTAGCAAAAATAGTGAACAAAGTATTTTGGAAAATGTTCGTGTTTGGTCTTGTAGTCAAAGAATCACTAATTTAATGAAGCTCAGGGAATTTTTTTCTATTTGTAATGCCATCTCTGTTAGCTATTGTATGTTGAATATGGAAAGAAATTCAGGATTCTTGCTTCACAGATAGTGACAAAAATACTCCTGAAGGCTGATGTTAAGAGATTTCCAATAATAAATGGCAAGTACACACAAAACCCCCTACATGTGGTATCTGCCAGTTCAGATGGCAAAAGAGAGGTTTGGGGATTTTGCTTCTTGTGTCTAAACTTCAGAGTAGTGATTAATTTTGTACTTCAAAGGCATATTAAAATTAGCAGAGATTTTTATTTCTGCTTATGTATATTGGAAAGACAAATATTACAGTTAATCTTTCTCTGAGGTAAAAAATGAAATAAAGACTTTTTCCAAATGAACATTAGTAGTCCCTGTTTAAATATCATAGTGCTTCGGGTGTTAAGGATGAGAATAAGCATTTGGTGGAGAGTTTGCTGAAAGTCATGAAAAGTGTGAACATGAAAACTTCCCCATTTTCTAAATTTCCCAGTTTTAAAACTTTGAAGTTGTAGAACCCTGGCCTTGAAAAAACCAGAAATTAACTATAAGGGGTTTGTAAATCACAGCATACAAATTGCACTAATGAAGAACTGAGTTATGCAAATCTATAAATACCAATGTCCAATAAATAATTAAGCAGAGTTTTCACCTATGTTCTTAGCAGTTTTTTGACTACATCATATCAGATTCATTTTCAGGGATATAACTAGAACAAAACAAGCTTATAGCATCTCTGATTTAGTTGTTTTTCCTGGTATTAGATCTGTTTCCTCCCTGGTGCCTAATTGCTGTTGGAATAAGAAGTCATGATACATAATGAGGTATTGGAAAATAGCTCCTCTGAGCTTTGTTTAAGATATTAATATTTACTGAAATATGCTTTATGTTTTCTAAGTTATGTAAAGGTATCTTAGAAAGTACCTAGCCTCTGTACCACTGCATACTGAATAAGTTTACCTTGTAGAAGTACCCATAGAGTCTGATAATAAATGCATTATTGCTCTAAGCATAATTTAAAAGGAAGATCCAAAAACAGCCTCCATCTTCACCTGGAGTGACAGCTTTAATATTCAATTCCTTTTTCTTCAACCTCACCCTGTTCATGCCACTGTTAATGTATAGGCTTTATGTCCTCTGAAAAACTAACAGCAATGCTTTAAGCTGTTTAAATTTAGGAACACTTACCATATACCATAAAAGAAATCATTGGCCTTGTTATTTGAAATGAGCTATTGTACATTAGTTGAACAGTATTGTTGCTGAAGCCCTAAAAAACTTTAAAATATATCTTTCCTTAATTTTATGCCTAGCACTTCAAATATAGAATAGCACTGAAAATATACTTTTCTATAAATCAACAGAAATAGGAATGATTTTAGGAGAGTTTATATTCTCAGGGATCCACACCCTGTCATTTCAATTGCTTCCCTGGGAAATGTATTTCCAGAAAGATGGTTTACATGCTTGACAGCAAATATTTTTTTAAGAATGTAGACTAATTAGACAGTTCTTTGTCATAGATATTCAGCTACTGTTCCTTACAGAGTGAAATGCTTACAGGCATATTGCCCCATTTATAGTCTGGTGATTAAAAACAGCTTTTAAAACAAATTACAAGGGTTGGTATTATTTAGAAGACAATTTAATTAATCAAGAATTAATGTTACTTTAATTTCTTAGGGAAAACATAAACTGTGTTCCCAGGCTGGGCAGTGATGGTTCTATTCATATGTATCAAATGACTGTATGCTACAGTGATCTGTGGGTGAAATCTGTCTCCCATCTTGAATACATTCCTTGTTCTTATGGAAGAATCAATGAAATCTGTAAATATCTTTGGCAATTAAAAACCCCATTAGGCTGATTTTTTTGCCATCTTTCTTTATTTTCCAGTCTATCCAGGCAGAGTTGTTATTAAATAGCATGTTTTTAAAGTTCTTTATCAATTGAATTAAATCAGGATCTGAATTGAACATGCAAATGCAAGTCATGGGGAAAAATGTTCAGTTTGAGCCTGGATCTGAACATATCAATTCAGTTCTTGCTTCCAGCTTGAAAAACAGCCCACTGCCTGAAGTCATGCCTAGTTGATCTAAGGAAAGAGGATGAAGCTTCTTCCTTTCCACCCTGTCCCTTCCCCTCTCCTTCTGCTGGATAAAGGACTTCTTGATCCTTCATTTGCTTGCTCTTACCAACTGGCAAGAAAGATGGATTCAGATATAAGCAAGGTATGTGCTTCAATGGCTGACTACTGTCTTCCAGCTCTCGATCTCCACTTATATTCTTTCTGAAGTTTAGTTGCAGGAGGAAGATGCCACACCAATTTTCTGGAGTGTCCATGATCAGAATGGATGAAATCAGGATGAGATTTTGCAGTGAGGTGCATATTAAAAAAAAAGTCCTGTCATCTTCTCTGAGGTTGCTCAAAGTGAAGGATATGCAAAGCTGTTTCAGGAATGAGAGTGGAGGAGTAATGCTATAGAAAGGAAGGATGATTTTGGAAATATAGTATTTTATAGTTTCAGGATATTTGAATTATTTTAGACTTTACAAGGCAGCTTTCAAAATATGCAAGAAGAAAATATTACAGAAGAAAAACTGTATGGTATTAATTCTAATTTTATCACCTACATCACTGTGCATCTCCTGACAGACAAACAAGGAAATGGATATTACAAAAAATAGAAAAATACATTCTCGAATATCCAGTACTGTCTCTATAACAGCAGTTGAAAATTCATTTTAGTCTAAATTAGGAATTCTGCCATCCCTAACAAAAGCCTACTATCTCATCATTCATGAATAGAGGAAACAGTGTCCCTTCCCCTTCCCCTTCCCCTTCTCTTTCCCTTCCCCTTCTCTTTCCCCTTCCCTCTTTTTTCTTCAATTTTGTAATTTTTCATCCTTTTTAAAAAATTAATTTTGTGATCCTTTTTTCCAAGTTTTAGAGGTGAATAAAAAATGAAATATGAATCAAGCAGAGTGTGGGGCTATAACATTATTAATTTATATTAATGTTTTTAAAAGTATTTGACACTCAACACTCTCTTACTTTTTTGACAGTGTACATACATTCTCGAGTATGTAGGATAAGTGGCCAGATATTTGGGTTCTTGTAACATGCAATCATGCTACAGGAACTCAGTAAGGTTTAATTGTTTTTCATTCACAGAATGTTCTTCATTTTAGCTCTTAATTTAGAAAATGATAAATGTAT
The DNA here is from genome assembly GCA_013397395.1 of Sinosuthora webbiana. Lineage (NCBI taxonomy): Eukaryota > Metazoa > Chordata > Aves > Passeriformes > Sylviidae > Sinosuthora > Sinosuthora webbiana. Next base: position 24,092 of record VXBN01009076.1, read on the forward strand.
TACCTTTAAGTAAAATGTATCATTTGAATCTCCACATGTTAATTCAGTATACCCATGGATGAGGTTCTGACATTACAGAATAAAAGCTGTGCTGAACTTGAGGGCTTGTGGAACACGAATATTTTCAAAGTTCAACCTGGCTTGTGCAGTGAGTGTCTGCCAGTACTTCACTAGTGGAGCTTTTAAGCAGCACTGCCATTTTCTGCTTGTTTACTATTACCCCAGAGATTCCTTGCTTTTGTGATTTCTACTCTTCAGCATGTTTTCTCTCTTTAATATGACCTGTAAAGTTTTCCTTTTTCTACTTTGCTTTTACCATTTTCTGTGATTATTTTTTTGTACTTTCCTTATAGAGTGGTCCCTTGTTTCTCCCTAATTTCTATGTCTTGCCACTTATGCCAGGAGTAGTTCAATCAAATACTCATAGGGATCTATTTTCCTTTGAAATGTCCTTGGAAATCTTCTCTTGCAAATCCAGGAAAGTTCACTTGTGTTCTGTGTTTTAGCTGCCAGTTCCATGGAGATGTCTAAAGTACTACAGAGTATCTCTAATAGCTCTAAATGCCTCTCTTTCAGGAACTGAATTGTACTTGCCAGTTCTTTCTCATCCTGCTGTGATTTCACCACTGTATTCTTCTCCTCTCCTAATCCTTCCCAATTTTTTCCATTTTCCCACAGTCCCACCTTAAACTGTCTCATCCTATTCCTCAAAGAACTCCTCCTAGCAGAAGTGTGTCCCTCAGGACCTCATCTCAGACTTCTGCCAACAAGTCTTAGTGCTAAGAACCATCATCTCCAACTTCTTCCTTTCTCAAACAGTCCCTCAGTAATCATCATGGCTGTGTGCTCCCATCAAACTTCTGTCTCCATGCAACTGGAGACAAATACAGGGCAGAGAAAGAAGATTAAGATTTTGTTCAAAGTGCAGAGGAAGCTGAGATTTTGAAAAAAAAATAGTGTATAGAAAAACATGAGGAGGATGCTAAGTGAAAAAGTAATCTTTAGTTACACAGCCATGCCGACTTGATAATTCTCTTTTGAAGTCTGGCTGGAGGAAAGAGGATTCCTCAAGGAAATTCAGACCAGCAGCCTGAAATAGTAGAGCTGCTGGGGAATAAGAAGCAGACAACCAGTTGTTTGCTTTAGGAAGGAATGGAGGAGAATTAAAGGCAATCTAGTTTAATACTGAGAACAGCAAACTAAAACCACATTGTATCTCCTCTCCTCCAGGGATTAACTGCCCTTGGCTGATAACAAAAAAGAAGCCTGTAAATGTTTTAGACCTAAATGTACACAGCACTTCTCTACACTTCAGGAGCCCTGAGCAATCAATGAAATCTGCTAAATGCGCCTGTTGTCCATATTTAGCATACATAAGGGGGTAATTCATACAAGTAGAGTTATGGTTTCCACAGTGCTTAATGAATGAATGAAGTGCTACTAATGTGCTTTTTCAGTCTAAAATACCCCAAAACATATTTTGCAGTATGCAACTCTGCTGTTAACAAGAACCAGATCATGTTCATGAGGAAAAGATTATGCATTTACCTATTTTTCCAACATTTCTATCCTACAATGATGGTTTTGTGAATTTCCATTCTGTTCAGTACAGCACTTGTGCATAATCAAGGGAGGTGTTGAGGGGATAATTTTAGCACAGTTTGGGGGAAATAAATTTTAATCTCACACAAATTTAATTGCAAAACTGGGCACACCCAGTCTTGCAATTAAAAAAATGTAAACCAGAAAGAGATACCTTGACTGTCTTATTGTGTCTGTGAAAGGTATGCAAAAGGAACACCTATGCAACTTCATGTTACATCTGGTCTTATGCAGTTTTCCAACAACTTTTGTTAGCAACTTTTAATAAAATTTGCCTGGAACATGAGGACAGAGTTGTTAGGTCATGGCTGGGCCTTGTAATGACTCTCCACAAGACTCACTTGTACTATGTCACAAACTCATAGCTCAGAGCAGCTATTCCAATGCATTATTGCAACCAAAGATAAAGATAATGCTGTGAGTAGCTGTACTGAGTATGGTGTAAAAATTACTGATGTTTGGAAGCAAAAGACACCTTGATCAGTTGGCCACAGTGTTCAACATGTGAGTCCAACTTGCCTGCACAGCTGAATGTTCTTTTTATTTGCAGTGACCAACTTTGCACCCTGTGTATTAATTTTTAGAACTTTATTCCCAGGGTAAATTTTTGAACTGCTATGTTCATTATGTGTTTTTATAGTATGAAATACATGAGTCAACTAATAGCAGAGTTCTTCATCTGTACCAGCCTGTTCTAAATCCTGCAATGTATAGCTTTGTCATAATTAATTAAAAATATAATTATTTCTTGGAATATATTATCATTATATAATAAAGAGAAAATTTTACTTGACTATAAAAGAGAAATGAAGATACTAGGTATAATCCTGCAAACTTTAATACAACACATTATTCTGCTTGGCAACATGCTTCCAGCAGATAATTTTACATTGCATATACATAAATAATGCTCTTCTAACTCATTCTTATGACCTTTTATCCCCTGCTTATACTCATAATACAGGGAACAAGAAGTTAGCCTTTAAAAACTGTTTCAGTAACTTTAAATCTTAATGCACATCAAAACTCACAAAAAATTCCTGCTAACTTCAACACTATGTGCCTTCATTCAGGTGGCCTTATACTTCAGGTAATTACTTTTCTTAGCAGAGCTTATTAGGGAGAATAAGGATATATATGTTCTGATCTGGGCTGGCTTCCGTGGAAATGGCTGTGGTGTTGATGCTTTGTACTAGCACTGTGGTTTGCACTGGTATGTGAATGCCCAAGCACAGCACTGCCATTGGCTTTGCATCAGTCATGGAATAATTATATGCAGAAATTTCAAAACAGAAACGTAAAATAAGAAAATTGTCTGATGATAATGGAAAGTTTCCATTTACAATTTGGTAGAAAGAAAATATGAAATACCGACTGAAACATTTTGCTGCCTACATTATGTCTCTAAAGATTTTGTGTGCTGATGTCCCTCCTGATTCTTCTGGCAGGCAGCTTATTTAAAAGCATTTGAGACTTTTAAATTCCTAGTTTATGGCAGCACTTCAGACAGCAGCTATAAGTAATTATGCTCACATACATGGATAAAGGCAATCACCAGTCCTATTAGTGTCAGACAGTGATGCACGTTTGAAAGTAAATGGTGCTTTAGTTCATCTCATTTATGCCACTGACAAACTAAGAAGTTAATGGTTCCTGGGAAGTATTATGAGATCTACTAATTGAGAGCTCTACCAAGCTTTAGATAATATTATTACTGTTGTTAGCATTAACTACAGTAGTAAAAACCATAACAGCAGCCAGTCAGGAGGAATGGCAGTATGTAAGTAAGCAGGGAGTCGTTGGATCCCTCTCCACAACACCTGTGCTCATGCCTAATAAGAAACAACATAATTTATTGCAAATGTCTTGTGGTTTGCTGGTCTTCTAACACTGAAAGCATAAGATTTCAGTTATAGAGATGGCCCTCAAACCTCTGTTTTACCTCCCCCAACTTCTCCAATGGATCTGAGATCTTTCAAAGAATAACCAGAAGAAGGCAGTTGACATGAGGAATGTACTACTACTGCTAGCTAACTGAGGTACTCACAAAATAAGACTGAGCCTGCTGACCTAAAGGAGGCAGAACTGTTTCTCAGGCTCTTAACAACACATTGAAAAGAAAGAAGATGAAGCTGCTAGAAAACATTTCGTGATTTGGGGAGTGACAGGATTTTTCTCCATCTTGGGCAGGGAAAGTATTTGCAAAAGGAAGAGAGGAAGAGGGAGCTCTCAGTTTTGGATTGTGGTAGAAACTCTAGGTGAAACTCTTAATCAACCAGACCTGGATCTCTTATGCTCTTACTAGCTCTGTGTCCCCAGACTTTTATCTATACCTTCACTTCCTGGCTGAGAGAAGGCAGTGTGGATCTCATAATTTCTCATGGAATTAGAAATTTTGCTGGGGATTCATTACAGGTGTGGATGTGTGTTTGCATGTTTATCTGTCTGCGTGTGGAACTCAGAAAAATGGTTTAGTGGTGGACTTGGCAGTATTAGGTTAACAGTTAGATTCAATGATCTTAGAAGTCTTTTCCTACCTAAAAGATTTTATGATTCTATTTATGATTTTATGATCTGTTTATCTTTGTTGTATTCCTGACTTTTTGTTATGTTGCATGAGCACATCCATGGCAGTGATGAGGAAGATAGCCCTTCTGGTCTGGGAGCTGTAGCCCTAGTTTGTGCCTGAGATGTTTGGTTTTCTGAAATTCCTTTCCCAGGGAATTTTCTGTAAACAAGAGACATGTTTACATTCTTTCCCTAGGAGGGACTTCTCTTGATGTCCCTCTAGTCTGACCAATGTGATTGAAGAAGTTTGTCTTGTCACCAATCGAATTGATCTGTGTAGAATAGTGTAAAAGGGAAGACACTTCCCGAGAATTAAAGAGTCACTTTTTCAGCCTTCTGAAGTTGAAGTCTTTGTGTTGTTGTAGTGTACAATAGCGACAGGGAGCCAGACATCTTTTGGTACACAGTGTCTATACACACTTTCCAGGTGAGCTTCCATTAGGCAGAAGAACAACAGGAGGGGTGTTGCATTAATACCAGTGCACTGAGATGGAGACCTGCTGAGTGTGCCTGGCATTTTTCTGCCGTGCTGCATGGAAAGGAATAGAACAGCTGACACGAGGAGTGGCGCACTATGATTAATTTGAAAACTTTGGATCCTTTTCACCGACTCATGTTAGTGATTTTGGCCCATTTGTATTATTAAATACCAGTGAGTTGCACAAACCCTAGCTTCTGTTGGTTGATCTCACTGAGGTTACTGAAGGCAACTTCAATATGTGTTTCTTGCACGCCTTTCCAACTGCAGCCTCCTCTTGCCTTTCTCCTTTAGAGATTCCCTGTTGTCATAACATCCTCTTCCTCAGTTGAAGAGATTCTGGGGGGGAATCTCTTTGGTCCCTCCTGCCCAGCTGCAAACACCAGGGACATGGTGTTTGTGTTTGACTCTCTGTGGCCCCATTTCTCTTTTGACTGTGTTATTCCCCATTCCTTCTTGTCCTCCTCCCCTTATATCCCTCTCTGCCCACTCCCTCCTGTCTTTCCACTGTGCATTCCCTGTCAGCCCTGCACTTGCCACTGTGCATTTACACTCTCTCCTGTCAGAAGGAGAGGATGCTCCTGAGATGCTAGCCCTAGTGTTGTTCACCATTTTACTGTCTGCCATGAATGCAAAAGGCTGTACCATGGTTTGGAAAGACATTCAGAGAAACGGCTGGAGGCTGTGACAGCTGCAGTCCTTTCTATGCAACATGCTGTGTTGGTCATGGACCATGCAGATGGCAGAGGGTTGTGGGGTGAGATGCACAATATGAGTAGCCTATTTACTCTGTGGTACATCTCATGAAAGGCTGAGTGGACACGACTCCCACACTGCAAAGGCTCAAGCCCTTTTCTGGATGCATGTCACTAGAGCATGCCAATGTTTCCAAGGATAGGTGTACCTGTGCAGGTTTTGCTGGTACAGAGAGACAAATAGATTTTGTGACTACCCAGTTTCTCCTCTCATGTTTTCTTGTTTTTTTACTGGCACCACAATGAAAGAGATTTAGCTGGTCATTCCCTGCATTTTTGACACTGATCAGACATAACTTTCAAAAGTTATTGTTTAATGAATAAACAAGAATACACATTAGAAGGGAGCACCTTTCCTCACCCAACTGGTAATAAATCAGTGTGCACTCCAGATAACATTGCTGACTGACACAGTATTTGACATCTCAGAGCACTGTTTTTGCCATAATAATCATGATTTTTTTTATTCCTGTCATGTGTAGTACAATGCCAGTATGACTCATTGCACAGTTTTTCTTTAAACATCTTTGAACAGAGTGTTTAGAAAGTGTCAAATGGCCATATTTTCCCCAGAAGTGATAGTGCATATAAATTGTAAAATGATTTTATTATTTCTGCTAGAGGCGGGGAATATGATCTCCTTTGATGCTTGAGCAATTTTGCCAGCATTAATTAAGGAGATTTTAATTAGATTTTTAGGAATTACTTCAAGCTATAAGAAAACGTTATTTCTTGATTAAATTTTGCATAGTTAAGTTATATTTTGCAAATATTTGTAACCTACACCTCTTCACTTGTAAGCTAAAAGCATGGAGGAATTGTAAAAATAAGCTGAATTTGCTGTAGAAATGCTCTTACTAGTTTTGAATATCCAGGAGCCTGAAAGTACTAGATCAAATGTAAAGTCAAATCCTAAATGTATTCTGTTGTGTGCCCAAAGTCATTATAATGCTTTGGGGAATAAATTAATCAATTCTGAAGACCTAGTCAAGAGAAATTAAATGGCAAAAGGATTATTACTGTAACAGGTAGTAATTCAGGACACAGATTGTTAACAGCACAAAGCAGAATTAACTTTATTATCCTTGCATATAATATTTTCATCAAAAGTAATTTTAGTGACATCTTGAGAAGTACAAATACATGTAAGAACTCAAATTTTCTTGGGCATCAAATGGAAGTTAACTACATCAAGACCCCTTTATGTTTTTGAATGATTTCCACAATATTACGGGCAAATCTGGTTTCAGGAAGCAATAGAAGATGGGAGAAGCTGAACGGGTGTAGTACTAGGTAGCATAACCCTTTTTCCTGCATCACTCCATATGACCCTGGTTTCGTGAGTGTACAGCCTATATACCTGTCTTACCCCAAGGAAGACTGAAGTTATATCTATCTTTGGGACATTATAGTGGATCTATCATTGTGGTAATTTGAAGCTGCACATCTGGAAGCCTTGAGTAGTTCATTTTCATATTGCATCTGGCAGATCCTTGTGCAAAGTTCACTTTGACTGCACTGTTTGTGGAAGGACTCAGCAGAGGTTGTTCTCTGAAGCTGGTCATCCTGAGTGCTGCTCTGAAGTAGGATGGGGTGCTTGGCTGCTAGCAGGAAGAAAAACCTTCCCTCTCAAGTAGTACAAGGACCAGAACTGCATTTGTACTTGAAAGAATAACTTTCTTTAAACAATCACTTACATAACCTGTTCACACTGTAACCCCCTCTGTAGCCTTCCCCCCAGCCCAGGCTGGCACTGGTGATGTTCAAGGACCCTTGGCTCTACTTTGCATGGGCCAGATGTATAACCCTGGCTCATATTGCTGACAAAATTTCCTTATAGGGAGAACCAGCTGAGAGGTTTACAGAAAGATAAGGAACGTGAAATTGCAATCAGATGTGGGGTTGTTGAGGGAGATTGAGAAGAAAATAAAAGCCATTTTGAAAAGATATAAAATCTTGGAGGAGAAAAATTCATGGGAGTTTTATGCTTTTTTTGGTCAACAGACAATACCTTTTTAGTTTAAACAAGGTATAGGCTTGGAAAATCTATCTGCATGTGGCTAAAGGTATTGGTTGGCCTGAATGGGAGTGCCAACACCTAGGAGCTGTCCTTAGGAGCTGTGACTTTTGCGGATAGTCTGGGTACCTCAAGACACTCCTCCCATGGATCACTTCCAAAGTGTTTCCATTGGTAGGCACTAAGTTACTATTCATCTTGGGACGTGGCACTGAAGTCAAGTAGTATTGTTACTTCTTCTCATTTGAACACTGAAATTTTTAGGGAACAAATGAATGATGAGTAGCTGGATTACTAAGAGCAAGTACTGTGTTGGAGTCCAGGGCATTCCTCTGGGTGCCCTGGGAGGCCACAGACCTCGGCAGAGAGGTCTGGGACCCGAGCAAGAGGGTTTGAGATCTGTACAGGGGGGTCTGGAATTTGTACAGGGGGGTTGGAGACCCTGGCACAGAGCCCAGAGAGACACAGTATTTGACTTCAGTCCATGGAAAAAGCTTCTAACACTGAGAGAAGAATTACAAGTCACAAAGATGTGACAGACAGTAGTGTAGTGTGTCACAGGGTGGAAAATTTTGTAGTTTTAGGATTCTTAGTATGTAGGTGCATGGGGAACAAGATGGAGGATTTAGGGTGTTGCCCTGAGTTCTTCCTTCTCCCCTGGCCTCCATCTTCTGGTGACGGTGGCACAAAGTAGTTAAAGGAGATTGGGTCAGAGTAGAGTTGACCACTTTAGTATAGGTAATAGGCATTGGCACGTAATTGTAAATAATGTACACGTAGTTATCTGTACAAAAGGTAGCGACCTCCCATCATGGGGGAAGTCGTCCTGTGTCCGAGAAGCTGTGAACATCTCAGCCGGGCACAGAGAAAATTGTAAGATAAGAAAATAATAAACAACGCGAGAAACCAAAGAGAAAAAGACCTTGAAGACTCCGCTTTTTTCTCATGTCTGGCTCGGGGCCTTCAGAGGGCAAAAAAAGGCCCACCAGAACCACCACCTGAATCTCGGGAAAAGAAAACCAAACCCAAGAATTGGCATCACTGGGTGGGCATTCCAGTGGAGAAGAAACCTGAGAGTACTGAATAGAGAAGAGTGAGTATTCCTTGTTGTGAGCAAATTTGTTTTCTTAGCTTTGGTGAGCATTTGCTAGGGAAAGATCTACCACATTATTTCTAAAAACATTTGCCCAGTCTGAACTCATGCGGGCTAATGTTTGCTTGAGACTAAGAATGCAGTCTCTGGAGTTTACATAGAAGTTTGCAAATAACTTTCTGATTGTATCATTCTCAGTCTCTTCAATTCCTTGCAGAATGGATAGTAGTGGTCCTTATGAATGCTATCAGGGTATCTGTATAGCAACTGATATGGTCACTGTCAGTGGTTCCAGAAGTTTTGAGTCAAATCTATCTCTGATCTTTTCTAAGCATGAAAAATTCCTGTGGAAAGAATCCATAAACATGAGATGAAAAAATCATGTTATATTTATTTCTGATCCTTACTGCTTGTGTGTTTTATGTGGAAATGCTTAGATTTCTTTGCTGAATTCTGAGCTTGTGACTGAGTTTATGACAGTAGTGGTGATAAATAAGGGATTAAACTTCTAAGGGAATATCATATGTGACTTAAAATTAATTAGCCCAGACATTTATTAATCAAAGGGAAGCTTTAAAATTAAAGATTTTTACATAGCAACCTAACAGTCATCTAGGTCATCATTTCTGCAGTGAAATGCCACCTTTAGCGAAGCAATATATCCAATGTAATGTTATGAAATAGTTATAATGATGTCAGCATTTCTTTACTTGGAGGGTGCCCATAAAGCAAAGAGAGTTTGTATGTACCCATTGAGAAAATTGGCTACACTTATCACCTTCACTGACAGATTTGTTTCTGTATGCATCCATTCTACTAAACTGTGGGTGTTGAAGTATAATATTTTCCCAGATGTGCAACAGATGTTTTAAAACATCAACTAGAGTTTTATAAATTATACAGATCAATTCTAAATCATGTTAGAAAAACTGTTACTGCAGTTCTAAAAAGGATTAATATGTCCAGGAGTAAATAATTAATGGAACAGTTGATATGCAGGGAAGATTACACTGGTTAAGGGTACATGAGAGACGATACCAAACTAAACTTTTCCTATAGAATTTGTGCTGGGAGCCTTTGACATTGTGTTGAGAGCCTTCAAAGGCTGTCAGGGGTGACTTGGTTCTGGGTTTAGCTCTTAATTTTCGATTGTATCTACTTGTCTTCTAACAGTTCACCTCTGTCAAATAGACATGAAAGGTACATTATTAAACTGAAAATATTGGGAACCAGCTTAGTCAGTGTCTGGTACAGGATTTATTCCCCTTTCAGAAATATGACTTTATTTTGTTATGATTCCAGCTACAAGGCAGGGTTTGTACAGTCTTTCTAACTTGAGTACATACACAAAAATGCCTCAGCTGAAAGGAGTATTAAAGCTTAACTAGTGTAAAGCATTGATGCAAATATGTTTCTATCCTGTTCCCTCCAGTCTTATCTCAAACTCATTCATGCTGCTGGAAATCACTACAGGAAGAGATTATGCTAGCAACGAAAAGAACTAATTACCATAGTTTTTCTTCTTTTATATTTCTGTCACATCAACGTATGTGAGAGTCTCACTGAAAAGCTTTCTGTTCTGTGGAATGTTAGATAGAGGGCAGACGTAGTGCTGTCTTTACTAGTGAGGCTGTCTTTTATTGATTAGTTTTGGAACAATGTGTTCCATCATGGTTAAAAAGAAGACAGGACAGCTCATTGAAAATATAAATTGTTGTTATTCTTCTCAGGAGGCAGCCATAATAGGTCTTGTTTGTTCAACCAAGTATTTAACTTGTGCAGAAGTTATTATTTGGCTGGTACAATTTTCATGTAATACTTCTTGTTAGAACCTCTGCTCATTTAAAATCATTAATAATTAAAATAGGTTTAGATATTGAACAAAGCTGCCTGCTTGGCAGGTATATGGTGCTCAATACAAATTCAGTCTATATCCTAGCTGTAAAAAGGAAATAATTTTTGGGATACATCCAAGCATATTTTAAAGCTTGTGATGAGTTTTACCTTTAACAATTTTACTTGAGATAGTTCTAACACAGCAATTAAGAATTGCTTTTTGAGAAATAGAGTTTGCATGTTTTTTGGCTAGTGAAAATGATTGATGATTTAATGAATGATGTAAAGAGCAATTTTCAGCAAAATGCCTGTCCTATGGAATAAAAGGCAAAGTTAATCTGGCCTGCTGTTTGGTCCACCTTCATTCACCATAATTTTAACAGTTAAAAAGAGTTATTCAGAACAGCTTAAATAACAAAGGTATGGACTGGACAGTCTCTTCCCCCCCACCATCCCTTTTTCTGTCACTCAAATGTTTTTCAAAATGGACATATCTCTGAGGTGAAAAGTTTTCCCTTGAAGTGTTTGGTGATACTATATGTGGAGAAGGCCACCATATAAAAACATAGCATCATGCATATCAGTGAATGGCCTGTCAGACAAACTGCTCTCAGTTATATGACAGATTACATTACACATTACACATTTTTTTTATTATTTGGTAAAAATCCGGAACTATTCTCTATTTTTATAAATTCAAGTGTAGCCTGCAAATATCTCTGTGTACAAATATCTGTAAAACAGGCATTGGTGGTGACACAAATCCATCTCATAGAGTTCCCTATTCATCTGTTGTTTCTCAGCACTTAGAGCAGCAGCAGCAATAGCTTGTTTATCCTTGTGCAGTATGAGTCCATTTCCTAAGACTTAACTCCTTCCCTCCCAAAATATGTAAGCTACATGATGTTGTGAATGGCTAGTCATGTCAAAAGACCTGTCAGGCTCTCTGATCTTTGTTGGTGACCTCATGCAACAGTGTAACCTTGTGATAACTTGATTCCACACTGTACATTTTATCAGTAAAGCCAAACAGAATTTTGTAGCTTGAATCTACCACATCTGTCCTCCGTTAAAAGTGCTCAATTAAATTACCAGCTGTTTTCCAGTTTATGAGAGATGAGAAGAGAGGTAAAGATGGTCTCTTTGTTTTTCTTTGTTGTTCATAGACAGTGGATGAGCACATCTTCAATACAGGAGAATGATATTCTCTTTCCTATGATCCTTTTCTTGGAAATTGTACAACCATTGCAATGGGAGAGGCAGAGATTTTCAAGCAAACCAGTAGTTCACCACGTAATTGAAAAATGTCATACTATGCAGACCTACAGGGAAGAAGGTATTGTTGCCAAAATAATTTTAGTTCTAGTATTCTTTAAGTTTTCCATGCCTGATTTTACTTCCCTCACCCCAGTCTGCTCAAAGGTTTTCTTTCCCCCATACTTTAAAAATTGTTTAAGTGTGAAATTTCTATATTTCTATGTTTATAATGGAGAATTATTGGAAAGTGATCAACCTTTCCAACCTTTATTTAGTCTCATAGGATTCTTCCTGGAACTGATGGAATGGTCTCCTGAATCTAAAGTTAATATCTCTGAGTAGTCATTATATCCATGTAATTTCATTAAAATATTTTTAACATTTCTGTGTCTTCGTCAGTCTCTTTTACTTAAATGTATGGGTATAAAATTCAGCAAGTCAGGATTTAAGTAAAAATAAGCTTGATTTTTTGAGTACAGAGACAGTTATGAAGAATCAAAGTATTTTTCCTAAGATTGAATTCAAGTGTTGTGGTGTATCTGTGTGGTTATCACCACCATGGCAAAAATAGTGATATATGCTTTTTAAATAAAATTTCTTGCAATTTCAGAATAATCTTTAAGACTATTTGGTTAAATCATTTCAGCATGTTTGTAACTCTGGGCATAATTGTTCCTTCTGCTCTAAGTGCAGTACCAGCCATGTTCTTTTGAGATTAAGAAAATTGTTGATGCAGACAACACAGACAGATGACTTTCCATTGTGTACTATTTTCACTGTGCTACTTAAGTTTCATCATAATTTGATATCACAGTTCAACCACGTCAATTTTTGTTAAAAAAAACAGGAACAACAATTCATCTTCAGCCCTTACCATATGGTGGAGATATTGATATGCAAGAAGGCATTAGTCAAATTAGCATTTTCTGCAAACCATGCTCATCTGTGTAACTGATTCAATAATTCCATGTGTTCTTTCTTCTCTGTGTGAAACTTATCATCCTTGCTAATTGAAAAGGGCCAGGCTCCTTTTGGCAAATCCATAAACTCTGAGTAATATAGTTTTGGGAAGAAGATTTTAGGTTTTTCTTTGTGTTTTTTTGCTGACAGTTGCTTATGGTGGTTTCTGGAATCACCGGTCCAAATAGAAAGTTTGTATCCTTTGGTTTGGAGGGTCTGAACCTCAGGCTGAAGCGTAGATCGGCGTGGAAGAAGAAAGAGTGACTCTCACGTGGGTTGAAGATAGATGTTTATTGCTCCAGAGAGAGAGCTGGAGAGTCTCTCTGGGGTTCAGGTTTCAGCTTTTGTATCAGGAGCATGGGGAGGGGCAAGGGTAAGCCATAACCAATACCAGGTAAGGAGGGAGTGACCAAGACAGAAGGACAATACACAGGAATCTGATATGTGATACAGGGTTGAGATACCACAGGCTTTGCCATTCATGTTAGCCCTTCCCACCCAGAATGTTTCAGGTTTCTGGACAGGGACACAGAATGGTTGGCACACCCACCACCAGGGAAAAACCAAAAGGGTCAGTATGGCAGGGGGTAATTTAGACTGCACCATTATTAATTAAATGCACCTCAACAGTTGCTTTTTGGAGAGAGAAGTGAGTCCAATAGTACAATACTAATATTATATGTTACTATACAATGATCAAGAACTTTTTGTTACTCTTGGTACAGGGAAGGCTTTTTACTATTTTAATGCATTTGTTCTAGAATGGGGCTATTGTTAAAACCCAGGAGTTTCTTCTTCTTTCAGGTTTATCCTTGAAACACTTTTACATTTTTATGTTTAAAATGCAATAAACCCGCTTTACTTACATATTTTGCCATTGTGCATTTCTTGTTTTTTTTTTCTTTTTTGTTTGATTTGTTTGTTTTTTCTTGTTTTTAAAACTAGCATCTTTTGAGCAGTCTATCTTCTGATGTGTGCGGTAACATGACGGATGCATGACTTTTACACAGTTAACTTGCTACTCCATTCATCAAAATGATTTGATTACTTTCCATGGCAAATACTGTCCTTCTTTTGAAAATTTCTACTCTTGCTCCTACAATCCCAAAATCATCATCAGGAACATGATCTGAAGCACACAGCCAGCAACTGAAACCTCCCTAAGTTAGTTCTGCTATTAGTCCTCAGCTCTTTGTCGCTACTAAACAATGCTTTGGATTTCTGATTTTGAACTTTTTTTTTTTTTTTTTTTTTTTTTTTTTTTTTTTTTTTTTTGTGAAGAAAGAAGATAAAAAAGTGTAAAAAACCTGGGTATTTTAACGTATATTTTGTGCTTACCTAGAAGGCAAGACTGATGGCCACCACCTGCAGAGAATCCATGGGTGGTACTCTAAGTTGGAGATACATGAAGACACCATTCCCTCTGCTTTTGGAGTTGCTGGTTTTAGGCTCATGGAGGAACAAGCTTCACGGACTAATGGTGGTTCCTCCATGAGTGGTCCCATGGAAGATGAAGACATTCTCTTTTGCTCTGATCTCTTGATCCTAAGATGTAGTGGGTGCAAACTGCTATATGTCCAGGTAGTCAGTGTATTTTGCTTTCTCTCCTGAGCTAGCCATAAGTTAGGAAATACAGGCAAACCAGAAGGTGAGCAGAAAGAGGATTCACAAACCTACAGGAGCATACAGTATAACTTGAAAAGACACCTCTCTAGAAACAAAATCTGCAGCCCAAAGAGTGGGGAGTCTCTCAGTCTTGTTTTGCCATTTGAGGAATTTTAACTCTCCTTGCTGCCAAATGCCAGAATTTTGCATTGCCCTTTAGTCTCCTGCCCAATAGTCTCAGAAACTTACAGGCTCCTTAAATGTAAGTTTGATGCTGAAGTCCATTTCACAAATAAGTTTTCCTCCTCTGGGATTGTGGTGACTTTTAAAATTTTGTAAATGCTTGTTTTTCTGCAATCTTGCTGTGGTAGTCTGGAGTCTGTAGCTGGCTGAGTGTGCGTAAGTAAAGGCCACTTGGATATACCTTATTCCTCCTTGTAACAAATTCCTCTGTTTCCCTCTCGTTTATATAGTCCTAATATCCTGTAGTCCTTCCTTAAATTAATGGTTCCATTTAAAGGCACAACACAACATAAAATATAGCAGTCCATTACAGCCTTACCACTTTGCTACAGACTTATCTAAGCAGTTTAGTTTCTATTATAACTCCACTCAGGAGCTTCACGTGCTCCATTTCTCCTCTGTTATCTCACTTATCTTTCTGAGAACATAAGGCAAAAAATGAGAATTCACTTGCCTGCTGTCTACCTCCTTCCAGGCTGTACCTCTAGGTGTACCCTTAATGTCTCAAAGAAATACAGTGGTCAATTGTATTTATTAATGTATCATATTTGTTTCCTGTGCAACACTGGGTATTGAATTCATTGCAGCACTTTCACAAATATATGTGCAAGGCAGGTTATGGATCAGGCTGTGCCTCGGTGCCTGCCCCGCCCTGGGCAGGGCAGTATGGGAGCAGTTTTACTGAGTTGGCTGAAGGTCTGTTATCAAATGATGATGCTACTTTGGGGTGATAATTTACCTGGCCCCTCCCTACCTCTGCTTCTCTTGACTGCAGGGCACTGCTGCTCTCTGCCTGCAGTTTTGAGAGGGAATGCAGGAGAGTTCTCCTTCTGTCTCCAGGAGAAGTGACTTCTGATATTTGTTTGGCAGCCCAGTGCTGCCCCACATATACAGCATCCTTTACCACCCATCTGTCCCTTGTTGTGAATGCCCTTCTCCACGTGAAGCTGACTTTGATAGCTTCCCAGCCCTCTCATGAGAAACGCCATTGTAGACCACAGGAGAGCAGCAGTGCACAGCCACCTGATTCCCGAACTGGCATTCACTTAAATTCTATGTAACTGAAGGATGTCATTTTCAGGCAGAACAGAACAGTCAGAGATCCTGGGACAGTCAGCATGAATTCTGGCCTTAAACCTCGGGGAAAGTCAGATGCATAATGATGCAGGGCATTCTTTAATTCTCAGACTGGCGGTAGTTTTTATTATCTGTAGTAAACTGTGGCATACAATCAGAGCTAAAAGCATATTTATCTTAACGGAAAATGAAAAATGTACTCCTCCCTCTGTTGATTAAATATCCTGTGTGCTAAAAACCTTCCCATGGCAGCTACCCACTATTATTGTCATTACAGTTCAGGTACTCTAGGACAATTAAAGTAAAATCAGGAGGTGTCTGCAAATCAAGCAGTTCTATACACAAATGCTTCTATATCAACTCAGCTGCTTCTGACATTCAGTCAAACAAGTGACAGCTGCAATGTGTACCAAAGCTCACTCCTCATTTCAAATAAAAGAAACTTCTGGCATGAATGGCTACAGCCCAGGGCTCTGAAACAGAGAAGACAGTACTTTCAGGTCCAGTTGTAGATGACAGGAAGGTTAACTGATATAGCCAAAAAAACCCAAAACCATCAATGTACTTTTGGGCAAGAAAATCCTGTTCATCTTTCTTAGTTCTGTGTACCTAGAGCACCTCATGCACAGAATTTTTCCTCTCCATCAAGAAAGATAATACGTAAGAATTTGGTGGTGGGTGTGGGTAGAGCTGAGAAGGTGACTGCTTGGCATTTATGCATTGAATGAAAAAAAAAAAAAAAAAAGAGAAAAGTGTTTTTAAACCTGCTAATTTTCAGTATGCTTTGGGGGCTGTGGTGGCAGAACTGACTGCTCTGGAGCTCTGCCGCTGCAGTGAGGCTGCATCAGCCTGAGGACAATGAGGGCATGCAACACCAGGGGACGTTTGTTCTGTACCCCAACAATAACAACAGTTCAGGGAACAATAGTCTTGTATCTTATGGTGCAAAAAGCCTGTGGTGTGACATTCTGCATGTGTGTCCTATATAGGCAGGTTGCTGCTGCTGAATTTTGACATAGAGCCTGGGATTTTTTTCTGTGTGTCAAACACACCACAAGTTTTCATCCAGACTGCAAGTGAGCCTTACATCCTTGGGCTGGAGATTGCATTGCTGGCTGGAGGGGTTCAGGCTTGGTTGTGAACAACTGTGGGGGAATAACAGTAAGTCAATGGTAACACTGTCACACTCTGGAAGCCCAGGAGAGTCCTCTATCCCACAGATAAATCACCTCTCAACTCACCACAGATTAATGGATCCCCAGACTGTGAGATCTATCACCATATGCTGTAGCCTATCCATAATGAATGAAAGGTGTAGATTAAAGTAGTGACTGGCAGTGTTATTTGTAAATAAGAAACATTGTTCTGTTCTGAGAATAGATTAAAAAAGGTGTCATTCACCCAACACTGCATTAAAGACCGCCTCATGTAGAAAAATTGCCTGTGCTGATCTCACTCATACAGTACTTGCTGATCTGATGGTGGATATTGTTATATATGCTAAATGTAGACAATATGGATGCTTACAAGAATCTGTGCTCTCAAATACAACAGCACCTCCATACTCAGCAAATCTGTTCTCTCTCTGTTCATAAACATGCCTGTGAGTGTTACAAATAATTTTTACTAGTTTTTCAGTCTTGCTAGCACTTCAGAAACAACATAACTAAGTGGTGTCAGCTGAATTTTATTCACCTGAGAGCATTGTTGTTAAAATTGTGCACTGCTTTCCATTACAGGGACAAACAGGACAGGGTTGCTGCAGTGCTGTAATGGGTCACAAAACACAGGGCAGATTCCCTCCAGCTAAACCTGTATGTGGCAGCTATGTGCATCAAGGACGTGCTGTACTCTAAATTTTCACACTTTTCCTGTCCTGGCTTTGGCCCATGCCAGCTGTGCCTCTCCAAACAATGCAGGGGTACAGTTTGTAGCTATGCCTATAGGGGAGGATGCCTTCTGTTTATGGCTGAGCTGTTTTGTCGGTCAGCAAAGGAAAAGCTGCTGATGCTGCTTGGTTGGGTGCAGCTCGGCAGCCTCGGGTTTTCCCCAGGCATGGGGATAAGCTACCTGACCTCTCCCCAGCTCAGAAATGTTCCTGTGATTAGCCACTCTTTGCCCTGGCTGCTGCAGCTCTGAGACAGATTCAGGGTCATGTAAGAGTTTTGTTTGGGAGATCAGGTTTAGGATCACCTCTGACTTTTGCTCTCTTGCAGAAATATGCCAGTAGCAATTGTTAACCAAACAGGTTCATGCCTCATAAAAACCCATTATTAGAAAAATGCAGGGGAAACTTCTAAATACCCATGTAAATTTTCTTACGTGAAACTTTGCTAAAGATGCTCTGTTAGAGCCCCTACCTTAGAGCCTGCACTCAACTTTAAATGTCTTAATTTTCCTTTGGAAAAGATCATAGGATCATAGGGTAATCAGCCCTGCACATGACAAGAACACTTCTATTTTTCAGTGCAAATATATTTCTGGCCAATTAACAGACAGTAGATTTTGTCTCTGTACTATTTATTAATCTTTAATTTGGATAATTTCCCACCCTCTCAAATACTGCTCTTAATGTGTTTATAAAAGCTTATCATATTCGTCTTCTAGGATAAGCAGATAAAAGTAATTTAACTTGTATCATAAGATATAATAAGGGTTCTCAAAGATTCTCCATTCTCATAATCATTGTGATAGTGCTTCTTTGAGTCTGTTCCCATTTGAATTCCTCTTTCTTAAGCATAAGTGAAGGGATATCTTACCTTTATAGAGGATTTTCTCTTTTCCTTACATCACTGTGAAATGAAATGCTTCTTTTCTCTCAATAACTGTTGTGCTCTTTCTTATTCTTTTGTCCTCTTTTTTAATGCTATTTTGACTTCTGCTTCTGTGTCCCTAATGATATATTCTATTCTGCTCCTTCTCTTTTTAATGTGAGGCATAAGCAAAGCATCTTATTTTGGGAAAATACTGCTGTAAAAAGTAAGAAGAAAAGAGAAAAAAAAAAAATCAAAGTACTTCTTATTTTGTGTCATACCTGCAGTGACAGAATTAGGACAAAACTGAACAATTTGAAGCTTTTTTCACATTTTCAAAGTAACCTGAAGCATTTTGTTTTGGCATAGAACATCTAATGAGTATCGTCATGGTAACTATTTGAAGAGACTACATCGCGTGTTGTTCAGTTTTAGTGGTATCACTTCAATGCAGGGATAATAAAAATAGTGAGAAGTCTACCCTCATTGCAAAACTTGAATCACTTTGAATGATTCATGGTGGAATCTGGAAATAGATTCTTTTCTTGCTGATCTGCACATGCTTCTCCTGAGAAGAGCAATGGCTAGATGTGAGTGGTGTCCTCAGCTGCCAGGGGACCTAGATGGTCTCCCATTTTTGACTCTCTGAGTGTTTATTACCAAACCATCCTGTAACTCTGCAGAAGCTCTAGTGTAATAACAGGATTAAGATTTTGTGTTCTGTCATAGAAGAAAGCATCCTGGTGTTGACATACCCCTCATCTAATGTCAGAAACACAGGCAGAGGCAGAACAAGAAAGTTAAGAATCGTTCCTAATTTCTGACTGAGCTCAGTTTACAGGCAAATTGGCCCTAGTGAGAGGTGGCATGGCAGGAAGTGTGGTCAGAAATAACAAAAGCAGCAGATGGAGTGTGGAAAGAGGCAGTGGTGTGAGTCCATGTATTTTGACAGGTATGCATTTATATGTTTTGAAAGGGCTGACTTTGATAAAAGCCTTGGAGAGATTAAGTACAGAGTGGGAAGGTATAAAGGTCATTGGCTTGCGTCAGATGAGATATGCTTAAATGTCATACTCAAATTTTTGCAAAAAATGAAAAGAGGAATTTAAAGCTCCACTGATTTTTCTGATCAGTGATTTTGTATGATGGCAATTATAAGAAGGTGAGAAGGACGTTGGCTATATCCTTCAAAATTCAGGTGCACATGATGCCATAAACTCCCAGAAATTTGATATAAATTGATTGCTTGAACAGATTTCCAGGGTGTGTCTTCATACAAATTAAAGTTTCGTGTCAGATTTGCAGAAATATGAAAAATGTTGTCATCAGGCTTTGTGTCTTCATCACAGAACTGTTTTGCAGTTTGTGTTTCATGATATCAGAGATTTCTTTGATGGTTCGACAGCTAGTACTAAAGCAATGTCAATTTGTTTTCCTTTTCTTGAGAATAAGACTATATTCGCTATAATATAAAAATACTAAAAATGTTTTGAGCTCAAATTCATTGCTGTAACTGTCTTGTTTTATCCCTGGCAGGTGTAACTTCCTTTATTTATTATCTGCTTCAGGCTCAGATGATGTCAGCTGGGGATTATTGTATATATGAATGACAATAACAGATTGGGTTTTATGGGTGTGTTTGTCTGACAGGCTAGGTAAAATTAAAAGGAAAAATGGGGCTTTGGTAATTGTTGGTAATAAAGAAGAGTTAGAGTCTAGTTCAGCATGATCCTGAAGTAGGTGCTTAATTTCAAGCATGTAAGAAGCTCCATAAAACTTGATTACATGAATAAGTGTTTGAAAGATCAGTCCCTGAAAGGCTTTTAATGTTCAGGACATCGTGTGGAAGAGCACAAGCTTCTGATAACCTGTCCTATTTGGCTTGAAAATTGATCAATGAATGTTTTACAGTCATGCCCACATGTTGTGAAAAGGAGGCTGAAAGTGGCCTTAGAAAATAAAATTAATGTCATAAATGAAGGGGAGAAGGAAATGTTGGTCTTTGCCAGAAGTGCTTAATTTGGACCTCATAACTCACTGAAAGAAGGGGAAAGAACAAATACATCTTTGCTGTCAAAAACAATTTGTTTGTCTCCTTATGAAATTTAAATGCCTTCTTGGAACACAATGAAACAAGTCTTCAAAATTTAACTGCCTGCAGATCCTATGAAGTGTAGAACTGGGACACTGAATTTTAGCTCATTCAGTGATTCTTTATAACTTTTTGACATAAACTTAGCTGGAGATCTAAAATAAGAACATACTGTAGTTTAGATAGTCTTAACAACTAGTCAAGAGATGAATGCTTGGAGAACCTGTAGATTTCTGAGAGCAATTGTAAATATTCTAGATGTATAGATGGAATGGAAAGCATTATGATCCCACAACTAGTAAGATATAATCTCTGCAGAAAACCTGAGGTGAGAAAAAAGAGCTACATAGCTTCCATGAATACTATCTGAAAAAATGTTGGGAACAAGTCACAGTATGTCAGAGGTTTCTCCATAATGTCTTGTAACAGAGGAAGTGTTACAGGATGACACCTCTGAGACAACTTCCATGTAAATTACAGTAATCATTTAATCAATATCTTAGTACAAAATTCTACTTCCTCTTTCATAGGATGAGATGTAATTCAATTAATTTTATCCACCAATGTACAGAAATTATGGGGAAATCTGTGTTTCCCATGTAATATTAAAGCTATGCAGTGCTGTCTGTGTTACATCAAGTATGTTAACTAATGGGAGAATTCCTAAAAGAAAACACCACAATGACTCTTTCCATGATAACATTACATAGTGCAGATAAATTAATCTCTTACATGTGTTACTTTAAAGCTTCTAAAGTGGTATACCTGTTCCTGTTCCTTGTTAATTTAATACTCGGACGCTTTTGAGCATCTGATTTTCTTATCAATCTCAAATATCAATTTTCCTGAAGAACTAGGGCAGCAAGGTCTCAGCAGCTAGAATATTTTTATTTCCATTTTTTCTTCTGCTTTTGCTTAAGAAATTCCATAGGAGAACTGAGAAATCTCATTTTCTATCTTATCTGAATCAAAATATATTTTTGTATGTGTGTATGGGTTGGAAAAAATAGGAACTTGGACAACAGAAAGAATTACAGTCGTTTCTTTCATTTGTACTGTGGGTTTGAATCACTTTGGACTTTTTTTTGTTACCGGGCCAAGGACAGGCTGCTCGTATAGGCAGTGGTCAAATCCCATAACGACAATTGGGGAATGTCTTGCTGACCACTAAAAGCTGAAATTTCCCTTCCATTTTGAATAGAGAATGATATATTTGAAAAGAACAGATTGAAATGCAAATATTAAGTGTCTTGTTAAAAGATCAATGGCTATAGGATAAATCACTGTGAAATATAAGTGTATAAGCCTTGGGATTTCAAACTCGAAACATATGATATCAGTCAGGCAATGACTACACTGAATACACCTGGAAGGTCCATAAATATGGCACAGAATATGTTTAATCCAGTCTTGACCCCTGGGTTTGGCCTGGAGAGCATGATGGCACTTTCTTTTGCCTGTCTGTGTAAGGCATGGGGCTTACCATGTCTCTTACACGTATTCCTGACTGTGAAGTCCTTCTCCCTTGCCCAAGTTCCAAGCTCAGATATTACTCAGGCAATGACCCTCATCTCTTTCAGGAACCCTGGTTAGGGATTCTGTAGCTGAGTCTTAAGGGTTCAGTGTAATGCAGGAAGAACTAAGGATTAAACAGTATAAATGGCATATAAATACAGCCATAATGAATAACAGTGGCTAGGTGAATGTAGGCTGGAGAGAAATAAAGCATATAATATGAATTGTATAATTCATTAGTATTCCAGACAGAGTCTGGAAACAGATTTTATAAAATGGGAGCGCTACATAATTAATAGATACATGTATCACACTGAAGAGTTGATTCATTGCTAGAAATAGGGACATTACATCAATCTCTTGTATACCCTAGGATGTGCTTATCAGAATTTTCCGGGTTTAAATGAGGAGAAAAGGATGCTACAGTCTGCACAAATATATTCCTGTGTCACTACCTCTGGAAATGAAGGAGAAGCCAGGAAAAAATCTTATATTTTTCATACAAAGTACACATGCAGTGTGGGATGTCTGATTAGGTAGGAGTGTATGTGCACATATGCACACATGTAAACACGTGGGCAGGCTTTCTGTGGATTTGCAGAGCAAAGCACAGAGCTTTTGGCTTCCCTATCAAAGCCTGCTGGCTCCATGCCATAGGTGCAGTGTCTTATTCTTCCATGGTGCATTGTCACTCATCCATTTAGAGTGGGGCTACTTCCATGCCTCTGCCTACGCACACAAGCACACAAAATAATACTCATTTTTGATGGGTTATTTCACAGAGTTTGATTGACCTACTGTTCACTTCCTTATTCATATGTTGGAGGATGGAAGCTCATACTGGTTACATACAGTGGTACAAATATTAAATTATCATTTATCATTTCACAGTAATATAATTGCTAGAGGATTAAAAAGTAGCAGGATACTTATTGCACTAAGAAGAACTCCCCCCTTCTACCAACCTGCTCCCTGCCCCCCCCCCCCCTCCCCCCCCCAAAATGCTCAGCTTTACCTCGCTTGAATGATGCATTTCTTAATCCTAGTTATCACTGCATTTATTAACTGACTTTATGTTGGCACCTACAAGCCCTAGAAACATCTGCCCTGCCATAATTAGGTTACAGCCTAAGATGAAGTAAAAGCACTGTCTGATTTTTGGTTTAGATTATTGAAGAGCACTTTGAGTATTCGATGCATGATACCTAACACCAGGTATATCAGGATTAAGATATATAATTTTCCTGGAAATAGTTTTAAGAGGAATAAAAACCATAATATGGTTCATTTCTTATGTGTGAAGGTATAAACTTCTACTACTAAGTTCATATTCATTCATGACTTCTGAATTTGACTATTGACCTCTATCTTTCTGGGGCATGATTCTGCTGTCCTTGAACTCAGTGTCAAGACTCCTGTCCACTTTAATAGGAGAAAATTGAGTCTAAGCACTGCTTTTTCCTACTAGCATGAATTGTAAGCTGTAAAAAATGTATCTTCAACTCTACCTAACCATAGTAATAATCCTTTTTACTTTGAACAAGTGTGCTAATTGTGCTGCTTCTATTACTGCTTTTAAATTCTGATTGCTGAGCACTGGATAAATGTTAATGTACTTACTATAAGAAATCTTTAAAGTTCAAAACAAATTACAAATAATCCTCCGAACAACTTTGGATAGTGACTGAGAATGATTTTGCCATGAACATGCCCCTATCCTGCAACATTATTGGGTGACTGATTCGTTGCACTCTGAGATTGATATATGGGATCAGGTCAAGTGGCATGACAGGTAAAATAAAATCTTAGTTAAAAGAATATTTTTGAATATTTTTATTTATACGTATTGTAGATGTAGACAATTTTATTAATTGAAATTAAATTTAGTCAGAGACTGCTTTCAATCTCAGTGTTTTCCTTCAGTTCTCTCAGCCTGAGGAGGGCCCAGTGGCATATAGCCGTTTTGTACAATGGCTTTCTAGGTCTTACAAAGTAAAGAGAGATTGGTTTTGGGGGAGGTGGTAGTCTGAATGTTCTTACTCTTCTTCTTTTTTAAAGGAAGAAAAAAACCACCAGAAATTCCTAGGGGGAGACAGCTTGCAAAACAGAGATAGTGTGTATTTAAAGGTGAGAGCAGATTCAGAGAACTATTAAAGTTAGCATCACAGATCAAACTCATGAGTGCATGGTAGTAATGATCAATCATGGTCTTACTGCAGAAACAACAAAGGTCACAGCAAAAAACTGTAGAAGTTAAGAGATGAAATGGTATATCAGGCTTTCTAAAGTTGGGATTTATGCCAATTCAGGATTGATTCACCTTTGTTATATTCTGTGCAGCCTAGTTTTGTGTTTCTAGCAATAGGAATGATATCACTTCTTACTAGCAAGCAACTTTTAACAAGCAGCTTAGAGTAATTAAAGGCTCAGCAAGTCTCTAGTAATAACAGGATTCATCTCCATATACTGAGGAGTACTACTGAGCTTGCTCAAAATACCTAAATCTTATCTTGAATAGATGTAACTTGTGTCAATATGATTGTTGCATGTAAGCCCTGATGTGATGTTAGGCACTGAATGATTCTTAGACTTCAACAAGCTTAATAGTATTTTGAAATGCAATGTTAATTTTTTGGGCTTGTAGCAGAACCTTGGATTGATTTTAACTGGTTTATATTCTGCTTTATCTGTAGTAAGTGGATAGCTACTATCTTGAAGCAGATTCTTATATTTGGACTGAGGTTGCAGAAGGGTGTATTTACTTACATGCCACTTGCCAAAGAGCAAGGAGAGACTGATGTCATCAAATAACCCCCAGCTGTTACAAGCTTCCCAGGATCCTTCTCCTTGATTTCTTTAAAATGTCTCGTAGTCAGAGAGGAGTTGTTGTTAAAGCTAAAAACTTATTTTCTTGTTGAAGGCATCTATGCCCACACTCTATCTTCCTCACATGTGAATGTTGACCATGGCAAGATGACAACGTCAGGAATTTCAGATTCAGTGAACATGTGGAAGGGTCCTGTGCAGTAGATAACTCTAGTGGTATGGGGAACCATGAGTCCTTTTGTCTTGTTCATGAGTACAGCTAGGTGACATTTACATCAAAGGAGGCACTTCACTCCTGTTGCATGGTTGGATAGATCAAAATAAGTCCAAATCATTCCCAAATTAGGTGAAATATTTCAATGGAAAAGAATGTCCAAGAACCATAAAAATATACATGGCTTCTGTTTGGCATTAATGAAACTGAATGTCTTGACTTTTTCATTGATATACAGTAAGATGAAATGCAGTTAAACTGAATTGCAAACTTGTGTGTTTTAGAAATTATTAAAATTAATTAATAATTAATTTTTATGTCATATCAGAATATTAATCTATAGAATACAGAATATTAAAATATAAATAAAATTAATAACAGAAATNTATTAATTTATATTTACTTTATTATGTTAAAATTAATAATATAAATAAAATTTAAAATTAATTAAAAAAAACAGTTGCTGTCCATACATGGTATGATGTATTTCAGCCTGTGTATCTTATAAATTGAACAAAACACAATGAAAATATAACACATATTTTTATAAAACTTCCAAATATTTCAAATTTATGCAAGTTCAGAAACTTACCTTATTCATTAATTCTAATTGTAATTAAAAGAATGCTTCAAAAAATTTTGCATGTGACAAAACATTTGGCAAAGCAAAAGCCCCAGTACTTTGCAGAGAGCTCCTGCTGAATTGGTCAATAAACAGACATAGAAAAGATGCAGTTTTTACTTGCTTTCAGAGAACTTAATGAATAATAATGACATGTCTTCAACAGTATTAGTATTAAATCTCTGCCTTGAATGGGCCAATAATTCACACCAAGTTTGTGGTCAAGAACAAATTGTTTTCACTTTTCTCCATCCTCCCGTGTTCTTACTTCAGTAAATTAGATCTTATCAGGACCAGTAAGAGACAGTCACCTGAAATGCAATCTTATGAAGTTATTTGTTGCTCTTCTCCTGGAGGGAGCACAATTGTAGGAAGGCCTTCAGGTGCAGCTGAAGCCAGCAAGGCTGAAATGAAAACATCGTACGTTTCATTTCTGATGAAAAAATCCTCAAAACACTTTTTCGAACATTGTTTTTGAACAATGCCTGCCAATGGAGCTTGAAGGCATGAATTCCATCATAGCCAAATCTGTAATCCAGATGCATAAATTATGTAGGCTAATCTCTGAAGGTACTCAAGTTTTAAAGTATTTTAAACCCTTAAAACTTGATGTTGTCTTATTTTTGTTAGATGTAAGTTAGTATCATGTAAAAGGTGATAATTAAAATTAAGAACTCTGACTTTCGTTTCCCTTTGAAAAATAATCCTGGTGTTTAAATACTCACTTCTGTTGATTTTTTAAAATCATAATAAATGTGTATACTAGTGGACACAGAGAAGGCTTCCTCAAAGAGAAGCTGATGAACTATGGGCTGGATGAGCAGACAGGAGGTGGGCTGAAAACTGCTGGGCCCAGAGGGTGGTGACCAGCAGTACAACATCCAGCTGGTGATTAGCAGCTCCTGGTCAACATCTTCACTGATGATCTGGATGATGGGACAGAATATACCCTCACCATGTATACAGATAGCACATGGAGGAGTGACTTATGTACCTGAGGGTTGTGCTGTGGTCCAGAGTGTTCCTACCAGGCTGGAGAATTGGGCTAATGGGAACCTCATAGAGTTCAACCCTGCACTGGGTAAAACACAACCCCAGGCATCAGTAGGTAGGGCCTGACCAGTAGGAAAGCAACTTGATCCCAAGAGGCCCCTTCCAACCTCAGCCCTTCTCTATGTTTCTGTAATGGCACTTATGATTTGGAAAAAAAATAGAAGAGCCTGAGAAAATTCATGATACATGTGTTTATTCCTCCTTTAAAAAAAATGAATCCATGTCCAGTTTTACAAATTTGTCTTAAACATTTATAATATCCTGATTCACAAAATATAATAAAAGACAATAATATTGTTCATGCCTTCTTGAATTATTTATTGGTGGGAGAAAAATTTGTATTTTGCTAGCTACTTGTGTACATATTACTTACCCTCAATAAATACAGAGTTCAAATTAATTCCAGAAGGAGCAAAACCCTATAATTGTGGCATTCTTCCAGTGTGACAACCTGTGGGAGTAACACACATGTAAAATTGGAAAACTAGGTAGAAAAATGTTATATCAGAGTCATTTATATTTATTGCTGATTTTGGTCCTGAATACATGTGGAACATTGGTTCCCAATATTGTGTTTTTACAGGCAGGGAAAAACTGCTATACATCTAAAAGTGCGTGCATTTAAACAGAAAAAAGAAATTAAGACAATGCAGAGGTTTATTATTTTCACTACTTGGATTGAATCCCAAAACATGAATGTATACACCTTTTATTTCTCCACTGTTTCATCACCAATTTAGTGAATGCACACATTTAGTAGAGTAAATTGTACCAAAATTTCATAGTAGGGAAAAGATTCAGGTGAAAAGAGATGGAAGGAAAAAGAAGGCACATAGAGATGAACAGTGTATGGTGGCTGCAGACAAACTCCAAAGCAAAGGAGACAGTAAGTTTCCTGTTTTTTGGTACAGGCAGAAAAGGGAGCACAAGAGTCATGACAGCAGAATGAGGCTCCAGGGTGGTTTTCAAAGTATTCTGGGCAACAAGAGATGATACCTTTTTTTCAGAGTTCAGGTTCCAAGGTTTTGAGTCTCTGAACTCAGTCACCAGTGTTTTGAGTTGTGCTGTCAGATCAGGGAGGTCACACACAGACCTCAGAGCAGCTGATCTGTGCCTGTAGGAATTTGTACTAGTCTGAATTTGGAGAAATACACTCTAAGTGAATTGTAGTTTTAAAGTGAGCTACAGTTGAAACCTTCTACAGTTCAGTTTGGAGCCAATGTAAAAGAACAGGTGAATTCTGAAAACCTTACACAGGAAAAAATAATGAAGCTTTCTGGGAACTTGGAGGTTATGAGTATCGACATTGCTTGCCACTTCTGTTTATGAATCTATTTTAGCTGTGGGTTTGACTGAAACCTGACTCAGGAAATTACTTTAGTTGCACAAGTGAAAGCATTCTGGTTTACCTCATTACCGTTAATTCTACTTTTGTACAGCTAGGCTTTTGGATGATCAATTAAGCTGAAAAATACGACTTGAAGAAAGGTGTGTGTAGGAAAGCATTCTTGAATTTTGGTAACTGTATAGACTTGAGCCTCTCAGTTTCCTCTTTGTGTCTTTTCTTTGACACTAAAGTGGGGAGATGATGAAATGAAACCTGATGAAATATTTCTGTACACAAGTCCTTGGACAAATTAATTATGCCAAGTCTTCATATTTGTATTGCCCAAAAGCACATCTGTTCCTTACCCATGCATCTGCAGTAAACAGACAAGACTTGTGTAACTGCATTTTTTGCAGAGATCTCAGAGAAAGTGATTCCTTTTAAGACTACAGTAACTTGTTTTTATTCTCTCGAGTACGAAGCCTGTAGACTACTGAACTGCAGCCATTGTTTTCATTCATTGTGTCAAGTGCGAGTTACAGAAAGGAAAACATTTTCCTTTGCTTTCTTTGTTTCCCCCCTACCAAATAAAAGCACGTTTTCTTTTCTGAGAAGATTACTGAAATGCATAAATGAATATAATTTACAAACAAAAGAATATTAAGAATAGCAAAAACATAGTTAAGAAAAACTCCATAAATACAAAATTCTTATCTTGATGGTATCTCTAGACCTCCTCTTCATAAGACATAGAATACTCCCTGGCAATTTACTGTGTAATGACTACAGTGACATTTACTGAATATTTGGACTAAATGATTTAGAAAATTATAATGTAGTTTTCTCCTTGAGGCTGGATTATTCAGTGTGTCTGTCAGGCTCTTTATTAGTTCACCGTTGTTCCATACTGTGCATCACAGAGTACCTGGTTTTGCTGAGGATATTTTTTTGTTTTGTTACTGTTGTTAGCTTATGTGTATTAGTGGCTTTAATAAATAATCCTGTATTGGGTTCTAAGTCTGCCTCATAGGACTTTTTTAATTTTGGTTGAGTTTACATGGTGTCTGTCTTTAAATGCACAGTCACCTTTGGTGATTTTTGTTTTTTTTTTTTCTTTTTTTTTTAAAAAAAATTGCTGCAGACTGGTACCTTATCACTGGGGTTAATTACCTCTTGCCCTGGTTGAGATGCTTCCATTTTGTTACAGTTCACTTTTTCTTTCATTTTATAAATATTCTGATATTACATTCCTTAGCCTGAATATCTCTTCAATCACGTCTGTGTTTTAACACTTAGTCTCCATCTTGTTTTTCTCAATTGTTTTAATTTAAAATGTTTTATATTTTACACATGAGCAATTAAGCATGTAAGACAATGCTTAAAATGCATTTTTGTATTAATTCACAGGTTTTACTTGTCCCAGTTACATAGTTCATGAATTTGGAAAGCTTACTTCTTTTGGGAAGAATTTTTGCTTCATGGGTTGTCATCACTGTCGCTGGTATAAAATATATTTGACTGTGTAATTTCTATCATTTTACTCATTATTTTGCTAAAGTTGCATTGAAAGTGAAAGGATTATGTAGCAAGCACTCTTCCCTTGTGTATGATACATCTGAGTGCATGGTGAGGATAAGGAGAAAACAACTGTTCTGTGTCAGGATGATTTAATGATGGATATTAAGACGACATTGCACAAAATGGCAGAACAAGGATTCATCGCTAAGGATTAGTATAAAGCAAAATACTACACCTAACATAGAAAAGAAGGATTTGAGTGAATGCAAAAACAGCACAATGCTAAGCCATTCACAAGAGGCGTTGTTCTGGGATATGCTAATGCAAGTTTTGTACTGGGGGCATGGCAACTAATCATTCTGCTAAGTTGGCAGGCAGTAGTAAGGTTTCATCTGGAGTTTGATCACCATACTGGGTATTTCATGCTAAAGCAGATGCTGAAAAATTGCAGGGAGCAGGTTAAGAGAGTAATAAAAATAATCAGAAGTTTAAAGTATAAAAGTTAGGATGAAAGGTGGAACATTTGAGTTGTTTTCTTCCAGAAGAGAAATAGTGGAGATTAAAAGCGGTTGTAAAAGGAAACTAGAGAGTGACCTCCACAAGTCGAGAGTGTGCAAGAATTTAACTTCCTTACTTTTCTCTAAGGGACAGTTGAGACTGGGGGCTGTTTCTAGTTATGAGAATTACTCAGGAACAAGTTACAAAGGCATGGGATGGGATTCCCATTAATGAATTTTTTTGAGAACAAATCAGACTGACATCTCTTAAGAATGGTCCTAAGGTATTTTTTCTCATCTTGGAGTGAAGGATTAGAACTGATGATTTAAGATTTTAGGCCTAAGGAATCTAAGCTGCTATTGATAATGTCTGACTTCTGTATTTCTATAAGTAGCTAAAAATTCAAGAAGAAAAAGTGATGAGGCAGATCATCTTGCTATATGTTGGAATATACAGATTAGGAGTTGAAGATTAAATCACTTATCTTTGGCTTCCAGATATTATGGAGAAAGAAATAGCTGTACAACAGGATTAATTTGATCTGCCCTAGAGCCTTTAGAGTGGACTGTTCTTTGATCTGCCTCTTTCCTCTGGCTCTGAAGAGACTCCCCAGCTGATTGGGTTATATTTTGGTGTTTAACTTTTACATGCCCAAATAAGGTGAGAGGTCTCTGAGCCCAGCACTTCAGATTCTGAGGTTCTTAGCGTGTAGCTTTCTTTCATATACAAGTATGTGGTTTACAAAAATGGTTTAGGGCAAATCTTTACAGAAGGATACAGCTGTGCTCCAGGTGCTGTGGTCAGTGGCCTGAAGTACCAATGGAGGCCAGTTACTAGTTCTGGAGGCTGATATCAGGGCCAATAGAGTTTAAAACCTTCATTACTGACCTGAATCATAGGACAGAGTGGACTCTTGGGGAGTTTGCAGAGGGACTGGTTGATACCCCAAATGGCTGTGCTGCCATTCAGAAAAATGTTGACAGCCTGGACAAATGGACAAATGAGAATTTAATTAAGTACAAAATAGGGATATGGCAAGTCCCATACCTAAGGACAAATACAGTATTCCATATTGGTATACTGTACCAGGCTGATCACTTGGGAAGGAACTTTGCAAAAAAAGAAATATGGGTCCTGGTGGCCAAAAAAATGGAACTTGAGCCAGGCATGCACCTTTGAGGCAGGGAAAGACAGCAGCCTCTCCAGGGCTACATTGAGACACTCCAACCACTCTCAACACTCTCAAGCCCTCTCAATCACCTAGCCAACAGTCCTGATTTACTGGAGAAGTTCCACCTGACTGGAAATTATCAAATGTAATGCCCACTTACAAGAAGGACCAGAAGGATGATCCAGGGAACTACAGGCCTGCCAGTCTGACCCCAGTTCCAGGCAAAGTTATAGAAGAGATCATCCTGAGTGCCATTACATGGCACATGCTGGACAGCTAGGGGATTAAGCCCAGATGGCATGGATTTACAAAAGCTTGATCAACCTGGTCTTCTTCTGTGACAAAGTGACCTGATTAGTAGATGAGGAAAAGATCGTGGGTGTAGTCTATCTAGACTTCAGTAAAGTATTTACTTCAGTGTTTACTTTATAAAGAACACCATCCTCCTAGTAAAGCTTTCTGCTTACAACTTGGATGGGTGGACTCTGATGAGAAAATGTCTGGATGGCCAGGCCCAGAGAATTGTGGCAAATGGAGTTAAATCCAGTTGGCAGCGGTTGCTCGTGGTGCTCCCCAGGGTTTAGTTTTAGGGCTGGTCCTGTCTAACATCTTTATTGATGATCTGGATGTGGGGATTGAGTGTACCCTTGTAAATTTGCAGATGACACTAAGTTGGGTAGGAGTGTTGATCTGCTCAAAAGTAGGGAGGTCCTGCAGAGGGAACTGGACAGACTCCATCAATGGGCTGAGGAAAAATGCAAGAGGTTCAATAAGGTGACAGGTCCTTCATGTTGCAGCAACTGGATGCAGAACTACAGGCCCAGTGAGGAGTGACTTGAAAGCTTTTTGGCAGAAAGGGACTTGGGGGTGCTGGTTTACAGACAGCTGCACGTGAGCCAGTGTATGCCTAGGTGGCCAAAGAGGCCAATGGCATCTCGGCCTGTAGCAAGGATAGTGTGGCCACCAGGACCAGGGCAGTGATGACCCCCCTATAGTCAGCATTGGTGAAGCTGCACTTCAAATACTGTATTCAGTTCTGGGCCTCTTACTTTAACAAGGACACTGAAGTGCAACAAGGCTTGTGTAAGGTCTACAACGTGTTTTATGAGGAGTGGCTGAGGGAGCTGAGTTTGTTTAGTCTTGAGAAGAGGAGGCTCAGGGAGGAGCTCATTGCTCTCGACAACCACCTGAAAGGAGGCTGTTGTGAGGTGGAGATTGGTCTCTCCTGCCATGCCTGCAGTAATAGGGCTTGAGGAAATGGCCTCAAGGTAGCAGATTCAGATTAAATATTAGAATGTTTTTTTCATTGTTAAAATGTTGTATTACCTTGGGCTCTTTATCTCAATAAATAAAGCTAGACAGCAGTAATTGAAATTTTCCAAGGATAAAAAATTGTTCTTAAATTGGGAGTGATAACAATTCTATCATATAGTGTAAATAGAAATACTAATAGTTAAGATAGGGTGGGGAGTATTTTCTAACAGTAAGTATCCCAGGTTAATGCTTCTCTAACACTCATTATTTGAATTAATGAACTAATGCCCTTAGATAGAGCTGGGGCATATGTGCACTCTTGCTTCTGCTGCTGTCAAAGTGAACACACAGTGAATATTAAAGTGCAGTTTGGGAGATAATAATTCCTAGTAGCTAATATTTCTGCCTTATGGAGTAATCAATAAATGTAGATACATGTACTAATTTCTGAATTTTTCTAGGCCTATCTCCCCTCATCCACACAATTTTCACCTACAGTATTCCTTTGTAAAAATAATTCTATTAAAACCAGCCTGTGCAATTGCTTCATGTGTGATATATACGCATCTGGAGGCACATATAATTTCTATAATTGGGAGACTGTAAAAAGGTAATTTTTTTCTCTTTCATAGAGTTTACTTAGTCTTGTTTTAAGGTTTGTATGTGGATACAGGACTGTGGCAAGCCAACTACATTGTAGGCACATTTTTTAACATATTCTGTGTGAATGTCCTCAAAAAAATAGGTTTTTTAAAAGCGGGAAAAAAAGGAATTCCAGGGGCTCAGCTGGAGCTCAAAGGCCTTTTACTCCTGCAGCCAGCTCTTGTTGCAATGTGTGCTGCTGGACATTTGGAGTGTCCCAGCAGGACTTGCTGTGTTGGTGACTGATCGAGGCAACATGTCTGCACTCCACTGGCACCATTCCATATAGGCTGTAAAACAGAATTTCAGTTTAGTGATAAGCAGGAGTTCACTACTTGGTGGGCCTAGTCTGACGTGCTCCTTAATAGTTCAAGAATTCTTCTGGAGTTATGTTTTGAAGCAAAGGAGCATTATAAAGTAATATATAAATATCAAAGTCCAAAGTCATGTGTGCAAGTTCTTTTGAGCATCCTTTCCTAGTAACATACCAACTAGATACAGACTATTACTTGTGCTCTGCTACTGTATATTGAATAGTTCAGTAATGCTTGACTAACTTTTGCCTAAAGTTTTCTGTCAGATGTATTTTCTCTTAATTAATTTCTTTAGAAAGTATATGTATAACTCTGTTACAAACATCTTCATCATCTTAATAGCTCCAGAGTGGTAGGCTGTCCCCAGAACTGAGAAAGAACTTTTGGTGGTGAGGGGTTGAGATGAAGAGCAATATGAATTTCCTGACCAAGTCAGTATATATTTTGCCAAAAGCTTCTCTCCAGCAGTCTCTTGAGGCTGTGGTTGTGAAACAGATGTTAAAGCTGCTGTCCACAACTGTTTCAACTTTTTTTTTTTTTTTTTTTTTTTTTTTTTTTTTTTTTTTTTTTTTTTTTTTTTTTTTTTTCCCCTAGATTATGGAGCTACAGGTTCTGTGCAATGTCTTTTAAGCTCTTATTTTAAAATGTGTTCATTATTTACAAAGATTTGAGTTTTTGAAATAATATTGAGGCAGTAGCATATTACTACATCTAAAAATTGAACTTCTCTGGTTTATCAGTATTAAATTCTTTTAGTTTTCAGTATATGTTCATTTTTTGAATGTGGTTGTGACTGTAAAGGTTTGAGTTCTCTGGTTTCAGGTATACTAGAGTTTATTGAAGACTTGTTGATTTTATATTAATATAGAAAATTATGATTGTGTTCCTCAATGATTACAAATCTTCACAGTCTTCCTACTGTGATTTAGGCTTTCACCAACACTGGTAGCTTTGCTGGTTTAGCAGCCTAAGACATGCATAAAACGTACTCATTTTTCAAACTCACTGCATCTCTAAATTTAACACTAGGGATAATAACTTAAATTGATTCTCTGGCTTCTAAATATACAGCCAGTGAACTGTACTGGTTAGCAAGTAGATGACTCAGATGAATGTGCCACAAAGGTTTTCTTATAAGTCCTTAAAAATATCATATCATGCTTGTTTTAGAAAATTCCCCTTAGAAATAGTTCAATATTGACAATCACATATCTTTTTAAGTATCAATTGGGTAACATAGTGCAAAATGCAAGATTTTAAACACCTATGGATCAGTAAAAAGCAAAGATGAACTAAATTTTAAAAGTTACTGCAGGTGCAGGTGCTTTGTGGTAATATGTAATGTGCTGTCGGACAATTCGTAAACATTGGACTAACTGGGATATTTTATTGGTTTTAGTTCATTAGCCTAATGTGTTTGTTTCAGTGGGTGGTTACAAGAAGAAGCTCCATCAATATTTTTTATTTCAACTGAAGAACTGTGACTGCAGGGTAATCATATTATGCAGTCATACTCTGCAAGCTCATCAGCATCTGCTTAGAAGGTTTCTCTTCCATGCATATTAAGAAACTAGTTCTTTACATATAGATTATATTTTTCTTTCTATGCCATGCCTCCTTTTCTGCTGGACCTGTGTGCCTGAAGAATTTTTTTCTTACTTCAATAGGATCTCTTCCTTGCTCATCCCGGGATCATTTGCAGACCCTTTATGGACTAGAGTCCTTAACAAAACAGGCTCCTGAGGCTATTCCTCATCTCAGCTCCTTTGTTTCCTTTCCTTGCCTGCATCATGCTGCTCAAACCTGTCCTCGCAAACCAGCCCTCACATCTTCTCCCGTCCCAAAAGGTGGGCACTTCTTCTGGCACTTTTCTATCATGGGACAGCAGAACTTGGGATCCTGCATGGAGGAAGCAAAGTAGTAAGCAGGAATTTTGGATGGACCACCAAAAAGTGCCCCTTCATGCAATGGAGCTGTAGCAGCCAAGTGTAAGCGGGTGTTTGGTTGTGCAGTCAGATGGTTCTTTCCTTCTGATCATATGGATAGGGAGCACAAGATGCCAGGCTTTAGGAAACCAGTGCTGAGCTATGACAATAATTTATTTGGATTATTATATGTTTTCTGCCGACATCTGAAGGACACAAGGAAAGGATCTGATTAGCTAGTAGGTTGCAAACTGAATGAATTATTTAGACAGTATTTTAGGTGTAGTCCATACACCATAGGTAGACTACCGCACCTTTAATCTTAAAATATTGTAGCAGAAAAAATTAAATGAACCAAAATGTCACAAAAAACCCAGAGTTTTGATATTAGAAAATGTCCCTCAGAATTTCCCCTGTGTGGGAAATATCTACCCATTCCTTGAACAGATTCAGGATGAAGTTTATATAATTTATTATACAATTTCTGGTGGACTTTTTTTCTCCGTGGTGGAGACCCTAGTTCTTGGTAATCTCTTGCAATGGAATCAGCAGCCTGGGAATTGACAGGCAAACCTTTGCTGACAGGATTTTGTTCTCTTGATCTAAAATGAAATTCTTGATGACAGCTAACAGCAAAGGCTCATCTGGCATTCTTTGCATGTTTTAGTGCATGGAGGAGTGGATCACATCACTTCTTTCGCTCTCTCCAGGTGACATCATAGTGGACCTCACACAAATGAGTGCAAAAGCACACAATACTCCGTATTTCAGAGGGGAGAAGGCAATATTTTCTTTCCTCTTTTAGCAGCAGTAGTGGTACAGTGTGTCTCCCAAGACCTTTGCTGTACCTGATTTAGGGGAACTTCTCCTGTTACATAAATAATCCCTTCCATAGATGAAGCAGATATATTTCCCCGTCAAAATATATGCTCTTTTAACAGGAAAGAGACTCTTCCTGCTCAGTTTGGTTCTTTCCACTACCACAGGAGAGTTCAGCTTCCTTTTTTTTAAAAAAAAAGGGTTCCTGTTTAGTGACATTTTCTCAGAGACTGGACTCTAATGTGTTGGGCTGCAGAACCTTCAATCTGCTTCAATCTGTTGACTGTTTGTTGTCTTATGATTAGACTATAGTCTACTATGGATGGGTCCATCATTTCCATGGTTTGTATAGTGCCTTCTGTGATGGAGATCTGGTCCATGATTAGATCTACTAGATTCCACAATAGCAATATTAGTAATAAGATGCTTTTACTCCCACTGGCTGAAGTTCTGTTTAGTAAAACGTGACACTGTGAAATATCCTGATAACGCCCAGAGCAGTTGCAGAGTGGTGGAGACAGCTTTGGCACCCGTAATTGCTATTTATGAAAGCTTGTGGCTTTCTGACGCCTGCAGCCAGGGCAGCATAAAATGAGACTTAACATGGCAGCTAATTAAATGCCATACTTCAGTGTGGACTCATTACCTCTTAACTCAGGTATTGAATAATAATTGCTAAATGTGGACAGATACAAAGAGAACCACAATGTAATTTTCATATTGTTACTGTTCTTGCATTGAGTATTTGCTGGGAGCAATTTTAGTATCTCTGAAAGGCCGCCAGATGTCAGTATGACCTTCTGCAATTTACTATGGTATAATTAACTGACTTTTATCAAACAGAATCACGAGTTTTTAATCTATTTTTTTAAAGAGAAGTTCTATTTTCTGTGACTGAAAGAAATAAAGTCAATTATTAAATACCT
The DNA here is from genome assembly GCA_013397395.1 of Sinosuthora webbiana. Lineage (NCBI taxonomy): Eukaryota > Metazoa > Chordata > Aves > Passeriformes > Sylviidae > Sinosuthora > Sinosuthora webbiana. The sequence goes on from VXBN01009076.1 coordinate 61,052, forward strand.
TGTCAAAGCTGCAATGAGTCTTTCAGTTATTACAAAGAAAGGGCAAAAATAAATGCTGGAGAAATTCTATGCATTTTATGGTGGACTTTTGCAGAAAAATCAGACTGGCTGGTAGAATGATAAGAAGCATAAATATTTTTCTGTCACAAAACAAAAAAATGAATGCAATTTTCTGAACAGAGAGTGGTTCGTGTTCCTTCATCTACCCAACTTAGTTATGGTACATCACAGTAGTGCTGGGGTAGGGGAAAGTGACCTCTTCTTTTTAGCCCCTACTGAAACCACTGCTGGGCAGAACCAAATCAAAATACTGACAGGACTTTAAAAAGACTTGATTTTATTAAATTATAAATTTTTTTTGCCTTACTAGTTCTCCTATTAGTTCTCCTAGTTCTACTATTATTGTACTGCAAGCCAGATGTCTGTTCTCCTTTGACTATAGCTCGGTAATTGGGCCCTGGAGACCTTCGTAGGTCTGTGTTGGAGTGTTTATCTGACCACTACCTGTTGGAAGATATGAGACATGGGCATGTATCCCATTCAGCCTTGTGCATGCTACTTCTCAAGTCAAGGAAACCTTATTTCTCAGAACTGGTAGCAATGGCAGTGCAATCTTAAGGTCCTCTGATGTGGTGGATTTGAGGAGCAGGAACACAGGGGATGCCTTGACACATTTAGGAGCCCAGTCAGGAACCCAGTCTCTTTGGGAACAAAAAGTTTGGAAAAATTTATACAGCTTTTTTTCTTTATATGAAACCGAAAGCATAAATTGTCTCATTCATTTGTTTTCATTTCAGAGGCCTTGGTTGTATTTTGAAGTCAAAGAAAACAACAAAGGTGCCTCATGACAAAATTATGAGAGTTCACAAATCTGCTAAAGCTCTAATATCTAAGTAGATGAAACATAGTTATATTTCCTTGCTCTACTGTAGTTTCTGTTAGGGTGTTAAAAGTAGCCCACTTTCCAATGCTAACTTGGCCATTGCATGCTTCTATCTTGAATTCTTTAACCTGGTGTCCTAAGCATCTTGCATAGAGGAGACATAAAGTGCTAAAATCCTTTTTGTGTTACGGGAAAAAGGTGTTTTTACAGTGAGAAGCTTTAATTTTAACCAACTAATTGACTTTTGCAATCTAGAGCAATGGATTAACAATTTATTGAAACTAATACAAGTGATGATTTGTTGTTCTACTAAATAGGCGTATACAGTTCTTTAATAATGGGGAACTGCAGTAGTAACATACGTGAGTTAATGAGGATGTACCGTTTCAAAGTTAAGGAGAGAGTTTTGCAAAATGCTAAAGTGTTATTGCTGATGCAATAACAACCACCTCTATGACAATATAAAAGCTCAGTAAGCCAAATTCCTCTCTTATTTTTTTTTTCAAAGATTTTAAATTATTTTTCTCAGGTGACTATAATATCCTTGTTTTCCCTGCCTTCCCTGTACATATAATGAGTGCACACAGTTTGCTGTACTTTCAGTTACCTTAACATGGATTTCAAGATGATCAAAATCATTAATTAATGTTTGTACAGCTTAGAAATCATAGCATGCACAGCACAGGTTAAAGTTTTGTGCCAGGTGAAAAGCCAGCTATCTGTATGATGGACATTCTGTTTTCAAAAGATGTCAAAATTTTTTAAAGTTTCTGAGGTCAAATATACTCCCAAATGTCAAAGGTTTTCATGAAGGAAAAAGCAACAGAAAATCCCACCTCAATATTTTAAAATTAATTTTGAACATTTTATTTTAATAAAGTAAAAATGTTTGTCTTAATCTCTGAATTTCTAAGTATTTTTTTATGCTACAACATTGGGCAAAAAAATCAGAATGAATCTATTTCAAAATGAATTATTGAAAATTTTACATTGTATTTTCTTTGTTGAGCAAATCTAATTTTCTGAAATAGCATATTCCAGGGGAGCTGAATTTCATCTAAAGTTTCACCAATCCATTTTGCTCTCTAAAGTTACTGTTAAAAAATCTTTCAATATAAACCTTGCTTTAATCCATTCCAAAACTACCTTAACTTCAAAATTGCCAGATTTATTCTGAAGAGAAAGATGAAAGGTTTTCAAATTAGTTTTAAGTAAAAAATAGTTCTCAGATTTTAGTTTCCAGTTTTGGCTTCTGTGTGTTACTCCTTTGTCTCCTTCTAGGTCAAGATGAGCTTATTGTCTTCCTAGACTGAAAGGACCCTTAACACTTCTATTTAAAGTGTTCTTACTATTCCCTAAATTAGGGGAATGTGAGATGCTGAAGTTAGTAATGACCTTTGTTTTGGACAGTTTTGGTTTACTTCTGTAAGGGAAGTTCCTTACCTTTCAGCATGAAAAGAATCAGAGAGGGAAACCTGAAAACTCATTATTAATGACATTATCCAGATGAGAGTATGTGTTTGGGAATCAGCACTTTCTGTCCAAAACTACCTGTTAACATATCTGGAGCGACATAAATGCTAATTGGGTGCAGGTGATGACTGTGATGTTCCAAGAGCTGGTGTCCTGTGACATCAGTAACATATTCCTCCTTGAAGATTCCAAAACGCTCATATCCTGTGTCCATCTGAATGACATAGCAAGTTAAGCAGCTGTAAGCACTTTCAGGTTTCTCTCAGCTGTTTGCTTATAATTCTGGATTCTGTTTACCCTGAGCAGTGAAAAAACCCAGTCACCATCACAAAGTGGCTGCATGAAAGATCAAAAAGAAGCAAACGGGTGGGGGTGACTGTGGAGAGCAGGACAGAAGTGGAAGGAGACACTTTTTAATTCAGTGCGTACTGCAGGCAGGCAAGGGTAGTGGCACAAGTGTGCATCTGGGTAGGAAGTCATCAGTGGCCCACGGAGCAGGAACTCAGTGGGATCTTTTGTTGATTCTGAATTCCTGCTGGTGTCCAAGGCAGCTGTTCCCCCTTTCCCTCTGTCCCTTCCAGTATGATGCACAGCATGAAAGAAGACAGCACAGTAGAGAGTTTCATTCTTCTGCTTTTCAAGCAGTGAATATAAGTAAAGCATGTCATTTATGAAATTCCCTTCATTACCAGACTTCTCAATTTCTTCCAAAGGACATATTTTCTTAATTCCCTACTGACTCTATCACCTGCTTGCAGTTGTAGACTTTGATCTAACTGTAGTTGTAGACTTTGATAATGACTAGAAAGTTCCAAGGGATGTAAATTTATATTATTTCTTGCATAAAATATGGAAACAACTCGATTTGTAAACAGAATTCACATTTTCTATCTGAAAAGGGAGCTGGAAGGAAAGCCGCACAAAACTGCTCACACAGAGATTGAAGGATGCAGCTGGTTTCTATGATTCTCACCCAGAATGTGAAGTAATGAAATAAAAAATGAACCTGTCATGGAATTATCATGGAGCTTGCAGCCATACTCTGTGGTATTGGTATGAAAGGTATATTCTTCTCCTTCCATCCATTCTTGTTTGCTGATTGAGATTGGTAGCTATTTGAAAAAGGATAATTTCTCATCTTCAATACCAGTATTCTGTAAGCTTGTCATTTTTGGCTCTTAGCCTGTAATAAGTATGACAAGGAATAATGATAATACATAGATTAAAATAATTTTAATATCCTAAATAGAGTTTTAAAATTAATTTAAAAATTATATATAAAGTAAAATTTTAAACTTTTAACTTGTCACTTAAGAAGGTTGACACTAAATCTGATAAATCTGAGTGAGTGCTCTAAAAAGACTTTCAAAATGAAGGGTTAAAGTAGTTGTAATATACCACAGGATAAATGGAATTTAAGATTCGTTCTCAAGTTCACTGTTATGTTTCTAGGTATGATATTGTCTGCACTGCACCAAATGGAGTTTCAAGAGCAAATATATATTGAAAAAAATCTTTTTACAGTTGAGTGTATGTGAAGAAAATGCAGTCTAAGCACAAATCTGAAAATCTGAGCCTCCTTTCCACTATGCATCCAAAGTGTTTCCATCAGGTGCTCAGCAGCCTTTCCGTGGCTCTCCTGAGATGTTATTTACAAGTCCAAAATCAACAATAGAAATTCATATGCAACTTTGCAAAGAGTATGGAAATTTATTTCAGGTGACACAGTAAAAGACTTGAGAAGAATATCCTTGAAATGGATGACTCATAACCATTTCTTTAGTACATATTCCTACTGCTCAGATAGAAAAGTGTTAATATTGAGTGGAACTAATCTCTGGAATATTCAGAAATTAAATGTTAGTCAGCTAATATAACTGAAGTGATCAATCTAAGTCAAAATATAGATGTAGGGTGGTTCTTAAAAGCTGCAAGAATAGGATTTCTTCTTTATTTTTTTGTATACATAGAAAAGAAAGATAGAATTGGGTTTCTAGCAGGTCTCAAAATGCATTTGTAGTTTCAATTTTAAGAACAATGAAACATGCTAAACAATTTCACAGCAATTCTGCCTGGCCAGATTGCACAATGCTCAAGAGTTTTAGTGTTCTGATTTCCCATCAGTCACATTTATTCAATCATGGAATAAACACCAGACCCCTGGACATTGCTGAGATTATTCATGAGAGACTGCTGTGCTTAAGGAAAATTGTTGAATGATGAAAGCAATTGCTGAAAAAGTCTTTGCTTGGTCCTAACTTCATTCATTTTTTGAATGTGTACTTTTGTTTCTCTGGAGAAAAAAAAAAGGCAAGAAACATAACTAGGAGCTCCAGCATAATATAGGCTGTTCTGGCAGGCTCTTCTGCTTCTCTGATTGTAGGGCTGTATGATGTGTTTAATGAAGTTTTGATTTCATCAGAATTAGTAACTTTTGCCTGTTTTTCTTACAGTCATATTGACTTGTAGGTAACTTACCTGTTTCAGACACTGTAGGAAGAAGTTGAGAGACATTTAGAGAGTCTCCCCCTCAAAGATTTTGCTACTGACTGAAACTCTAGACAGAAAAACAAAGATTTTTTGGTTTTCTGAAACTGTATATTAGGAAAGAAACTGAAAAACAAAGTGTGACAATATAGGATTTCCCAGCAACCTGAAAACCATCTGTCTATTGTCTACCCTATGTTAGGACAGGAACTGGATAATCTCTCTGAGAAAATTGCCCTCTCTATGGTGACTTTTAAATGCTTTTGATGCTGTTTCCTGATGTTTATAGGGAGCAACTCCAAATTCTGCTTGGATAAGCAGGAAGCCAAGATCGGAACCATAGCCACAGCCTAACATTTTCTTATGTTGTTTGGTGATGAACTCCTGCACTCTCAGTTTTCCTGTATCTTTTATGAGGAAGATATTTTTCATAATATAATCCAGTTATTCTTTGGAACAGGACTGTACAAAACTAATGTAACAATTTCAGTTCTTTCCCTTTTCTTGATGATTCTCTAAGTTCACAATCTTCTTGGGCTGTCTATTCACCATGTTCATTAAGAGACCTCCTAGGTAGGTGCAATTTTTCCAAAGCTGCTGAAACACCTTGCAAACTGCAAGCAAGGAAAACCACTCATCATGTCCACTTACCAACTGTATGCTTTCTCCTTTGGCATGAAATTGTGACAGAGATTGTTCATAGCACAACGTTCATATTGACTTTCAACATTTTATCAGTTCTGTGCTACTGCTATTGTGCCAAGTACTAGATCTGCAATCAGTGCTGTTAATAAATAAACAGTGTTTATTTATTAATAATAAACAGTTATTATTAATAACAGTGTTATTAATAATAATAACATAATTATTATTNCAGTGCTCTATGGGATAAATATGTAAATGGGAACCAAGTGAACTTTTCAGAAGTGCCTTGATATTTAATTGAACTGAGTTTACAGGCAGTACAACACTTTAGGGAAGAATGGTGTGCTATATGCTGGGCTTCTCTCTGTTAAAATTCTTCATGGCTTTGCTTGGCTTTGCTTTCACAGTCTGCTCTTCCCAACCTTCTCTTCAACTCACATCTTCATTTGGGTCTTCATTTGATCTTTCTGCTCTCTCCCAGCTATCTTGTAACTTAAAAAAAATGCAATGGAGAAATTTTTGCCATCTGATACATGAATTACTCCTACTTAAATCACCTCTTAAAATATTCTTTTTCTAGTTAGTCCGTTACTGATTTGGTCTACAAAGCACTTTTAAACTCAGGGATGAAAAATAATGTATACAAGTAAATTGTCTCTACAATTGTATTTATTTCTTGTGTAGTTTGTTGCACAGTTGAACAATAGTACTGGGTTTTAGAGAGGTCTTGTATGTTAGGTAGATTAACAGCAAGGTATCAGGCTGGTTGCACATCTGAAATTTAAGAATACTGCTAGTAGGATACAAATTCAGCACATGATTAGAACTCAGCTCTGGAGCTGACACATAAAAATATATTAAAAGTGGTGTTTTCTACTTTCTTTACTTTCTTTACTTTGTGAGCACTTAGTCCCTTGGAATTATTTTACTGGATTTAACAAGAATTAACTTTTCTCCCCTCTCTCAAATCAATAATAATTTAATTGGCATACTCTGTCATAAAACCCTATAGCCCAAACTAGTCCAACTAACATTTTTGATTTTAAATGACATTATCCCATTTAACTCCAGAGTGGTTATTTGTCAAAAGTTCTAAGTAGAAGCTCACAAGAAATAAGAAGAAAAAGTAGTGTTTTCAGGCAGTGAGAAATAGAACCTACAGGCACAATGGTCATTTAGAAAACAAACAGTACAGGAGAAATGCACCTCAATACAGGGAAAGGACTCTACTATTTCTCTATTAAGTATGAGATTTTTCTAGATTATATATGACTCATCTTCCCTCAAGTACATTTGCTAGAGGACTGATTCTTATGACTGTAAGATGTTGATTTTCTTAATGTCTGTTTTTAGATGTTGAAACAACAGAACATAGTTAGCATTATTGATCAGATTATTTTATGGTATTAGCCTTGAATGGACAGAGGCTGGATGCCTTCTTGGGCTACAGCAGACCTAAGGGCTGGAGGATTTTTTTGCAGCTGAAATCCCTTTCATAATGTAAAATTGAGTTTAGAGAATTTTAATTATATAAAGAGCAAATGAACTACTATAGAGGGCACAATGCTAACAGCTATTCAACACAGACTATCCACCGAGATGATAGTAGAAAACAGACCAGTATTTGAGGTTCCTCTTTTCTGATTTAGTGAAGGAGCTCCAATCTGTGTCTGCTGTCTTCCTCCTGCTTTCTTTTTCTTCAATGAAATTTCATCAAGAAGCTAGATTCTTATAGCTTCTACAATGTTCTTGAAAAAAAATAGCCCTGAATTGCTTGGAATTTGGCAATAAAACATAAGGGGCGTAGACATAACTGAAAATTTTAGTATGCACTCCCTGTCCTTTCTGTGCAGCCATCCTCTCCTATCTTGGTTACTTTCTCCAGTCATGGGCTGGCTGTAACACTTGGCATTGTCCCCCCAGAGAGAACTGGAAGACTTATCTTCTTGGCATAGATTTCTCACAATTCAAAACATTTAAAAATTAATAACCTCACCTGTGTCTGCTCTATTACAGAAAGGATGAAGAATCTCAGAGTCAACTCTAAACATATCAAGGGGTGGGACTGTACCTCTCCACTGTGTGCAGCTCTCATGGCAGGGGGAATAGGCTAAGTATAACAACAACCTTTTCCACTGGGCTTTGGAATAGCTCCTAAATAGTTTGTACAGTCAGTGGGAGATTTGGATATGTCAGGGTGGCCAAGTCTCGGAGAGATCCCAAAGCAAAGGCATTCTGCTTAGAAAGAGGTTTACACAGCAGCATATGGCCTACTAATTAAAATCAGTATTTTTCAAAGCTTAGAAAATGGGGCTTGGGGTGCCAAAGTGGCAAATGCTTTTCTAATCTCATCTCAAAATTTTGCATGTCATATATAAATGAATACTTTGTTAATCATCAGTTTTGCTAAGAGATATTTTTAAAATTTTGCCTTTTTTGTTTTAAACATATTTTTTAAGAAAGTGCCTACATATGCTGAAAACTCTTTGGGGCAATATTATGGTTATGAAAAAAACCAAAGCACTTCTACCAAAAGATAAATTAATTTTGGAAATGAAAAAATCTTAAAATTAGGAAATCCCTATTCATTATATACGTGGAAATGTAAAATCAGTTTCTTCCAATTTTTTTCCTCCCAGAATAATGAATAACTTCTACCCACTTCACAGTAGCAAAGACACACAACTGCAGTGAATACATTGGCTGCAGACTTACTGATAAATAAAATTTTCTCAGATTTTGTGCTTTTTAAGGAGTACAATGCACAGGTTTGAAAAAGAAACATATGACTAAGTTTTTGATTCAGACTGGGTGAATTCTAGACTTCTTGCCACTCTGAGCTGTCATAGAGACAGAAGTTGTAGTGCAGACTCAGCACTGACTGTGACTGTCCCAGGTGGTGCTGTCTTCCAGGGAACTATTTTCACCTGCAGAACCTGCTGTCTTTACCTTTTCAAAGTAAATTGAGGAATGTCCTTAATGTGCTTCTCAAATACTAGCTGCAATTCATCTCAAGGGCTTTTGGCAGCTGTGAGTATCCCCAGCCAACAAATTCTCCTTTCCTATGTACTGCTAGTCCTGTAATTGTATGCAACAGGATCAAAATTTTAAAAGTCAGTGTGCAGTGTAATTCTTCTTACAAGTAGCATGAAATTCAGGAAGATGATGCAGTAAGTGCAATGTTATTTAGATTTCTCCTTAGCCCTTCTTTTGGCTTTTTTCTCTGGCCTTCTAATACTGGCATCTTACCTAGTGCAGAGGCAGGTTGCCATCTGAACAGATGGGTATGAGTGTAGGTGGCTAGGAGGACATGTTTGCTCATCAAATGTGTTTGTCGAAAGCAGTATTACCAGCCAGATATATTGGATCAGCTGTTCAGCCTGGGCTTTTAAATCTATGTTTAAAACTGCTACTCTGATAAAAAAAAACATTAAATCATAAAATAATTAAATGTTTACAACCCTTTGAAATGTGGCTTTTTTAGTTTGGGAGAGTCAGCATTTTTATTTCTTAAATGGCTGAGTTGCAACGGAAACATTAAAGCCAAGTTTCAGCTGCAAAGTTTTAAAAAAATCCTCTGAAACCACAGAACTGTACCTGTTGGGAGACATCTAGATGGTACTGAAGGAGCCTGTTGTAACATTTCATGGGAGTAGAGACCGTTAGAGGTACAAAGTGCATCATTAAATCCTATTACATTTTTACTTTTGTACCTTAGATTCAATTACTTAGTATTAGTAATAGAGTAATTTGTGGAACTATATGTAGTGAAATCTAAAATCTGCCTTAATTAGTGATGTATCACAAAATGGGCATTAATCAGTGTTTTTGAACTGATTTTCCCCTTTCAGTTACAGAAAAATGTGTCAGAGAAGTAGAAGAGCTGTGTAGTTTTCTTAGACTGCACATACTTAATAATTAACAGTAATGTTACGATTTTCTCATGTGAGATACTTCATCTGAATTTTTAGTATGCTGTGCTGCATTAGAAGATATTAAACAGGGCAGTTGGCTAAGTGAATTAAATCAATGTTGAAGAGTGTGGGTGCCTCATGGTTCCTGTCTCAGCTGTCTTTTCTTGTGCAGCTCTCCTAGTGCTTCAAGATAAACCAGTGGCTCACAGCGCTGGAAACCTACTAGAAGCACACAGTTTAAAAAGTGAGGTAGCAGCATTCATGCATATCATATAGTATCTAGCATCCCCTCTTTCTTCTTCAGCTTGCCTAATTTTTCCTGCTATCTTTTCAAGGAACAGCTGAAATGCTGGAAAGATATGTAGATGGGATAACAGATTGCTGTCCTGAGCTGAACGCTTTGGTTTTAGATTTAGATGCTATGATCAATCTGTGAATGAAATATAGTGATTCTTACAGTTCTCTACATCTCTTATGTTGTTCAATGTAGCAATAATCAGAATGTGGCCCCCTGATGTGCTATATGCACAAAACAAAAAGCATGCAATGACAGAGCTTGCAATAAGGGCCTTTTAACCCAAGGAAAGTTATTATGGAAATATACCCCACCCAACTGACTCAGTGATCTAATTTAGATATAAACTTTTAACTGAGTCTTAGAAAATGTCATTTTAATTTTTTTTTAACAGATTATAAAGGTAATCTGAATGACAAACTGAGGTCTAGCCAACACAATATACTGTGATATACAGTGCCACGAATCAGTTCCTGAAGATGAAATTAGTCCTATATTTTGAATGAAACTTCAAGCCCATGTCTTCAGAAGTGTGTAGCCTGATGACTTCCACTGTTTGGACAAGTCCTATATTCCCTTTTCCATGTGACACTTACTCTTTTTGAAGACTCTTTGGGTGTACATGGCTAGGCACATGCTGAAACAGCTTTGATGGATTGTGAAAATGATTTTCCTTATGAATCAATTACCTGAAGCATAAAGCTGAATAAGAATCTAAATATGTGAAGCACCTGGGTACCTCTTGCAGCTCTGGGACATCATAATTGCCTAGCTCAGTACTTCAGAGGACCCTTCCTCTGAAACTGAAGGTGAATTAACGGACATAAATGAAACTTTTCTTTTGAAGCTGGTTCAAATATGGTTTGAGCAAACACAACCATTTATTTTCTGGAGACATGCATAAGTAGATTTATTACAGATATTGTCTACTTCTATAAAGGAAAAATGGAATATTTGTCATCATTCTTGACCTGCATTATTTTTCTTCTGTATTGGTGTATATGAATTTTGATTTTCTTCAATTAGAAGTGTGAGCAGATATTTCTAGAATTTCCTTTCCAAATGGAGCAAAGGGTGAATAGCAAATGGGAAGACAAATTCTGTTCTCTAAAGCCAAGGGGCTTATAAGTCTGCTGGAAAAATCAAGGAGCTACACCAGAATGTGCTTTGATGCCTCTTTCTCCATTGGCATATACCTTGAAGTAAGTGTTGTTTTTTCCCTTTTAAGTTGCCTTCAACATTAAAAAACCCCTACACCTCTGAATCACTAGGGATTGTTTGTATCTCTGTTTCTTACTTTAAATACAGTGCCTTAAAAATCCTGTGTGCTCTGCAGCCATTTATATTGCAGTTGGTAAGACGATAAATCTGTGCTGTTGAAGACATATTTCAACAGTTGTGAACCACTGATTATCTCCTGCATGATCATATGCCATGCAGATCATAGGAAAGGGTGAGAGAAGAACTATTGCTGAAACCACCCTCTTCTATAAAATGTTTAATTGCCTGTGTCCTAAAGTTCTAATGTCCAGCTCTGGTTTGTCTCAGCTGTGTTGGGGAAGATGAATCAGGGAAACCTTATAAATATGATTGTTTAGCAAAAGATTCTGAAAATATGAAACCTATAATCGAAATAGAAATAGAAACTTACTTTGAGCTGTAGGATACTGAGTCTTAGTTACTATATAACCTGAAAACAATAGCCTAGCCAGCAAAGAAGATACCTTTCTGCTGGCTAAGAAACCAAAGGTCAATGTAGCAAAACAGAAAAGTCTAAAGAGTAGTTTTTAGAGTTTAAAATATAACATAGTATGGTAATGTAGTAGTTCTTATAGGCTATATGTAGATTCTATAGGATTTTGTGTCTTGTATTGGTTGGTCACTGTAAATTAGAATATTCATCACAAAAGAAGATATAATGCATTGTAACAAGGACCTCGCTCTCTTACCTCCCCTCTTACTTCTGCTCTTACTTCATCCTCTTTCATCCCTGCTCTCTCTATTCTCTGCTCTCTGACCCCTGCCACCTTGCTCCCTCGCTCCCTTCTGTCTTAACTCTTACCCTCTTGTTCTTTCTCCCTCTCTCTTTGGGACTTCCGTTCAGCCAAGGCTGGTGGCTGAAGGCAAGACTCTTTTTTACCCACAACCCTTGTAATAAAACCACGTATTCTAGAATATCTCAGGTCAGCAGAATATCTCATGGCCATGCTGTCCATGAAAGGTTTTTCTACAGAGCTGCACAACCTTTTTCACACTGCTGAAGAAGCAGACTTGTGAGAAATTCTGTTGAAAGGTAAGAAGGATAAAATTATAGCCAGCAGTAGGAGAGCAGAGACCAGATTACCAAGTAGTTCACAGATTCAGGAGCACAAAAAGCAATATAGAAAGACAAAACCCAAGAAAGAAGAAGTGGTCAAGGGGGAAAGGAGGCTAGCCAGGATCATTTGGTAATTGGTTCAAGTCATTAGTGTTGATGGAGTAGCTGGATAATGGCAGCTGGGAGCTACAGATGAGCCAAACCTGGGGTTTTGCAGAGTGACCTGATCTTGTTGGACCGGTGCTTGTCTGGTCAGCAGTGACCCTGAGGGCCCACTGGGCTGGGACCCAACTAATATCTGGCCTTGTAGCTCACCCAGTCCCAGCTCTCTGCTCTTTTCTGTGACTTAACCAACAAGCCACTGCTTGCTACTTCAACACTGTGTATCCTGTTCTCAGAGTCTTTGCACCTGTGCTGTGTGAGTTGGCACAGGCTGGCAACCACAAAACCATGGCTGAAATGCAAAGAGTAAATGTATTTTATTACCTCACTAATCTTGCTAGGTTCCCTAATCAACACCTGAGTGGAGACTCAAAAGTGGGAATGCTGGTACCATCAGGCTTACTCCCTCCTGGTGATTGTCAAGGCTGCTGTTTGCACCCACTTGTCAAGGGCCCATGCAGCCCATGCTGTGATCTCCCGTGTGCTCTTTTATGATCTCTGAGCTTTGATACTCTCTCTTCCAAGACTGGGAGCTCAAGCAAGTCTGTGAGCCTCCAAGTCTATGTCAACAACTGTGTTATTTCTACAGAGATCCTCCTCCTCAAAACAGTCAGAGGATGAAGAGCAAAAGGCACAATATATGTGGTTTTCCACACCATCATTCTCCAGGCCTCAGCCTTCCCAGCTGCAGGGTTACTTGAATGAATCTACCATCCTCTTGGCCATTCTTCTGCTTGTAACACTTTCCTCCCAACAGCCACTGAAGGTGCCCAAACATGCCAGCCCAGAAGAAGGACTGGGAAAAAGAGCCTTCTTATTCAATGCAGGGAAAGAAGAAATTAAAGAAGGTGCTGAGCTGGTGTCAGTACACCTGGGGAGCTTTGTCAGAGTGTTCCTGATGGTTGTGCTGGTCTCTTGCTTTTATGTACTTCCTGCTCTTCCTGGTGTCTGTTGTGTGAGAAAGGACCAAGGTGGCTTAAGTGCCACTTTCTGAGTGGCTATTCACAGGTCCGTGTCCTGGTTAGGTAAAATGTGTCCTGCCTGCTGGAGAGGGGGCTCCAGCTCTGCTGACAGACAGTGACTGAGGCACATGTCCTTTGTTCCAGTGTATCACTCCCTGTGATGACTTTCAGGCTGGGGCTACTGATGTCCTCAACTTCCTTTGGAGAGTCTGAACTTCTGGGGACCACTGGTATCACTTGTGCACTTCAGGGGCATACCCCTGCTCTGTCCATCATTTTCACCCCTTGAAGAATGAATAATTTCTTTTTCTACTGCAAAGTGAAAACTTCTGGTTTTTAAGCACAGATTTTTCCACACAAATTTGGTCACTTTCATTGGAAAAACCCTTTGTCCACATTTTCTCTCAAAAGAGGTGACACACGAAGTAAAAAATACCACAGTATGTGCTGTGGACTCTGAGATGAAAAAATTGTGTAAAAAAGCTGAAAAACCCATAAGTATTGTTTTGGTTTCACTGAACTTCTCAAAAACATTCAGTCTTAGTAGTGATATAATCTGCAATTTGAAAAGTTAACTAAAGTGATAGAGGGAAGCTCATAACCTTGTATTGGTATTGTTTATGAAAAAGTTATCAGTTATATTGACTTTGTACTGACTACTGACTTTATCTGTAGCCAGTGTATCCTTTTATTTTATGTATTTTCATTATCATTGCAGAGTAGAAACTAAACTCCAGAATTCAGGGGGAAATGACTGCTCAAATGCTTTGGTGAATCATTCTAAGCCTCATTCAAACAGGGATGCAGTTAAATGAATGTAGATATTCAAAGCCTGTTTAGAAATCCCTGACATACTGGTAAATGAAAATGACTGTCTCATTCTCTTTTGTGAATGAAATTATTCAGAATAGCTAAGGGGAAATGTCATTATGTGAATCAATTCAACATTTATTGATTAATCCTGCCTCTGGTGTTAGAAGTTTTCCCCTTTCATGCTAGAATATACAAAAATCTCAATAAATCCTAACACATTCTTATGCTGGTAGGGTTTGAGTCAGTCTCTAAGTATTTGGAACACAGGGCCACAATTTTGCTTAAGACAGGATTTTGGTAGTTGCCTTGTAAAAGTGATTGCTGTGTCTCAATGCAGGGAAATGGAATTTCTTAGAATAAGAAAGACCAGCCTGTAGCCAGCTCTGTGATCTGCTGTCTCATGATAGTTTTGGCTTTCAGCAGCCATGGTTTCACATCATCACTTGATTTCTCCTTAAGTCTTGGCCAATCAGGTTATGGAACTGCATGCTAGTTTCAGTGCAGGGTATCAACAGGCATGAGCTTCGTGCTTTTTTCAGTCTATAAACCATGAAGCAAAAGATGTTCCCACAAAATATCATCTTTGCATTTGGACATAAGGGAAAGACAACTTTAAGCCTGCCCCGAGATAGAAAGAAGGAACTTTAAATCAATAGTGGGTATATCTAGCCTACAAAGCAATCCTTTCTGCCAGTTATCCACCATATACTTTGGGGACAATATGCTCTTTCCCTATTCATGGGGCTTCGAGAAGGAAGGAGGGAACGGCACTTGCCCCTTAGAAAAAAAAAAAAATGCTGATACTGGTATTTCACCACCTCCTGCATGTGGAATTGAGAGTATCAACAGTTATCAATTGTCTTCACATTGCAAGTATGTTCACCCCATTGCAGCTTAGATGATGGTAGAATGAAACTTGCCTTTCCTTCTCTTTGCAATAGCACTGTCAGGGCATATTTAACCTTGCCTTTTCATTGGAAAATGTTAACGTATGGCAAGACTTGGACTCGGCTCCAAAATAATTCCAAAGCTTTTGTGAATATTAGATTTAATTTCATAGCTATATCCTGTCCCTATAGATAGCAAAAAAATCAAGCATCTTCAGACTTTGAAACACTCAGTTCTGTTCAGTAAGCCATTCTGAACAGATAATGCATTTAGCAGAGGACTTAGCTTGAGATCAATACCAAGCTTTTACATCTGATTTTTGAATTTTACCAGTAGTTCCAGAGTCTTTTGCTTCCTCTTATCTCTCTGTCCAACACCCACAAGTAACCTCAAAACAGCAAAACTGCATTTTTTTAGCACTTTCGTTTTGCATATTGAGGTAATTCTTTGTAATTAAGAAATAAAAACCTAAAAGTAGATTTGTGGTGAATAGGAGCTAACTCTACTTCAATTTTTTTATGGTGGATGTTACTTTATTGCTGAAATTTTTGGGTTGGATTATTGATGAAAGTTTTCACAAATTAATTTAATTTAATATGAATCTGAAACATATAATTTCATCTTTCAGTAGTTCAGAATTTATTTTACATTCTGTTTGTTACCCGGCGCATTACTATGAAGTTTTTGTGTAACATTAGGTTAATAAAAATCTGCTTGTTAAAAGGAGATTAGAGTGTTTGTTAGATCACAAGCAGTTTTTTCGCTTCTACTTTATCACCTGCCTCTCCCTAGTCATGATCAAGTACTGAATAGTGGTTTAAACTAGTAAGAGTAGCAGATAAAAAACCCTTAAGCCCTCCTCCTCCTTCCCCCCCAAACAACAACAACAAAATCTCTGAATAAAAAAATACCCTCTTAGCATTTTGAAGAATGTAAGTTGTTTTCCTGAGGGCAATGTGCTGTTCTCTGGTACCCAACACAAGTACGAAGAACAACAGCAGAAGTGCCTCTGGATTTATTAGTTAGTCTGCCAGCTCCTGTAAAACTACCACATAAATGCTGGAGAAACCTATCATGCTCTCTGTGATCTTTGCACAGTAAAGCTGAAGAAATGGGAGTTAATCCTATTGACCCCAAGGTTCTCCTCCTTGCATTTGGAAATGCTCCATGTTCTCTAATACTTAATTTGGTTCAAGAGCAGATTACAAAGGGTTTTTACTATCACTGCCACACTGAATATAAATGAAGGTGATTCCATTAGTGCATTTGATAATGGTTGGGAAAACTTTCTCGAACTTGTTCCTAAGCCTTGATTTTTTAGATTAGAGGGGATCTTGCTTCAGCAAAGGCATTTGAATACTTTTTTCTTTCCTAAATCTGAGGAGGTGATACCGTCTTGTTGACCATACCATACCAACTCAACTCAGATGTTTTCTAGTTTTTCAGTGTGTATCTAGTTAGTTAATACTTGGCAGTTTGCAAGATTTGCTACTGTGTCATTTTCTTTCTCTCCACATTTTCTCTCTTTTAAGGCTAAAATATTAAAATGAAAAATTTATTTTCCACTTTCATTTAATTGGCTGGATTTTGTTTTTAACCTGCTAAAAAAGCATGCAGGATGTCGTACTTTTCTAGTCACTATCCTAGAGGGGGCTGGTAGATTCTTGTAATTTTAGCACCTCATTTCAAATTTTGTAGTCTGTCAAACTTCTGCAATATGGTGCTGAAACTTTCTATGAAAAATGTCTGTATCCCACTGGATTTCCCTTTTGGATGATTCAGCCAAGACAGCAAAGCTATTTCCAAGAACAACATGAAGAGAAAACACCAGGGAGTTTTCCTTAGATACTGTACATTCCCTGTGGTATTAGATTCGGCAATAGATATTTGGTTTGAAGCTGGGTTTTGGGTTAGCCACGTGAAAATCCTCCCAAATGTGGCCAAGAACAAGCTTTCAGATGTTTGAGGACTAGTATGAAGCAGAATAAAGTGAACTTGAGAAACACTAGTTGTTGTCTGCCAGCCTGTTTTCCCTTTCTGAGCTCTGAAATTAGGCATTCCACTCCTCATGTTTTCTATTTGTGTCTCACATAACTGTGATATGCTTTTTTGCAGTGAATGGTGTTGGTCGGTATTCTTTGATATAAGGTGTGGATAGGTTCCCCCTTTCTTTCCCCCTTTCTTTCCCCCTTTCTTTCCCCCTTTCTTTCCCCCTTTCTTTCCCCCTTTCTCCCCTTCTCCCTTTCTGCTTTTCTCCCTTTCCTGTCTAGACTTATGAATATTGTTGGTTCTGAGGCTTACAGATAAAGCACAGTCTCCGTCCCTTCATCCTTCCTCTACCCCCTTGCAATGAGAACCTGCAGAGTGTCCACCTGGACGAAATATTCTGTTCACATCTGGTAGATAGATGGGGAAAAAAAATTGTGTAATGTTCACTTCAAACATAGTGCATCAAAAGACATGTGAAAGACAGGCTGAAGATTCAAGATCTGTCTTCAGCAGATGTCTTCTAGCAGGGAAAAGTCACCTTTTTCATTGAGGAAGAAGTCATAAAACATCATGTCGAGGTCTCCAGAGAAGTTCATTTTCTGTTGTCTAATACCTGTGAAGCAGTAACTGTATTATCCAAACAAAAACAAAAGGTTCCCAATTTGCAAAGAAAGACAAATGAAGAAGAATAAAAACCCCTCAAACCCCTAAAAGGTTAGCTTAAAAAAAAAAAAAGCTTAACCATACCATACCTACTGGATGTTCCCTGGGTAGCTGAGAAAAAGAGAAGCATAGTTTGGTCTGTCCAAATGAGATAGAAATTTGTCAGGTTGTCAGTCATTTGGCAACCTAGAATTATGTGGTTTAACCCAGGGTTACCTAGGCCAACCTAGGACATTAAATGAAATCAGATAAGAATTGTTCAATTGAAATTTGAGCCTGTATAGTTTATTTCTTTAAAGGCCTCCCTCGGTAAAATATATTTCTATGATTTCTTTCCTGTAAATGCATCCAAAATCCACCTATAACTTTAGCTCTGTACCTGTTTTGTCAATTATATCAACCACAAGCATGCTTGCATATCAAAGGTTTCTATGAATTAGGCTATAGAACCAGTTTTGACATCCCCTGGTTACAGAACATAACCATCTTCCTATCCCTAGGCTTTGTTTAGAAATATATTAGCCCTGTGAGACTTAAATTTAACCTTAATCAAACCATTGTGTCTAAACGTCAATTCTTAATACCTGTTAAAAATTAATCTGCTTCTGTGTTTTTTCATTTTCTGACGCCACCCTAAAGATTAAAACGAAAATCATGATTCAAACGAGTTCAGGAAATCCATTAAAGACTGCTGTCTTGTCCTTGTCTGAAGTTCATCTGTAAACCAAATTGGAAAACAAATACCCCCCTCCCCCCAGCCAAAAGAAAACCCTCAGAATTTTCTGTCTGTTTAAGTGTAAATAAATCTTTAGCTGGAGTTCTGGAGTTTAGCAGAGTTTAGGGCTATTGAAAGTCCACTTGAAAGATAGGGGAATGAAAGGTACTTTTAGCCCTGTGACATCTGTTTACAGCTCAACCTAAAGGTCTCTTTCAATGAAATTGAATACCTTCTACCTTCTGTACCCATGAGAATTGCTCAAGATGTACCTGCTTAAGCTTTATCCTGAAGTATTATTTTTTTGTGGAAAATGCAATTTAAAAAGATAATTGGTAATTCTGAATCCTAATGCTAAGCTTTACTATAAAGCAAGATCTGTTTTATGTGAGGATCCAGAATAATCATCAGTCTTACTGCTAAAAAAAAGTTTCAATTCACAGTGCTCTCACCTCTACCTGAAGGGCTGCTCTTGACAAAGTTTTGAGGGTGAGCCCCAGTAAGCACAGCTTCACACAGCTATTTGTACTCCTTCCTTCCTTCTCCCACAAATGGGATGCAGGAGAGAATCTGAAGGGTAAAACTGAGGAAACTCATGGGTTGAGATAAATGCAGTTTAATAGGTACAGCAAAAGCTACTCATGCAACCAAGGCAAAGAATAAATCCATCATTCTCCATGGGCAGGCAGGGGTTCAGCCATCCTGAGGAAAGCAGGGTTCTGTCAGACATAACAGTGACTGGGGAAGACAAATGCCTTAACTTTAAAAATTTTTGCTTCCTTCTTCCTGCAGTTTTTATTGTTCAGCATGATGGGACATACCTCTGATCAGCTGGGGGCAGCTATCCCAGCTGTGCTCCCTCCCAACTCCTTGCTCCCTCCCAGACTCCTCACTAGTGGGCTGAGAGGAAGAAAAGGACTTGACATTTAAGTGGTTCTCAGCAATAGCTAAAGCATCAATGTGTTAGCAACCCTGTTTTCAGCATGAAATCCAAAACAAATCCCCATATATACTATGAAGACAATGAATTCCATCTCAGCCAAAACCAGCTGATGAAGTTAATGTTAGTCTCCATGTGCATTTATGTGACTTAAGTCTAATAAACATTGGTCAGTCTTTTTTTGGCAGTAAAATTTTATCACCTCTATTCAAATTGGCTCTTTCAAAACAAGCTGGACTGAGGAAACTCCAATAAACACTTTGTTTTTCCACATTTCACCTGAAGCTAGCTCAACCAGGCCTAGCTTGAATGGCGGCCTGATTTACCAGCCATGTGTCCCCTCCCTAGTTAGATCTTCTAGTAGGGTTTAGCTTCTGATTTTCTTGAGTAACATGTTTAGTTCCACAGGACTTCTGGGATTAATCAGAAGAATAAAACCCCTACATTCAGCCTGTTTTTCTGTCACTAAGACCAATGCTCTCTTTGATCCAAACTGTAAACCGAGATTTAATACAATGCAGTCTTTCCCCCTGTACAAATGGCAAAAATCTCAGGTAGACACAGACACCATTTTTCTTTCTGAAACATTCCATGATAATCTTCACTCTTCACAGATCTAAGTTACTGATCAAGCAATCAGACCCATGTCTAAAAGAGCAATAGGTCTCTTATTATCTCCCTTATATTGCAATAAAAGACCTTCCAAGTTCAATCAATAAGCACAAATCTCTCAGCTTCTGCTTTGTCAACTTGTAATCTCAGCAGAGTGCTGAATTTTTTTCAAAAGCCATGTAACTGCACCTGGTTTGGAAAATAATTTCTCTTTCTATTAGCCAGCATTATATCTGTAAACTTTATTAGACCCACCACTAAATTCAAATAAGTAGAGCTGAATTAGGAAGACAGTCTAACTCTGGTTTAAAATTTTGACCAAAATTAGGGTTAATCAACTATATTTAAATTAATACTAGCAATAGTGCATCAGCTCCTGCTGTCATCATTCCTCATCTCTTTTCCAGCTTTTATGGAATAATCAGTAATACACCTGTGAGCTACTTTCCTGAATGTTCTGCCTAACCATAATCATGAACTGGACAAACCTGTTTTCCCTGGTACTAAAAATAATATGATGAGCTGTCGTCATCCCTTATAGTTGAAGTTTGCAGATGTTTGGACTAGACCTTAAAAACCTGAATTCTAACACTCCTAAATGTGTCTTTGATCAGTAAGAAAATTAATGCTGTGATAATGGAAGTAAGGCCCCTGACATCTTTTGTTTAGTCTTTCAGGGAACTGGAGGTCTTGCAGGAGGTGTGAGAAATAGAATTTATTTAAATAGTACATTGAATTCTCATTCTGACCATATACTGACACAAGCTGGTGTGTGAGCCTACCAGGGGCAGTGCCCTGCTACTCCTGATGTTCATGAACAGAGACGGACTGCTGGGAGGTGAGGTGGCCAGAGGTTGCCTTGGGCACAGCCAATATGGAATGATAAAGTTGGAAGGGGATCAACAAAACCTCTACCTTGTCCTTCTATTCTTGATGCTGTCAAGGCTGCATCCTCAAGTCCTGGATCCAGTTCTGGGCCCCTCACAACAAGAAAGACATTGAGGTGCTGGAATGTGTCCAGAGAAGGGTAACAGAGCTGGTGAAGGGTCTAGAGGGTGAGTCATAAGAGGGTCAGCTGAGGGAACTGGGGTTCTCTAGCCTAGGAGAAAAGAAGGCTGAGGGGAGACCTTATCACTATCTACAACTGCCTGAAAGGTCTGTTGGCTGTGGCCAGGTGGGGGTTAGTCTCTTGTCCCGGACAACTACCAACAGAAGGAGAGGAAATGGCCTCAAGATAACAAAAATGGCATTCAGGTTGGATGTCAGGAAGAATTTCTTCACTGAAAATGTGGTCAAATATTGGAACAGGTTTCCCAGGGAGGTGATGGAGTCATCGTCCCTGGAAGCGGTCAAGAAATGAATGGGTGTGCACTTTAGTGCTATGATTTAGCTGATGCGCTGGTGACCAGTCAAAGGTTGCACTTTATGATATTGGAGTCTTTTCCAACCTTAATGATTCTGTGATTCTATGCCAAGCAGTCAAACTGAAACCTTCCTACTTGAGCCACCCTGGAACTATCTGCAGAACTAATTAGCCAACAGAGCCCTGGAACCTTCACCTTAGGATTCTGACCTTGGACCTTGATGTTTATATTAATTATAGTTAAGATATCTACACATTACTGCACATTGTTACCGTTAGCTCTTTTTTTAATTACAGTGAGATTCCTAGAATAGATCATAAAACTAATTCTTCAATCTAAATTTTCACAAATCCTAACCTTATTTCTCAGACTAAACTGGATGTAAAACATAAAATAGGCAGCATATAATTTGAAACGTTATTCACCTTTTGTAGGCTCATCAGTTAAAACAGCATTTCCTTATGTTGTCCTAATCTGATTGAAATTCTAATCTAAGTTTTAGTTTACAACAGCCAAAAAAGTAACAAGAGTTCAGTTCTCCTTTGATCTGTATAGAAAATGATTTAGAAACAAGAAAACATAGCTCTGCAATTCATGCTTTTTTGTTCCTTCAGTTTTATCCTGACTTTTAACTGAAGTGAGAAGTATATAACTTCAGAGTCCACTTTATAATTACTAGTCTCTAATCCGAAAGGAGATTCCCAATCCCAATTCTTCAGTTTATGATCTGAATTTCAGTCTTGTGCTAAAGCCCAGCACACTGACTAGGCAGACCTGTTGGCATTAGACTGTCAACAGTAGTTTGTCTCTACGGATTTCAGCCCTCTTTTGCTTGGCATCTTGGGGATTCGACATTAAACTGGCTGTAGAACATGCCATTACAACTGCCCTTATCCAAGTCTTAATCTCAGAACTGAGCTTTATGATGGATTGGTGAAGCCAGCTTTGTTTAAACTGGGACCTTGACATGCAATCTATTCAGAGGCCAGGGCTCATGTTGCCTTTCATCCAATCTATGAAGACTACACTAGAGTTTATCCTTGTTTTATCCCTACCGATTTTCCAAGATCCATGAAAACTTTCAGACCACCATACTGAAGACTTAACCCAAATTTTAATTCCAGCTGTGGTCTTAGTCATTCATCAGATTTGTTTGCTTAGCCATGTAACCCTTTCTTTCCTAGTTGCTGTATGTAGGCAACTTTTGCAGTGTGCAGAGACACGATAAGCGGGAAACATCTTTGAGAAATTACTGGCTGGGTAACATTAGATATCTAACATGAGTAAACTACTTGTGGTAAGCTCATGATCCTGATATTTCCCAAGCCTTTGTTAACCAGTGCAAATGCTGACCCCTCTCGTGCCTTACAGTTGGCTGATCCTCACTTCTTTTGAGTTTGTATATTTAGATTCTCTTTTTTTTTCTTTAAGGTTTTATAAAGAAAAAAGGTCAGTAGTTTTATTTTCCCTCCTGAACTCCTCATCTGCCAACTATTATCGTTTGAGCAATTATATTTGTCTTTTTTTCCTTACCTTGCTGGACTTCATTGCATAGTTTCTCACTTTACCAGATTTTTCTCATTAAAACTGAGCCAAGGCCACACTGCACTGATGGATCACAGACATTGAAGTCCTGTTGCAGCAGAAGGTCAGCAAGACCTTTGAGTGTGGCATGAGGAGTTAGTGTTCTTGTGGGAGGTCTGTCGAACGTGTCAGTACAGAACTCCTTGATGTCACTGCTAAACAGTAATTCTAACCCTAAAATAAGACCAACAGTGTCCCATCAGAAAAAAGAATCAGACAACTTGTTGACATCTGCTCTAATTGAATGCTGCCAACATTTCAGGCTTCACCAGCAGAGTTTTTCATATTATGCTTTCTTATATCTTACTGAGAGCTCTAAACATAATGGTAAATCAGGAATTCTTCCCACTTTTGTACCAACGTTATATCATTAGTTCTGTTCACATTATTTTTACCTATCAGGTAAAAATATCTTCAGCCTGCATTTTCTCAAATTTTGATGCTAATCTCAGCTATCAGAGAACAGACTGCCCTTCAGGAAAAGATACCTGAACCAGCTGGGACAAGGTCTTAACTTGCTCGTTGAACCCAGGTCTTAAATTTCTTTAACTTATCTGAGTGTTAATTCTAACCCACACTGATAGCTCATCTGGGAGTGGATCAGGTTACCTCAGTGACACATATAAGTACTGGCATATCAAGGCTTGGTCCTGTAGAAGTCAGCTGTAAAAACAGTAGTTCAGCCCACTTTGCAAATTCTAACTCTTACCATAAGTGCAATCTTAACTCAATTTGCATTTCAGAGCATGTTTTGAAATTAGATATAAGGTAAAACACGCTGTGAGAGCTTGTAAAACAGGTGGTTCACACAAGGATTTGACCAAGCAATGATGGAGCACATGTGAACATAGAAGGTTTGCAGCAGATGACCTCCAGAGGTCCTTACTAACCTTCAAAATTCTCTGATTCTGTATTACAGATGTCACAAAACTCAGAGTCACAGTGGGCAATGCTGGTGTATGGGATAATGAAATTCTGTCACCATTGTGACCTTTTCTGTTACCTGATTAGATGACTGTTTAATCCAGTTTAATTTAGTAGAGAGGTTTCAAAAAAAATCCTACAATTCTCTTGTCTAGATAAAAACTTCATTATGCAAATTTGGCTTTCTAAATTTGGTAACTGATAGTAGTAGGATTACTGGAGTCTTTTGTTTGTTTGGGGTTTTAGTTTTATTTTTGTTGTTGTTGTTTTAATATTTAAAACACAAGAAAAGTCTTGGCTATTTGTAAAAATAGAATCAATATAAAGTAAAAATAACTGTAAATCATTTCTAAACTCTTGAATAAGAGACTTGACATAACAGACCACTTGGAGAATAATGTTTACTAACCTCTAATTTACAGGAATTCTATGGACTGTATGATCAGTAAGGACTGCTGAAAAGTATTACTGTCCTGAGATACATTTCTGGGACATGTGACTGTCTCATGACTGCTAAATTTAATGCAGCATTTTTTTCAGGGGAAAGTCAAAGTCTTTCCTCCAAACTAAATATTCTGAAATATTTTTGTTTTTTAGTCAATATTTCAACTTTATGTTTTTACTAATATATAGTTGTATCAGTATTGACTAAACTGCACACATTATCAGCAAAATGGCCAATAAACCAGGAATTGATAGGTTGCTTCTTCAAGGAGCTAAACTGATGAGAGTCAAGTATAGTTATGGTACAATCTTATTTACATACAAGGAAAGACATGAATTTCTACCTCCAGGGCCAAGAAATAACAAATAATACAAACTAGTTTTCTTGTTCAGAAATACAGATATGGCTTGTAGCAATATCTGCTTCTTTCTTTCTGCTTTCTTTCTCTCAGACTACTGAGACCCATCGGCTGTGTAGAAGGT
This sequence comes from Sinosuthora webbiana, assembly GCA_013397395.1. Lineage (NCBI taxonomy): Eukaryota > Metazoa > Chordata > Aves > Passeriformes > Sylviidae > Sinosuthora > Sinosuthora webbiana. The sequence goes on from VXBN01009076.1 coordinate 85,609, forward strand.
CTGAGTGAGAAAAACAGCTCTTGTTCAGCTCTTCCTTCAGACAGCACAGGTACTCCTAACACAGCATAACCCATTTGGTAAATCAGTTGTGAAATAAGGAACGGTAGACTGTTGCTACAAAGTTCTCTGAAAATGGAACCAGCTTTAAACCTGGAATCTGCACCAGAGTGTTGCTGTACCATGCTAAAGATTACAAATATAAAAATTAAAAAATAAATCATCAGTAGTGTTCTGAAATAATTATTGAAGAACAAGATGAGTAAATAGTAAAAAGCAAGACATTGGACATTTGGGCAAGGTACAATATAGTCATCAGCCATTTGCTCAGATTTATTTTGAATGCTGTCCTTTTTTATGGCTGAATAAATTCCACCCCCCCCCCCCAACAAAAAAAAAAAAAAAAAAAAAAAAAAAAAAAAAAAAAAAAAAAAAAAAAAATCACAAACCACGGACATTTATCTAGCTTCCTTGTTCATCATCAGCCACCAAGATCTCACTTTTTTTCCTGCCCATGAACGTATCAAAGTTGTAATTTCTTGAGTAACTTGCATTGTAACAGAAATAACGCTAAGAAGAAAGTTCAGTGAAATAAGGTGTTTATTGGGAAGCTTCTATTTGGCTGTATGCAACTTAAAACCCTTAGAGGCTTATTTAAATTCTTGTAGGCCTTCACACATGGTGTGTGTTTGAAGATATATATACATAACTAAAAATACCTATTGGACTGGAAAGTCATTGCCAACAAATATGAAAATGTTGTTCACTTAATATTTTCCTGTTTTTATATTTAACTAGCAGTAGCAAGTGATTAAGCAAGTCATTAGTCATCTGTACAGCAAAATGTGAGCATGCTGTAACATTATCTAGTGTATAGCTACAAGAAAACTGGCATGTCTGTGAAAGAAAGAAGAATTTTACATCTTCCCAGTTAATGATCTTTTTTTTGTAGTTAGATATTGATATAGAACAGTTAAATGTACATCCTTAGGAAAAAAAATCCACCAAAAACCAAACTGACCAGGAGAAACAACCTTTTTGCTATTTATGTCTATAAAGTGGTAACATTTGGTTATCAGGTGCAACAATGATGTAGACACAGAAATATCATATAGAACAATAGTTTATTTTGAAAAGATCAGATTCACCCCAGACAAAAAGAAATATCCTAAATAAACACATGTATGATTTTGTTCAAATTTATTCCTTTTGGGATTGAGGCATCATGAATTCAGATGTGGTCAACTGAATCCTAAAAATGGGGTACTTAAGCTACCAAGTTTAGTATTTACTGAATGACTCAAATTCCCACCAGTGCAGAAGAAGTTATCCTTATGTTAAGTCTGGCACACTAAACAAAGTAGTAATAAATTGAAAGTGACAAGTCTTTTTAGATTAACTGAAAGCAGACTATGAGAAAACTTCCACTTCTTCATATTACAGACTAGGGTAATCAATATTCCTTGTTGACTCCTTTTTTTTACCAGTTCCTGTTCAAGATTTGTAATTACTGGAATGATATTATAGACAGTATAGATAAGATCACACATTTTTCTGCTTTTTCTGTAGAGTTGTGTGGGTATTATCCAAGATGTTTTTCTGAAGTGCCTTCAAGTAAGGTTATCTATATCACAGTCATGGGGAGAGATTGTCAGAACCTGCAAGGTTTCTGGGAGACCACAGGCTCATAGTTTGAACTGGAAAGAAAGCGAGAAAAGGTTCAGTGTTTGTGTGTTTGTGTGGGGTTTTGTTTGTTTGTTTGTTTTCTAAAAAGTTGAATTAACACTAATATTTTATTGTCTGGAACTTTCTGACTGAAAATTGGCATTTCTGTTAATAACATGGAAAAAGACAAGTTGTAGCTGAAAGTGCTTTTGAAGAGAGCTCTTCCTTGATTTTCCTCAGGCTTGATCCCTTGCACATGTTATTTTTCTCAAATCACAGCTGTCCATCAAAAATGTTTTTCTTTGTGGTACATGATATATCAAGCTTGATGTTGTAAGTAATACAGAGTTGTATGGAATTTACTAGTAGATTGTAATATTTACTCCATTCACTTTAACAGCAATTGTACACAGATATACTGCCTTGTTTATCTGTATGGTTTTTTACCACTAGGATATATCCAGAAAGTATATAGCTGTAGCAATTTTTGTCATGTATTTCTAGAGATAAATTTTCAAACATTCAAACATGGCTATCATCTGAGACAAGTACGCACAAATTACCATGATTTAGAGTGTACTTCTACATAATCACATTTTTCAAGATCTCTGAGCTTTTAAGCTGTCTGCCTCTTTCAAGCCCTTACATTTATATATTTCTATAATGTAGACCTCACTGTCTTAGCATACCAATGTAAATCCAAAGAAACTTCATTAAAATCAGTGGTGGTACATGAGAAGAAAATTATTGTGAGATATGACTCTGCTGTACACCTACACTATTTTTTATATATGGGAGGTATAAGACATGTCAGCACTATCTGAAATTGATGTCTGTATTTTATATTCACATGCCATTACTGCTGCTGCGAATAATCTTCTCTGCCCTCTTCCATGCTGCATCATGCACCATGAATGCAAACTAATTGCAGTAGTCGCGATAGGCTGTAGAAATATATATATAAAATATGTGTTTTATTCACACACACACACACACACACACACACACATATATATATATATAAATAAAATGTGTGTTCTGGGATGGGAATACATTCCCAAAATTTAAGATTGGAGGAAGACCACATACTTGAACCAGGACTTTGGCAAACCTCAGAGTGAGTTTTTGCTATTGTTTGCAAGGAAATCTTCCTTCTAAGCAATGCTAAGCATGTAGGCTTTATGGCCCTATATTCTGGTCACAGTGAGATCATGAGGTAGTCATTCCCTGCAGCAACAGAAAGAGAACTGAGGAGGGGAAAGAATCAGATGCCAGTAAATTAATTTATTAATTTATTTTGGGGTAGTATAGCCTTCCTTAGGAGTTCTTGTTTCAAGACATACTGATTATCGAAAAGTGGATCTTGAAAATGAGTCTGGGGTTCTTGCTGAAAATCATTCCAGTGACCAAAAAAAAAAAAAAA
>VXBN01009076.1:88704-129529 GCA_013397395.1 Sinosuthora webbiana
AAAAGCAATCACACATTTCTAGCCTGCTGTGCAAGATGTGCAATACTAAAGTGGTAAAAGTGGTCATCTGGTAACAGACATCGGCTGACTAAGATGGCAGAGTTTAAAGCTGTGCAATTTCAAGCTGTGTACTTCTACCATAATATTTTTTTAAAAATCAGCAGGAACTTATCTGAATAATATATGCTCTGTGATAAATAATCTAGCAAGGGAATGGCAGAGAATAGCTGAAAAAAGATATGGTAGTGTGGTAACTGACATCATGATGTAACTACTAGATGCATTTCCACCTGCATCAAGAGAGTTTTCTAAAGCTCATGAAGTTTGAGGATCTTTAAATGAAGATACATATCACTCTCACGTGTATCTCATGCAAAGGAGATGAATTCCCCTGTGTGATCTTGTCTTGGTTTTAGACAATTTTAGACAATTTCAGGCGAGGATGCTCTAAAATGTCATCTCTCCTTCTAGTCTTAACCACTCCTTTTTCACCAATGAGAGACAAATGTGAGTATATATAAATGAAAAAGTAACAGTTTACTTAAAAATGAATTAACAACAGGCAGAAAAAAATAAATTATGATAGTCACTATTTACAAAGTTCCTGAATCTCCTGACTCCCTGGGAACAAAGAGAAACAAAATAGTGGAGAAACCTCTCCCCCAAGATGGTTTACTCCATAATGCACTCCATAGATGGCCTCCAGGAGACAAAGGTGTAAAGGCACAAACCCTTCCCCCAAGATGGGCCCTGTGCAGACAAACCACGTGGCTCAAGAGACAAAGGTGAAGGTAGCAGACGGAACCTGCTGTGCTCAACCCTGCCCCTGGAACAGAAAACCGGGAAGGCAAGAGCTTACAAAGCAGTTCTTGTGCCAGATGGAGGTGCTGGCATTGCCTGGGAGCTCCGGCCTCGCAGTGTCAGCCTCCCCAGTTCTTGTTGGTGGCCATGGCTGGGTGTGTGCATGTGTGAGGTCAGTGCTGCTGCCTCCTCCTGCTGCCTGCTGGACTCTGCTGGTCTGGATGCTCGGGCCACTGTCTCCATGAGGGGAGGAAGAAAAACAACCGGTCATTCCACCGTGGAATGGTGGACTAGCCCTGATCAGCTGCACACTGGGGACAGGTGTGAAATTCACTCTGGAACAGTTTTGGATTACAAAATGCAGCCTCTCACGAAGCAACCTCATCCAGTGCCCAAAGGGAAACAAGGAAGGCTTCTGCCTTGCACTGTCCCGACCTTCCCTGCGAGAACAAAAGAGAAATTCAAGAGGCTTCTGCCTGAGTGACCCTGATCTTAAGAAGGTGGTGGCACCCCCTGACCTCCTCAGTCTGTTTCTGGCTGCTGGTCCTCAAGATACAGTAATAGTTTTGGGCATATGACAATAGCACAGATAGCTATTGAATACAATAACATTTTGGCTTACCCACGACAGGTCCCTACTTTTTAGATTAGAGAATGAGAAAATTCCAGTGAGTACAAGGAAGATAACTGCAGTGCTTCACTACCTTGTGTAGAAAGAGAATTTCTTTCCCAGCCAGGATGGGTGGAAGTGTGCGGGCTTGGCTGAAGGATTCATCAGAATTGTAAAATTTTGGTAGGTGTGGTAATCACAAGTTTATAAATACACATACGTGGAGTTTTAATAGGAATAGAAATATCTTACAAAGAAAGCTACAGAAGAAATAGAGAAGTAAAAAGAATATAAAGCTTCATATATAAGAGCAATGTCTCCTTTTAAAATTGTGGTCCTTATATTAAGTATATAGAAAGGATCTGGTTCTGGAAAAGTGATTTCTGGATTTCATAAATGCATGTGACGTACTATGGAACTCAAGTACGTGACGTACTTACAGCATTATACACATTGCCAGGCACAAAACTGTGGCACTAATCTTGGCTAAAAGCACATGCCATCTGCCTGTAACTACTGCTTAAATGAATGAACCTGCATACAGTCAGCAATGCATCAACCAAGCCAGTGTGACCAGGCTCTGTGGTGGATGGAATCTGAATAAATCAATAAGACATAAATTAATGAGTTTCAGGCATATGTAGTTTTATGATGGTTGCATTACATTAACCGTTCATCACTGTCTTTTCACTTGGATTGTCACAGTCACTTGTGTCTTGCTTAAAAGATGTGGTAATGCCTTTAGAGTAGGGCCTGTCTTCCTGTGTGATCAGTCCAGAGGGACTTTGGTGCTGCTTGTAGGTATCACTGAGTTACAGAGAGCTGATAACATTAACACTTCTGAAATGACTGAATGGCAAGAGCTCTATGTAGAGTTTTGTTCAGCTCCTTGCATAATCAATGTATAGTTGTTGTCAGCCCTACCTCTTTGATGTCTGGTTCTTTGACCTGTGGTTACTGCACAGCTGGCCACACAGAGGCAGCAAAAATTGGTAAATGGTAAATGGCAAAATTCTGGTCTCGCTGAGTTAGGAGTATGGTTGCATCTGATGAGAGTATGTACATCTGGAGAGACTGTGCTTGTAAATAAACTTACTTCCCCAGTGATACTACTTATCCTGTATTCTTACTCAGGGATATATTAATCTTTCTGAAATATAAAAAGGAATAGTAGTAGAAGGCTAAGAAAACAAAAAGCACTGATAGCCAGGATCTCTAGTGTCTTCTACTGAATTATACACAAATAATATTCATTAGATGAAAAAAATCCCCAAAAGGTTCTGGTCAAATGGTTGTCTTGGCTGTGAAGAAGCAGCACAGTCTAGGAGGAGAAAAAGTGCTCTTTGGTTCTCCCGGAGTGGCAGATACCATGATGCAATGTTTAACACTGTTTTTTAGAGTTATATTTCTCCTTATGGCAGGACATATATGTTATCATGCCAACCTCTTCCCATCAGGAGACCATCAGGGCTCATATAGGTTTTGGATCCTGGTCTGCCAGCTGCAGCTGCTAGAATCATATTCCAGTTATGATCCCTGTGAGCTTGCTGATGATGGAAATGGACTAAGACTGCATGATCTGAATCTGTTCCTTTTTCTAGCCAAGAGAAAAATGGGCTAGTCTTGGCCTTTTAATTTACAGAACCATTCTGGAAAGGATAACAGAGAAAAATCCAAATGACCTAGGAAGGAATACATGTTCTCATAGGTTAACCATAGGCCAGAGAGGAGCACTTCTAGAGCTTTCTAAATTGCAAGATGAAAGGGAAAGGAAGAGCCTGGCACTGAAAACTGGACAAAGGTGTGAGAAAAAAGAAAAGGAAGACTAACACTTGAGAAAATGTGGAGATGACACAGATAGAACTGGTGGAAATGGAGAGTGAAGAAGAAGGAAAAAAAAATAAAAAAAATAAAAAAAGATGTGAACAGAATGAAAAAATACAAAAAGAGAAATGTAGGCAAGGAGTCAAAATGGGTTGTACAGATGAGAATACAGGAGGGAAGAAATAAAGTAAGGGAAGGAAAGCTGAACAAGACCACAAGTCCTAAGGGTCATGTACAGCCATCCAAAGGAACAATGATGCTGCATCAGTATTGGCAAGACTGCCTGATGGAGAGGGAGACATCTCAAAGGTCTGTACATTCATAGGGTACAAGAGAAACAAGTAAACTCCTTGTGACCCCTGAGGTGAAAAAAGGAAGAAAAAATACAGAATGTTTGTCCAAACTCATGGCTTTCAAAGGATGTACACAGATGACTGCCAAAATAAAAAATATGACCAAAAAACCCCCCCAAAAAAACAACAAAAAAAACCCCACCAAAAAAAACCCCCAAAACAAACAAACAAACAAAAAACAAAATGAAAGTACAACTAAATGTTTAGTTTAGTGTTTTATTTCTTTGGTGCATGTTTATGCAAGATTGAAAACTTGGCCAAGGAAATTTCGACTTAGCTAACTGAAAAATATTCGGAAAAATATAATTTACTGACAAATTTTATTGTGAAAGAATTATGTATTTTAGTCAGTAGGGCTTAGATAATAATTTCTAACCTGCCTTTATCTCAAATGGCTGTCACCATCTTGACTTGAATGCTTCCTTTGACTTCCACAGTGGCCTTTGCTATGGGAGAGTTTACAGATGAGAGAAGAGACTGGCAACACTCTCACAAATCCTTCCAAACCCTGAGCTTCAGTGATTCTTTGAACCAGAAACAGTCTTTTGGCATGGACAAAGTGTTACTTGTCAGTTTGGCCATGCTTATGACCTATTTAAGGTCCACTGTCAGAACCTTTTCCAATTCTTCTGCCATTCCTTGTAGCTAGGTTTTATTCCTCTGTGAAGAAGAAATCTTCATGAAGAAACAGCAAAGAAAGAACCTTAACGGTAACCTTTGATACCATTTACATACTGTGAAATGCTTGCCAGGTAGTTTTTCAAGTCTGTTGAGGCAGAGTGTTGCAAAGTGCTTGTGTGGAGCACATACTAAATATATAATAATTTAAAATTGTTCATGGTTCCAGCAGTTGCTTATTTTTATTTTCCTATGTGTTATTGCAAATATGGCAAAAAATAAATGTTAGGAAATTGCTGAAGAAATAAATAACTACATGAATGAAAGATAAAATGGACAGTTTGAAAGAGTGAGTCCACCAGTGCAAAGAATGTCACCAATAAGGATAATTTTGAAAAAAGGCAGCTGCAGTAAAAAGAAACCTTTTAAAACAGTGTGCTGAGGCACTGCTCCAATTCTGGCTCAGAACGAAGTGCGTTACTTACTGAATTATGAGCAACATTCTGTTCAAAGTCCTTTTTAAGGATGATATTTTCTCTTTGCACTGCAAAGGAAGGGAATAGAAGCCTTCCATTAAACAGATGTATGTTCTTCAGCTGAATTGCCATTGGTAGACTATGTTAAAATGTTTTAAGGCATATATTTCTTTAAAGATAATGTAATAGATTTTTAAATTTTACAATATTATGAAATTACTGTGGAATTTGAGTTGATATTGATCACACAGAATGTATATGAGATGTGAAGGCCATCTTAGCAAAACAGAATGTAAAAGAAAGGTGTAGATGTGATGTAGAGCTTCAGAGAGGAGAGGTTAAGTAGATGCATTTGAGGCCTTTGTCATCACTCAAGGCAAAAAGGGTCAGAAGCAGTTTGGATCATCCCATTTCATCCTCTGTCTTCTGCATTCTGATCTACTGAAAACAATAGACTAGGGACATGTGGTACTCTAAAGTAATCTGTCTCGTTAAGTAACATACCTAACTTTAAATGGTGAGCCAGTCCAGCATACAAAACATGCTCACAAATCTACATTCTAATGCATTCTGACTCTGTGGAAAAATATATGTAAGCACTGCTTAAAATGAACTGGTAAATGACAATAGCCACTTCATGTATATAAACTAGAAGACTTTGTATGTACTGCATCAAAATCTGTTCTATATATTAACTTCCCCATTGTTATTTTGAATGCTGCCTATACCACATAACAGCACATTTTATGAAATAATATGGCATACAGCAACACATTTAATAAAATAGTATAGTAATTGGATTATTTCAAACAAAGCATGCTTTTTTATATTTTGTTTTTAATATGCTACTCTCTTCTAGTAATATGATATTCAGACAGTGGAAATTTATAAATTTATATTTTCTAAAAACCTTTCTTCAAGGTTTTTTTAACCATTGTCACAGTTCTTTATTTTGACTTTATTGGTAATCATGTTAGCTATATTTGTGGTTATGCTGATTTTCCTTGTCCTTTAATCCAGTATATACTGATACTGAATTGCTACCACAGAAGACAGAAATGAAACAGGTGAAATTGTTCCTTTGGATGACTGTATAAACAATCTGTGTTCAGAAGTGACATCACAAATACCCAAACTTTAACTTCTAGGTAAAGAAGTTACCTAGCAGGAAAGTTCTATATTTAATTATATATTTAATTATATTAAATATAATATATTATATTAAATATAAATAANGGTTGCCACCTCTTTGACCTCATTGGTGAAGACCACCATCAATCACATTTCTCCTCCCAGAGGAGAAATATGTAAACAAAAAGATAAATTCTGAAAATATATATTGTTTTCTTGAAGCTGCATGAGAACAAAATGCAAACACTGAAAAGCAGGCAAAGTTAGAGCAACAATTCCCTGTCCCAGGATTACCAAGTGCTTGAGGTTCCACAGTTAAACCATATAGTGCATGGTGCTTCATACATAGCCCCAGTGACAGTAGAGGAAAGAATTCTCTGTCTGGATTGTCTCTTCTTCTTCTTTTGTAGTTTCAGATGATGGCATTGATGACACAGCAAACTACCTATACAATCAGAACCAATGCAACCAGAAATAGACATTTAGAACCCTGTCTAAAATGAAAGATACAATTTTTCTGATAAAACTGTAAGGCAAACAGGGTGGAATTAATTCCAGTGAACATTTAAATACATATTGCAGGTCTCTAATGCCTGGATAGACACCTCAGGTTTTCTCCAGATTCAGAAAAGAGTAATAGTCACCCCTGGGGTGCACTTCATCTCATCCTGCTGTTGACATCTAAAATTAATCATACTCTAGAATTGCCTATATATTTTTGTCATCTCTGCAGAAAAATACAGCAAAATTAATTCAGACCTAGGTGTCTATATTTCAGATGGCTAAAAATTCATTGAAATTAAATAACCTGCAGCAGCTCTCCTCTTCCAAGAATCTTCCCGCTTTGGGAAGATTGTTAGAGAGAACACTTTCTTTTTCCACAAGATTTAGTAGTGTTTACCAGCCTTATGTTTATTTGTTCAATATGTAAAGACCTTTAGGATGTATGCAGAGCACTGAATAAATTGTAACTTGCTTGAGAACAAAACCCATTTGTTGCTTGATTGGGTCAGAAAACAAGAGAAGTCACTGGATCAGAATTAACCTGGGAAAACAGTTGCGGGAACCAGAGTGTCCCTGCTGTGCCACAGGGAAGAGGAAAGCTCAATAATTCATTGCAATAGAGCTCAAAACTGAGTGAGGTACTTGGATAGTCTTCCAGAAATGCTTAGCAATGGGTTTGTGTCTGTTGGTGCTATTCAACATTGGCCCTGGCAATATGTTACTTTCCCCATTTTTCTACTTTAAAACCAATGTAGTCTGTGTTAGTTCAATTTTATTCTAATGGAGACATAAATCTGTCCTAGCACAACATAGTAAAATGAAGTCTGACTAACTAAACCTTCTGGGGCAGAACATTCTACATTTCTATAAAGTGTTCATTCAATTTTGGACAAGCAACATATTTTTTCTCTCAGATTTGACACATGCAATTTTATTTCCAGTGTTTATACTTTGTCTGCTCTTTTGACAAGTAGGAGACAGTCTACAGTAAACTATTCTATTATGCTGTAAAAAAAATTGCCAACTACATATTTAAAGACACAAAAATATTTGGATTATTTAGATGGTATTTTATATTTGACAAGAATTTCTCGGAATGGAGCTGTGAGGCCTTCTTTGCAATGGGAATTAAAGTGGCTTCAATTTTCTATTTAATGAGATCGACAACAGCTGTTCTTTGTAGAACAGGTGAAGTAGGTTAATGACTGTGTCAGTGCTCCATTCATGCCACTGTTTCCTTTCTAAGGGGAAGGATTATGCAGAAAAAATGGCTGCAAAGGACAAAACTTGAGGATTTGTCTTTTCTTACAATAAGCCTTCAGTAGATGTGTTTAATATTTTCTAATTGACATGCCTGCAAACTTCCCTAAAGTTATCTATTTCTCAATTATTTTAAACTGTAATAACAGTTTTATTGATCAGTAAAAGCCTTCAAGCCATAGTCTCATTGATGTTAAATTATGAAACAGTAGAGATGGGTGAATCGTATTTCTGGGACATAAAATGCAAAATCTTTTGAAGATCCATAAAGAAGTAGAATCTAATTCAGTTCCTCATTGCTATGTTTTCACTTCAAAGTCCAATAGTAGCAAACTTAGCTTTTCCCTGGAGCATGCAGGTGTAACACTGAGCATATAGAGGAAAAAGATCTGAGGCAGAAGAAAGCACTGTTTTCAAACAGTTTCAATAGAAGTGCTGCAGTTTAATATATCTACCCACATGTGACTGGCTATTTGATATCATGATTGTGTTGAGACGCAGCAAGTTTCAAAGTCTGGTTTGTTCTCACAATACACAAGAATTCCTTTTTCACAGTGCGTTGGCTAGCCTGTGTTCATCTGCAAGGTCTCAGGTTTATTGAATAATGCAGGCTCTTTGAAGTTGATATTTTATTCTTACCTCTTAATACTCTTAACATTTCTTCAAACATACTATAGTATCAAAAATATCCTTTGACCAAAATCTATTTTTTGATGTCAATGCAGTTCAATATCTAGACCCTAGCCCATTGTGGAGTTGCAAAAGAAGTGGCCTATATTCTTCTCTCTAGCAAAATTTTAATGAAAATGAAGATGTGAAAGAGACAAAATCTCCCATATAAAGTGAAGGAAAGCACTTTAGAGCATAGGGATCTTGGAAAAGGGCAGAAAAGGGAAAAGACTAAGTGAGAAAACAATTGATACACATCAAGATCATGTTGAAGATAATAAAGGAAATGTCAAAAAGCAAATGTAGGTTCTAGCTGTTTCAGAGGAGAAGATTGAGAAGACAGAAGAGGAGCCTCTCTCTTAACTTTTCTATTTAGGGAAAATAATCCATATGGTGCACATTCATCCATTCTGCTGCAGTTCACAGCCTGTTGAGGTGTTACTTTTGATGGGAACAGACTCTGGAGTGAACTGCTGAGAATAGTGGAATAACTCCATAACTAATAAAGGAAGAATTTTTGCCTCCCTGGGGCCCAGGTAAGAGACACCACCCAGAAACTTCCCAGACTGCTATGGTCCACTGATTATTATAGAGTTTGTGACTCTGTGTTTAGGGCATAAGTACATGTATTATGAAAAGCTCAAGGAAGGATCATGTGTGTCAAAGCTCCCTATGCTCCTTGTTTGCAGGAGCATGCATCAGAAGCAGCACAATTACAGTAGTGATATTTTGAAGGTACAGAAACATAGAAACTTGAAGCTCTAAAGAAAATGTCTATAAGTAAAAGGGTACTTTTGGTAGCTATTTGACTTTACTAACCTTGACCTTCACCATACATACATGCTCTAGCTTTTCCACAATATAAGCTTGGAAGGCGACCACTAATAGGGATACACTTAATATACACCTAATTTCCTGCTTTATGATTTCATTGTGATATGGCTGCTAGAATTTTTTTCCCCAGTCTCTTATGAATAAAGACAAACAATTTTGTAATTTTTAGCCTGTTCTAGCTCTTAAAACTGTGTCTGTACAGTCAATGAGTTATCTCTTTTGGTTGAGCTGAACTAACAATCTATTTGTGCTATCTCAGAATTACAGAATATGATAGGTTGGAAGGGTCCCAAAAAGATCATCCAGTCCAACTCCTGGCCCTGCACAGAACATCCCCAAGCGTCACACCATGGCCTGAGAATATTGTCCAAACACTTCTTGAACTCTGGCAGGCTGGTGCTGTGACCATTTCCTTGGGGAACTTGTTCCAGTACCCAGACACCCTCTGGGGGAAGAAACTTTTCATAATATCCAATCTAAACCACTCCTGACACAAATTCAGGCCATTCCCTCAGGTCCTGCTGCTGGTCACCACAAAGAGATCAGTGCCTGCCCCTCCACTTCCCTCCATGAGGAAGTTGTGGACTGCAATGGGGTCTCAGTCCCCTCTCAGTCCCCTCAGTCTCCTCTTCTCCAGGATGAACAGATCAAGTGACCTCAACCACTCCTCACATGGCCTCTCCTCAAGGCCCTTCACCATCTTCGTTGCCCTCCTTTGGACACTCCCTAATAGCTTTATATCTTTCTTATATTTTGTCACCCAAAACTGGCCAGAATATTCACACACCAGTAGAGAGTAGGATGATCACCTCCCCCTTGTCTGGCTGGCAAGTGATGGGAAGTGGCTCAGTGAGCACTTCCGGCACTTTCCTCAGGGCTCTTGAGTGGATCCTTACAGACCCAAAAGATTTATATGTGTCTCAGTGGTGTAGCATGTTACTGACCATTTTCCCTTGGATTATAGGTGCTTCACTTTAATCCCTGTCTTTGCCTTCCAGCTAAATATAGTTCCCTTTGTTCTAGTCAGTTTTATTTCTAAAACAAAAAATTTGCTCAAATTATGAAGAAAAGAAAAAAGAAAATTTCATGGTTCTCATTTTGGGATAGTGAAGGCCCTATAGCATTTTGGGTACATTTACAATGTCTATTCAACTGCATCACATTTATACTGTGATTCAGGAAAAATAAACTGCCCTCCAAGCCCTAAGGACAAATCTATTTACAACTAGAAACTGTTGTAGTTTAGCACTGAAGGCTAGAACAATTCAAACAAATAGGGAACAACTTTTCCATGGTGCTGTTTATTATTCTGTGACGGAGAATTGCAATCTATGTGGATGGATTCTGACATAAGGACACATAAATAGTATCACACAATGTATGACATAAGGAAAGAGTGCCCTGTGAGACATGGAGAGAGGAATTTAGAGTGAGAGAGAAAAATGGAAAACATAGACAGATAGTTTACAATAACTTACCACTTGGTTGAATGGTACTCTGAAACAAATAACTGGATTTTTTCTGAGCTTCTGATAAATTTTGTGGTCCTTTCTAGCAGTTCCTTTCCTAGAATAGGTTAAAGGTTCTTTTTAGGTTATTAATTTCTTGTGTGGAGATTTGCACTGTGCTTGGGAAGAGGATTTGTTTCTAATTACTATTAGGAGTTGCATTTTAGACATGCTTTGAAACATCAGTATCAAATACCGGGGTTTATTACTCTTTGCCTCTTGTCTCACTGGCTCCTGACGTCTCTCCTACCCTTAGGGTCAGAACTGGATGCCTCTTGTCTCACTGGCTCCTGACGTCTCTCCTACCCTTAGGGTCAGAACTGGATGGCTATAGCCATTCCAGCTAGAACCTCAAGCATCTAACCACAGTGCTAAGTGTGGGAACAATGCTCCATATCAATTCTCAGTAACCAAACTCATTTAACAGTAACATTCCCTTGTAGAGTAATTTGGAATATAGCAATGTGGTGAACAATTCTCTCCATCCTCTTATGCCTACAATTCACAAAGTGGCACGTATCTTCTCAGTTTGGAGATTCCCTAGACCTAGCAAATTGTCCGTGTATCAGTCAACTTATTTAGTACTCCTCCACCAGACTATAAAGGCTGGTCTTGCACTTGCTTCTGCGGACCAAAACGAAGTTCATGGGAGCCTGGCTGGATTTCCTCTAGCAGATCTCCCATTTAAGAGTGAGCCAGAAGCCATGGCTAGCTGCACACCAAGGGAGAGCAATGGCCTATGCTTAGAAATAAGTATTTCAGCCTCAACTCTTTTCACCAGTAAAGAACAGCTTTGATCTAGCTAAAGTGTTGACCAAACTCGTGTTGACCTAAATTACTTGTTTCAGCAGAGAAAAACACTTGAAGTAAATACACAATATTATTTTGGTACAGCATTTAATAACATTGTAATTAATATTTCAGTGATTCAAAGTTTATTTCAAAGGTATTCATAAATATTTTGTAAATGCAAAAGATGGAAATTGTTTCACTCAGGCTAAAAGACGTTTCAATTAGTAACAACATACTTTTCCTGATCGTGTGTTCAAGCAAAGTATATGCAGTAAAGATGGTTGCAGAATGAGGGACTAACCTCTAAAAATGAAAATGTGAAACAAGAGTTAAGAGCAATAAAGAAATGCAGTTCTGGTACATTGTACATTTTTTGTTGTGATAATTTGCCAGCTTCACAACATGTGGTTGTGTCTGGATTACTTTTTCCATAAACATCAGAGTAATATCATGGTGAATTGCAGTGATAGGTCATACAGGTCCTGATCAGTCACTTCCAACATTTGTATCTGAGTACATGCTCTGCAGCATTATTCCAGTCATAATTGTACTAAGGTGATTTTTTTCCCCAAATAATAGGCAGTAAATTTCCACAAGATGTGTTGAGAACTAAAAAACTCTAAAAGTAAAGCCAAACAAACAAACAAACAAACAAACAAAACAAACCCCAAAATCTGTTCCTAATCTAAACTGGTTTTTAAATAAGAAAGATAGAAAGAAATGGAAAAGTCACTTTTCTGATGTATTGAAAATTTAAAAATTGCCCAAATATGTATTTATTTCTTTATTTAATGTACATATTCTTGGACTAAAACCTTTGTATGTTTTTATTCATAATTAATATAATCCTTAGACCATAATTTGTAAAAAAATTTAAACGATTTTTTCTTTAAAAAAGGAAAAAAAAAATACTTGTATTTCCCTTTTTTCAAAGAAACCCCTAAAATACCTTTTTGATACAGATTTAAACAAATGTTTTTCCTTACTTTTCTTTTTTTTTATATACAGTGAGGTGACAAAATAGGCTATTCCACCTACTTAGAAGAGATTGTTTTGCAATATTTGCATATGAAACCATCTTGCTATTCCTTTAGCTCAGATGAGAGCTTAGCTAATCAAAATAGAAGAAGGGCTTATTTGATTCTTAAAATACTAAGGCACATATAGTAAAACCTCTGTCTACAAACTAGAAGTGTTTTAGAATAAGCAGGTCTCATCTTGGTTAGTGCCCTGATTGCAGCTGGGGTAGAGTTGGTTTTCTACCTGGTAGCTGGTTCAGTGCTATGAGTTGGATTCAGGGTAAGAATAATGTTGGTAACACACTGATGGTTTCGTTGTTGCTGAGCAGCACTTACACTAAGTCAGGGACTTTTCAGCTTCTCATTCTTCCCTGCCAGAGAGGATGATGGCACAAAAAGCTGGGACGGGACACAGCCAGGACAGCTGACCCCAACTGGCCAGAGGGATATTTCAAACCTAATGGCATCATGCTGAACAATAAAATTGAGGGAAATTTGTGGGGGGTGGAAAATGTTACTCAGGGATTGGCTGGACATTTATCAGTGGGTGGTGAGAAAATGCATTGTGCCTCACTTGTTCTGCATATAATTTTATAGTTATTATTATTTGCCTTTTCTTTTCTGTCCTATTAAACTATCTTTATCCTGACCCATGAGTTTTAACTTTTTTCTAATTTGCTCCCCCACCCTGCTGTGGGTAGGTGAGTGGACAGCTGTGCATTCAGCTGCCTGGTGGGTTAAACCACAAGACTTAGAAAGGTCCTTAACTTAGTTCATAAGGAACTAACATAACACTGTTACATCTACTTGGCAAGTATTTCTTGCTCATATAAGAAAAGCAGAAATCCTGTTTAGCTCCATTTTAAACAATTTTACTTGGTGAGTCTTTTCACATTCATTTTATTTGTCCAGGGTCACACTTTCTTGTGGGAATTTCACTCTTCCTGGAACATCTCTTCTCTAAAAGTTGCCTGTTGCCACCCAGGTGTATGAGAATACTCACAATACAGCCAACCATCACCGAACTGTGGCCACACATTTGTTAATGTCCCTTCACCTTTTACTCAACATATTTCTCATACAGAGCATCTGAAGTTCAGACTTTCCTTATCATTTTCTGAAAGCCACCCAGTCTCCCCCTTTCTGCAGAGAACCTTGTTTGCAGAATGTTTGCTGTCTCCCTCAGTGTTATCACTGTAGATTTTACTTACAAGTACTGGTATTTTTCTTCTCTTTACAGAATATAGTGTCCACATTTTCAGCATGCTGTTCCCCTAGTGCATATGGAGGGGAAGTGACATATACATTCCAGTGAAGCATTCTCAATTGTTAGAGTTTGTAACCATGAAAACAAACAAACAAACAAACAAAAAGAGAAACTTGTACTTTTCTGATCTTCTTAAAAGGGAACATCTCAGCCACCTTGGATTCTAGTATCCATTTCAAACATAATATTTACGCCTGAGAATATGGACACTAAAAGAAACATTTCTGTTAAAATGTTAGTTTCTGCTGTTGCTTTTTATTATTATTTTAGGTTGCAATTTTTATTTCATACAATAATTGTTTCATGCCTCAAGTCTTAAACATTCTAAAAATCTTTCTTATTGGAAGTTCATTAACTGGACAATGCAGAAAATCTGATCAAGTCTTCTGTGTTTACACATTTAACTAGAATATACTGATTTGGAAGGAGTGGAGGCATAAAGCAAATAAGATCCATCCATGACTGTAAAAAGATTGGGCTATCTTCTCATTGCAGTATGACGCATGAGAGACACAGTTATATCACAACATCATATTCTGGAATTAGTCATGACAACAATTTTAGAATTATTTTAATTATTACAAATCATGATAGCAAACATGTAAGCTGAAAATCCTTAAGTCTGTAAGAAACAGAGCTGTTGAATTTTATTAGTAGTGTTTGTTGGTGGAGAGAAACTTTTAAAGCTGCTTGCAGCATTAATTGAACATTTCTTTCCTGTCTTGCAGAGAATGACATAAAATCAGCGATGTGTTTGCTTTAGTTTCCAAAAGCTAATGTAAGGGAATAAAATTTACTTAGCATAAAGTCAATCTTGCTACTGTAAAACACTTTTAATGTTAAAACATTATGATACATTTCTTCTGCATAAGAACAAAAATGTGAGGGAAAATACGGAAGAGAGCCAGACCTATTTAAATCCTATGGTTTAAAAAGAAACAAAATTAATTTTTTTTTAATCAAATAGTAGCCCACATTAAGCAATGAGGAAACACTAGCTTTGACCTCTTAGTACAAAATGTCTACCCCACAGCTGGATAAACACTTATTATCCAGTGTTTATGGGTGAGCAACTGGACAAACAGTTGTGTGAACGGGGTGACATCAGACTGGTGACCTGTCACTAGTGGGGCTCCACAGGGCTCCATCCTTGGCCCTGTGCTCTTCATCATCTTCATAAATGACTTGGAAACAAGACAGGAAGGGATACTGAGCAAGTTCAAAGACAATACAGAACCTGGAGGAGCTGTTGACTCTTTTGAGGGCAGGGAGGCCCTGCAGAGAGACCCTGACAACACAGAGAACAGGGCAATCACCAGCCATATGAAGTTCAACATTGGAAAGTACAGATTCTGCACCTGGGATGGGGCAGCTCTGGATGTACAGATAGACTGGGGAATGAGATGCTGGAAAGCAGCACCACAGAAAGAGGCCTGGGTGTCCTGGTTGATGGAAAATTGAATTTGAGTCAGCAGTGACCTGGCAACCAGGAGGACAACATGTGTCCTGGAGTGCATCAGGCACAACATTGCCAGTTGGGTGGGGGGAGGGGATTGTCCAGTCTTACTCTCTACTGGTGTGGTCTCATCTTGAATATTCTGGCCAGTTTTGGGTGCCACAATAAAGGAAAAATATAAAGCTATTAGGGAGTGTCCAAAGGAGGGCAACGAAGATGGTGAAGGGCCTTTAGGGGAAGCCGTGTGAGGAGTGGTTGAGATCATTTAGTTCATCCTGGAGAAGAGGAGACTGAGGGGAGACCCCATTGCAGTCCACAACTTCCTCATGGAGGGAAGTGGAGGGGCAGGCACTGATCTCTTTGTGGTGATCAGCAGTGGGACCTGAGAGAATGGCCTGAATTTGTGTCAGTGGAGGTTAAGATTGGATATTATGAAAAGGTTCTTCACCCAGAGGGTGTCTGGGTACTGGAACAGGTTCCCCAAGGAAATGGTCACAGCACCAGCCTGCCAGAGTTCAAGAAGTGTTTGGACAATATTCTCAGGCCATGGTGTGACGCTTGGGGATGTTCTGTGCAGGGCCAGGAGTTGGACTGGATGATCTTTTTGGGACCCTTCCAACTCAACATATTCTCTGAGTCTGTGATTCTGTGATTTATTAGCAGCTGTGGTTACAAGAAGGTCTGACAGGAGGATCTGGGGAACTAGAGGGATTTCAGCCTGTCAGTGCTGGGCAGGGTCATGTCACAGATCATCTTGAGTGCCATGTTGGAGCATGAATGTGCAGAACAACGAGGGGATCGATCCAGCCAGCATGGATTGAGGAAAGGCAGGTCCTGCTTGACCAATCTGATCCCCTTGATTGACAAGGTGAGTGGCTAGTGGATGAGTAAAAAGCTGTGGATGTTGTTTACCTGGACTTTATCAAAACCTTTGACACTGTCTCCCATGGCATTCTTCTGGGGAAACCGGCAGCTCACACCTTTGACAGGCACATTCTTCACTGGATTAAAAACTGGCTGGATGCTGAGGCCCAGAGAGTGGAGTTACATTCAGCTGGTAGCTGGTCACCAGTGGTGTTCCCCAGGGCTTGGTACTGGGGTCAGCCCTGTTTTATTATCTGTACTGTGACCTAGACAAGGAGTCGAGGGTTGCTCAGTAAGTTTGCAAATGACACTAATTTAGGCAGGATTGTTGAGCTGCTGGAGGGCAGGAAGGTTCTTCAGAAGGGTCTGGACAGGCTGGATTAGTGTTCTGAGGCAACTGGATGAGGTTCAAGAAGGAAAAGTGCCAGGTCCTGCACTTGGGTTACAACAATTCTGTGCAACACTACGGATTTGGGACAGGATGACTGGAAAGCTGCATGGTGGAAAAGGACCTGGGGATGCACCTTGGCAGTCAGTCAGGCAGTATGAGCTGGTGTGTGTGTCCAGGTGGCAAAGAAGGCCAATGGCATCCTGGTTTGGATCAGAAATAGTTTGGCCAAGGGACCAGGGCAGTGATTGTCTCCCTGTACTTGTCACTGGTACCACACTTCAAGTTCTGTGTCCAGTATTGGCCCCTCACTACAAGAAAGACATTGAGGTGCTGGAATGTGTCCAGAGAAGGGCAACAAAGCCAGGGGAGAGTCTGAAGCACAAGCACTTATGAGGAACAGTTGAGGGAGCTGGAATTGTTGCTAAATACTTCACATTCAGATTAGCAATCTTCAAGGGTGAGTGGTAGTTCCTCTTTTAGAAATTATCCATTATATTCCCTGTATCTATCAATTCATATTATGCTCATTTCTTTGTGACTTTCTTGATAAGATAGTTTGGTTTTACAGTTTTAGTGGCATGTTAAGCAAGAAACTGTTGGGCCTCTGAGGACAAATGCACAAAATTTTCCTCAATAAATAATCAGGATGTAATGTGGATTTAGGCCTTTAAATTTAGGCTGAGCAATATTCTGTTGCTTGTTGTGATTTAGGTACCTTGTTTTACATTATGCTCTCATTCATCATATATGAAGAACTTCACAGCTGTTATTTCCTTTCAGCTTAAGCAAATCATGTCTGTGGTAGCCAAGGGCAAAATTAGATCAGTAGAAAGCAGAAGTTATTTTTAAACTGAAAATTATTTTTTTTTGCTAGAGAAAAAAAATCTTCATCTGAAACCAGTGTATTTTTGACATACCTTCAGAAACAAATGTCTTGAAAATGTTATTACCTCTGCAAGTATTTCAAGTGAACCATTTATTGCTATGATGTTAGTCTGAAAAACTCAAAGCAAAATTTTGTGTGGGAGAATTTGTATTGTTCTGTATTGTTTTGTTCTGTCAGGATTTTTTATTAAGTTGTTCACATGGATTTATATGTACTTCTGTTATATATGGGATTTTTGTCAGACCTGAAGACAAAATATATAAAATCTCCAAACTTACCATGAATATGATCTGATTTATGTAAATTGATGTGTTAAACACTACAAGAGATCACTTTTTAGCAACTTATTTTAAGAGTGTTTTCTTGTAGTACCCTTCAGCAGAGGATCTCAAATGACTTTACAAATGGAAATCAGTTAAACTCTTTGATTCCAGAAGGTAAACCACAGTCCTGAAATATTTAGCATTTGAGAATACCTCAATAATGTGTATCATCCCCCAGGGATCATTTTTGGACCCAGTCCTGTGTAATATCTTTATTGATGATCAGGATGAGGGGATTGAGTCTACCATTTGAAAATTTTCAGATGACACCAAATTGGGTGCAAGTGCTGGTGTGCTGTAGGGTAGGAGGGCTCTGCACAGGGACCTGGACATGCTGGAAAGATGGACTGAATCCAGCAATACGAGGTTTAGCAAGACCAAGTGCTGGGTCCTACACTTTGGTCACCATAACCCCGTGCAGTGCTACAGGTGGGGGACAGAGTGGCTGGACAGTGCCCTGGCAGAAAAGACCCTGGGGTACTGATTGACAGCAGACTGGACATGAGCCAGCATGTGCCCAGGTGGTCAAGAAGGCCGGTGACATCCTGGGTTGGATCAGGAATAGTGTGGCCAGCAGGAGCAGGGAAGTGATTCCTTTCCTGCACTCAGCACTGGTGAGGCCACACCTTGAGTGCTGTGTCCAACTCTGGGCCCCTCAATTTAGGAAGGAAGTTGGGATATTGAAGTGTGTCCAGAGGAGGCAAAGAGACTGGTGAAGGGTCTGGAACACAAATCCTCTGAGGAGTGGCCGAGGGATCTGTAGTTGTTTAGCCTGGAGAAGAGAAGGCTCAGGGGAGACCTTACTGCTCTCTCAATCACCTGAAAGGAGGCTGTAGCCAGGTGAGGGTTGGCCTCTTCTCCTGGGCAGACAAAGACAGGACAAGAGGACACGGTCTTAAGCTGCACCAAGGGAGTTTTAGGCTGGACTTTAGGAAGAAGTTCTTCACAGAAAGGGTGATGAGCATTGCAAAAGGCTGCCCAGGAAAGTGGTGGAGTTGCTGTTCCTGGAGGTGTTTAAGAAAAAACTGGATGTGGCACACAGGGCCATAGTCCAGTTGAAATAGTGGTTTTAGGTCAGAATTTCAACTCCATGATCTCAAAGGTCTTTTCCAGCCTAACTGATTTGTGATTTTGTGATCAGATGATGAAAACTTCACAGATGAAACTGAAGAAGAAAAGAGGGTAAATTAGAATGTTTGAAGAGCAATGGAATATTTAATAGGAAAAGTAAAATCTATGACTTTCTTTCTGTAAAGATCATTAGCTCTTACTTTATTTATGGGTTTGTTTATTTTAGATGTAGTAGAAACTGGAAACTATTATCTCTTTAGAGATCTGTAAATGACAGCATCAACTCTTTAAATCATACTCATGTTAAAAGGCATCATAACAACATCTAGGAAGGCACATGTCTATCTTTGTTTTTGTGATTGCTAGAAATTGCATTTCCATATTTATTTTTTCCTAACTGTTTGCAATTTGTATTAATTAAGTCTGAAATATGAATATTCCCACATATGAACCAAGACATAGAAAAAGCCCTTGCCACAAGATTGTCCAAAAATACTGCTGGTGCCTTTGCTTTGTGTTTCCACAATCTTTCTCAATATAGACCAAATCCTAAGTCTTTTGTCAGTCTTTAAGGTAACTACTGGAAGAGTCTTTCTTTTAAGTGATGAGAATAGTCCATCCCATGGTTCTTCTACTGTATCCAACCCACTGAATCTCCACCTAACCTGCTGCAGGATCTGTTGCTGGCTGATAGCAGGATACGAGATTTAGTAAAAAGTATGATTTGAGAATATTCCCACTATACCATTGAGTATAGTAAGTCCTGGAGGACAGACTTGTGAGTAAATGGAGTTCAGTTCTAAAAGGTGTTGCAACAACTTTTCCCTGTCACAGATAATGTCATCAAGTCACTGCCTCTTGCCTTTTAGCTCCACAGACTCCAGCCCATAAAACTTTAGCTGCAGCAACTTGAATCCTCTGATGTGAAAATGCTGATGTGACACAGTGCATGCTCCCCTGAATGATTTATGTTGCTATGCCCAGAGAAAAAGTATTTTCTTAAAAAAATATTAAACTACTAGTTAACTAGTTAAAGTATTGTGTCTGACTTATCATGCAAACACATCAATATTTATTTTGCTTTTTTCTGCTCTTCCAATGCTACTAACTAGAAAGAGTAGAGCCATGTGAACAGGGAGGTATTAGCTTGTATCCAAGGACGAATTTGAAAATAATTACTTCTGCCATAACTCTTGCGATCCATATGGATAAGGTACAATACTGGCACCAGTATCTACAGGTCCATCTGCACAGAGCCTCATTTTACTGCGTAAGGTAAAGCTTTGTAAACCTAGCCATCTGTTTTCAGTTTATTCCCCAGAACCTCTAAGTAAGAATGGGAAATAAAGATAAAATGTAAGGAATTACTCTATTTGATACTTGATTGTAAAAAATAATAGGGAAAGATTAAAAATAATATTTTATATGATCATTTCTGCTTCTAAAATTGTAAAGAGATTTTTTGACTATGGTAGTGGCATCTGCTAAATACTATGTAGTCATAAAGACCTAATCCTCCTTTACCTTGCTGTAGAATGCAACTTCAATAAAGGCAACAGAGTGACAGCACTACACAATCAGACTCCCTATATATTTTTCCCCAGATAATAATGAGGGGATACTTTGTTTTGATTCTTACATCCTCAAAAGGGATTTCCTTTTGGTTTTAGAAAGACCAATGGATGTTTTAAAAAGTATGACCCCTACTTCCTTTGTTGGTGAATACAGGATTCTAAACACATTTGGAAATACCTACTTAATAGCTTGAGTACTTTTGATTAGTCTCATCCATCCATCTATCTATCTATCTACCTACCTACCTACCTACCCACCTACCTACATACATATTCAAAAATCCATTCTATGAGTTGGTTCATAGACCAGTAAGAGATTTGGTGCACTATATCCAGTACACACACTGTGACACTGTAAGGTGCTGAAAACTCCTTGCAAAAGGAGTTTTAGCTACTCCATACAGAGCAGATAGAATATGCAGGGTTATTGTGCACTGGGGAAACTGTCATCTGCAGACTTCAAGATGTGAAATTATAATGGATTAATCATATGAATTGCCGTCTGGAGATGAAGGGTCAAATCTTTATAACATGAAATGAGATCTTTCATAGTCTCCTTATAGCATGAGTGATTCAATGCATATGAACAAAAGCTTGGGGGATCTTTCTTTTTTTTTTTTGTGGGTGAGAAAGTGAATCTAGCGAATCTGTATTGATGAAAAGCTGGGTTATTTGAAAGCCCAGATTCTCTTTCCTTAAAAAATCTTCAAACTTACTTTAAGATTAGGTCTTCTTTATGAACAAAATATTATAAATGGTACTTTTGCTAATAACTTTAGCAAATTCTTTGAATTGACTAATGAATCAGACAAATCATACTGCACTGATGGTTCGGCAGCATTGAGAAAAAGAAGAATGTAGGTGGTGTTTGTTTGGGAACACTTACAGGTTCTAATGCGGGTTCTTCAGAGATTAGGATTTTTCCTGTCAGTTATATATATATATCAAATATTTTAATATTTTGTCAGACGAGCTAAGAAAAAATATAAACATTAATACCAGACAAAGTGTTTAAAGCTTGTATCTAATTGACTTAGCTATGTTTCTATTTTGGGGAAAGCTGAACCACTACCCAAAGTACACTGATTGTGGTGACCTCAGCTCCATTGACTACACTCAGTTCCCACCTTGCTCTGCACTTGTGGTATTAGTAAGGAGAGGAATGGAACTTAACTGTCCTCCAAACCTGCAGCAAAGTATGCATCCTTTTGGAATACCTACCCTGCTTGATTGAATCCATGGTAGTATGGATCTGAAACCATACTCTTTGACCCAAACACTTGTGGAAAAGGATAATATTGAGTGAAGGTATTCTTAACTTCTACATGGAAGAGTAGAAAAAAGCATAACCTAATCTACAGTGAATTGCTATAACATTGAGGTAGTCTGCCCCTGTCTATGATATATTAATAAATTAAATCACTACAATACTGATATTTACTTTGAATCAACATTAAAACAAATTATATAGTTATTTGATTCTAAAACATCCAATATCTATAGGGAAACATAATTTAAGGTTATTTTATTTAATCATTAAAACTTTAATAATATATGTATATTAGTATATATATTTAATTTTATATATATATATATATATATATACACACCATATACATATGTATATATATATATACATATCCATATTTCATTATATGTGTATACATATAAATATAGGTGGCAAGGCACCACAAGCAATTTTATACAGGACACCCAGAAAGCAGAACAATAATGATAAGCTATATATTGAAAAACTTTCAAAAAGTTGTAAAAAAGTTAAAAATGAGGTTTTTGTTTTTGAAAATCAACATTTCCAAAAACAGAAAAAGTATAGGAAAATAAGTTATCACCTTAATAATCTGTTTTGTTGGGAATTCTGTTGTAAAGAAAACAATTTTGGTTCTGTGCACTTGGTTATAATCCCCAAATTAACTTTGAGCTGTGCTATTATATTTATTGCTGTCATACTTTGGAAAGAGTATTTTAACTCGTCAGAAATATGCAACCTCCCCTTGAATTAGTTTATTTGGTATGACAGGTCCAGTTGATACTGATAGATTTTATATCTACATAACTATTTTTCAAATGAATAGCTTCCTATAAGTATAAATTGAAATACCTCAGAGATGCACTGAGTTTCAAAATTTTATTACAATAGCTAGTTACAGAGACTGGAAGTTCTCCTCCAACCAAACATCAGTATAAACCAAAACCAGGCTATAAAGCTTCCATATTTTAGTTAGATTCTGAGCTGGACTCACTGCAAGGATCTGTGAATGAAATTCCTTGATCTTTCCTATATACTGAATTAAGCAAGTAACTCTTTGTTTCCAAAGAACCAGAACTTCAACAACAACAGTTAATTTTTCCACTAAATGTTTCTTTTTTTTTAATGGTTACTTTTATTTATTACATAATTAAAAAAAAAAATCTTTATATTCTAAGCAGAAATAGTATCTTTACAGCATGAAGTGAGGTTTCCATATTATGGAAGAACCAAACAGCAGCAAAACCAGTATCTGATAGCCTTTTATTAATGACTGTGGATGCTGAGATCTAGCAATGATCCTGAGGCGTACACCTAAAATCAAGGGTGCACGAGAATGCATTTCTAAGGAGGCACTTTCCTAAATTTACCCTGTTATTTATGTTGTGGTAGCAGTTCCCTGTCTCACTTGGGATGTCTTTCAAGTGTAAGAGAACCTCTTTCAAAATGAGGACAGGAAGATTAAAGCTTTCTATGGCAAATAAATTAACAGTGTTGGAGTGAGGACATAAGACTGGGTCTTCTAAAGGTTTCCTTTGAAGGAGACTTTGGTTCTAGAAACATCTCATCCCAACCAATAAAAAGACAATTTTTCTCAACCAGGGTGCATTCTGTAAGAGCACAGGATCTGAAAAATTGATTCAATAAAAATCTTTACTTCAGTCTCTGAGGTCTTGAATGATAAAATTTGCCCACCTCCACAAGTGCAAGAAAGAAGAAGTCTCCTGGGAAGAGGGGCAGCTGTTGCTGGGCAGCTGGTGAGTGCTCCCCAGGCACTGAGTGCACAGGTGTGAGCTGAGTACTGGTACACCTGCAAATGCT
The DNA here is from genome assembly GCA_013397395.1 of Sinosuthora webbiana. Taxonomy (NCBI): domain Eukaryota; kingdom Metazoa; phylum Chordata; class Aves; order Passeriformes; family Sylviidae; genus Sinosuthora; species Sinosuthora webbiana. The sequence goes on from VXBN01009076.1 coordinate 112,024, forward strand.
TGGAATTTGTCCTGTTCACACACTGTTTACTGGAGTCTAGGAGTTTACTTCTAGTTTATTTGGAAAACAGAAACTTTGAATGGTGACATTCCATCTCTTTCTGCGTAAGCTTTAAAAAAAAAAAAAAAAAAAAAAATAAATAAAAGAAGTGTCAAACAAAAGAAGATTATTAATTTCTTTAAAAGAATCATATTGAGGTTAGATCATGATAATCATGATATCAGGTTTGTAATCCAAGGACTTCATTGTTATACTAGCCTAGGTTTCCTTTTGTACCTTTTTCCCTATTAATCAAAATTAAAATTCTAATCTTCAATCCTTAGAATGGTTTAGTGAAATATGTGACTCAGATCAAATATTCAAAAGCTTGCCATGCCAGTCTACTAAAAAAGCCTTTCTAGTCAATCGGAACTTTTGAATTATTCTACAGTCCAGCACTTCATGATCCAAAACACCAGTTCCTATAGGATGCCTTAGTCGTGAATGTCAGTAAAAATTAAAACAAAAGAACAGGCATTCCATCAGTGCTTTATTCTGTTGAGACAGTTTTCATGGGTGGCACAACTATTCATACATTTGAATTGATCATGATAATGCCTCTGTGCACTGACAATTGATACAAATGAGATTAAAAGGAACATTTAGTCATCAGATGACAACGTCTCTATTTAAAATTCTATCCTAAGTTAAATGGGACAATAACTGTCAGGAATTAATACTGAAGAGGAGTAAATCTGAAGCTGCCACTGTGTGTTAAAAATACCCTGTCATTGACATTTTCATTATACATATCAATTAAATTCACAATTAGTGTTAGCTAAGAGGAGTGATCTGACATGTGAATGGGCCACGGAATCAGGAAACACACAAAAAAAGAAATTAATAAGTTTCATAATGTGAATATACAATTAAATAAAATTTAAAACAATATAATTAAAAATATAACAAAATGTCTTGTATGGAGATCAGTACAAAGCTTTCTGCTAAGTTCTAACTCTACCACAATCTGGAGACATTATTCTCATTTCTGACTTTCCCCAAGTAGTCACACTTTCTTTCAGCACCACATAGAAATCTCTTTGGAGAGTATTTCTTGCACAGGGAAATACAATTTCTCCCAATACAATGTGGGAGAAATATGTTCTGAACAAATACTGGAATGTCATATGAGCATTTCTTGGGTTTTGAGGGCATAATGCAATTCTATTATTTTTTAATTATGAACTTAATTTAGTGATTCTGTGATGAAGAACATTGACTGTCGTATGAGACGTGATATTTATTTTCAGTGGCATGTTTTTACAGACACGTCCTTTGTGATTACATTGAGGTTTTTAGTCTGATACTGTAAGAACTGGATTAGCAATCTCTGTAAGTGTCGGTGCTTGTTCCTTCTTTTTTCTACAGTCATTAGTGCTGATTGGTATCCATGTAGCTGGACAGAGAACAGGGTCAGGAACAGATCTAGGTTAAAACTAACCCAGCAAAAAATAAGATGGTGGTGGTGATGGAAAGCTTAATTTAACTCAGTCTGGTTGTTGCATGGCTCCTTAAGTGCTTTGGCTGGCTTAAGGGAGAGGAAGCAAAGGACTGCTGAGAAATGGTGAGGGTAAGTTTACAGACTCTACAAGTTTATGCAAGCTTGAAGTGTTCACAGAGCCATACATAGTGTTCATCTTGGAAACCTCTTGTGGCTCCATCACTGCTATGCAGTTTCAGAACAAAAAATGCTTTTAAAACTCCAGACTTTAATTAGAAAATTGTTAGAAGGAAACAAAGCATAGAATGAATCACCCTGTGACAATGAAGTTTTGTCTACCATTGTGTGCGCTTTTTTAATCCAGCTGCTTTAGTTTACATTCGCTTACTACATCTTCCTCTCCTTAGAATAAATAGTTGTGTGCAAATTATCTCAGAAAAAAAGGCAGTTATCAGTAAGAGAAAATTTATTTTTCTAACGGAAATGCTGGTTTATTATAAGAGCTCTAGAGTTTAGCTCATTATGTATAATATAATCCTTAGAAATAAAATAGTGGCATTAATTTTGAGATAGACTATTCACATATAATTTAAAACATACATTATTGGGTAATACTGAAAGAAAAATCAAAGACGAATTATTGCTCCTACTATTTAAGGCTCCGTTCATGTTGAAGGGGAGATGAGGAATTTTTTTTCTACACAGAAATAGAAGTGTATTTTTAAAAGCAGAAAAAGAAAAAACCATACATGTGCGAGAAACCTCTTTGATCCTAATCCAAATGCCTTGTTACAGGAGGCAGCATCATCACATAATCCTATCTGAAGTGGTATCAGGTTTCTACATCAACTTCCTGCTTTTTCTGCTTGAAAGTCTTTACCAAAATCTCACTCCTTCAATATTCTAAAGTCTCCAAAATTTTCAACTCAAGTTTTCAACTCAAGTGACCAATTAATTTACATTACTAGAGAATCCAAGTTTCTTTGAACAAGGCTGGTTTACTTAGGCTCTTGGCAATCTGATTTTATCCTTTTCGCCTTCTCCAAGACATTCTTAATAAAGAAAGGTGATACAACAATGATAACATTAATTGCTAATTCTGATTTTCCAAAACCAGGCTTTGCTTGGCAAAATAACTTAAGGTTCCTTTCCTTTCCTTTCCCACAGGAATTCCAGGGAGTTCAGGGAGAGAAGCAGGGATGTGTTTTTGTGTTCCCAGTTGAAAGCACCTGCAGTTGACTCTGACAGTAGTCTTTCTTCTTTCTAAGTGGATTGTCTTTTGGGTACAAGTGGCAGATGAGGTGCTGACATAAAGATATCACACACCTTTGAATTTTGCTTATTTTTGAGTCTTTTGAATAAGAAATATTTACCAGGGAGCATTCTCAAAGTCAGTAAAGATGAGGCCATGTTGTTTTGGCAGGGCTGAGCCTAGAGCCATGAGGATATGAGCCATGGTGTGCTACTTGCCTTCAGAGCCAGCTGATTGTCCATGGTCCATTTTAGTGCCTATTAAGGGTCATAGTCAAAAAGGATTGATTGGACTGTAAATTGTGCCTTTATTCCCAAACTGCTGAAATAACTCACTTAGTTTTTGTTTTCTAGACCATGCACACAGTTCCTCTTTATCTTGGTTAGAGAGGAAATCATGTTACACTGTAGCAATACCTGTCACCACCCATGGATGCTGGAGCATGCTTGGTGAAAAATAAACATCTCTTTTAGCTGTATTTTCTCAAACAGCACACAATAGTTCATGTGTTCTGTCCTTGTAAAATGTCATGAAAAGATCACAGTTTTTTTAGAAAAATGAGGTACTCAAAAGAAATATGATTTTAAAAACAACTATATCGTTACTTCTGTATTTTGTTAGGTTTCCTAGTAGCTTTTTTAATTTGTCGTCTATTAGTTTGATTTATCATCTTGAATGATTTCTATCACTTAAATGGAAAAATGTCAAAACTCTGTAGTTTAATATTCAAGATTCTGTACTCTAAAGAATTACAAAATCATGTAATATTTTATATTTATCAACGTGAAAGTCAAAACTTCTCTTTCTGTGAACACCTCTGAAAAACAGTACTGTTCTGATGTTTGCAAAGACAGACAAAATTTTGGATGCAATGTAAGTCTATTTTACATATAAAATTTATCCTATGTTTTCACAATAATCCTTGAATAAAAAGTGTGTTGCTCTCAAGACCTACTTAGATTTGGGGCAGCCATATCTTCATTTTCTTATTCAGTGTTCTTATTTTTGTATTTCTGTGTGATGCCAATTTTGTAGAAACACGCTACCTATGTCTGCTAAAGCATTTCATATAGGTTTACTCTTCTTATAAGAAGCATTATTTTGTATATTTGAAATATTGTGCTTTGAACTAGAATAAATGCTCCTTGCTTTGCAAGCAGCACCATCATTATGAGGTGATAAAACACTTCCTTTATCTCCTTTATTTACATCAGAAGTAGAATTAATAGCAGTAATAGCAGCAGGCCTACACAGGATACAGGGAATATGATTGAATTTTATTGTAGAAAATGAGTGTATAGCTGAGTTTAGCCAGCTGATACTGACTCACTCACTTCCTCATGCTTCAGGACTTTTATCACTTCTGAGATGGATTTATTTAATTTTAAATTGGTCTGAACTGTTCAATCACAAAAAAAACCCCAGGAATTTTCAAGTAAAACTGTTCCAGCAAATACTTTATATTGTAAAATTCAGCAAGAAATGAAAAAAGTTTGCAACTGCTACTCTACCCTTTTCCTTGAATCCCCAAATTTAGAAAGCAGAAATATCCTCCATTTTATTAGTATATAGAAAGAATGTGAACTGCATATACGTTGCCATTGACTTCATCTTTTTGATCATAGACTGTTGCTGACTGAAGGCCACAAGTATTTGCAGCCACAAGTATTATCTTGGGAGGTTCAGGATCCAAATTAGGAGAAAAGTCTTCACTATAAGTATGTTTCTACTTTGGAGAAGTTCCTGGAGAGAGGCAGGGAGTCTTCCTCCATTCTTGGGGTTTTCAAGACTGCATTACACAGAGCCATGGCTGAACCAGTTTAATTCTCTCAAAAGTCCTGCTCCATGCAAGAAAAGCAGATGAACATTTGCTTGATTGTTGTTCAAAATAGGCCATGTACAGAGAGAAATTCCAACTACTGTTTCTATGATTTTACAAAATAGATAGCTGAAATTCCATAGCACAACATGCAATATGTGTAGAGTTTGTTTCACCCTGTCAAATTCCCATTCTAATATTTCAAACTCAGTTCACTTAAAGGCAGATTTTGGAATTAAAAAAAAAAAAATACTGGTATGGATAAGGCAGTCACATCTTTGTTCTGGATTATTGTTTTATCTAACTATGTTTAAAATCAATTTTAGCAGATAGGCTAGCAAACATTTTAGATATTTCAGAGGGGCACACAGAGAAGATAATATATTGTACTGAGGAGATAATGGTTCGATAATGATAATGATTTTCACCTAGTTTTAGACTTACAGGAGTTAGACTTTCATGTCTTACACAGCCAGAGTCACATGTTAATCAATTATCAAGAAAAAACTAACACTTTGTGAGGGTATGCTGGTTTTCCTGATAGCTGTCTAAGATAGAGAATGTGAAATACCTTCTGAAAATGCTGATTTATCTGCATTAGGGAGTTTCCAAGATGACTCAGATACAAAGATTTTAAATCTCTAAACTAGGGCACATGAATACAGGGCTTGACACTGTATGACTGAAAATATTTTCATTTTATACAAAAAAGAGTGAAAGGAAATCAAATAAGCTTACAGTTTACCATTCTAATTCAAACTTTCATAACCTCAATGTTGTGTTTTACGGTATCTCCTCATGCCAGTACATTACCTTTAAACTTTTAAAGAAAGAGGCTTTAAATAATTATTGTGTTTGGAGGTAAAAAATCTTCAAATAATTTCAGCTGCTTTGATCGTGTTTTTATTTTCCCTATGATGTATATAAAAGAAAGTCTGAAGAAAAAAAAAAGGAAACTTAATAGCTTAAACTGTCATTATACAATGTAAGCAAATATTATATAATAATAGCAACAGTGAAAAGAAGTAATGTTGACAACAACTCTCTTTTGTGACAAAGCATCTTGCATGGTCCTTTAGATAAATCCAAGTTAAACTTTCCTTGATCAATTATTCAACAGATTTCATGAAAGAAAAAAAGTCCTTATATATTCTTATTCAACTGTAATGTAAGGTACCTTCATCTTCATAGCTGTCTTGGTGACTTGGTCTGAGGCATGGCAATGCGTTTTGATTTTGACTGATGTCAACATAAACAGTTTAGTCTTCATATTTTCATTGTTATGCCTGTCAGACCTCTGAGATACAAAGGGTGACATGATAATATCTGGGGTGAAGCATACATCATGAAGGCAATGTTGAGTTAGAAGAGAAACAATAAATATTTGATCTTCATAAGGACAACAACTTGACAGGTCAAGAAAAATTGTGAAAGTGAGAGTCACCCGGCCATTTATACTGTGCTCTAATAAATCCGTTCACTGCACTGCTTTAAATCATTGACCTGCATCTTAATACTCAAGTGATGCACATCTATTAAACAACTATAGAATAGTCAGTCTTGGTTTAGATATTTTTACCTGGCAACTGAGAAACTATTTTAAATAGTATTTGCTGATCCCTGTGTCAATAAAGTTAATTTTCCAATGGTTGTGAGGGCATAACTGAAGCAAAAACAAATTTTGAAGTATTCTTCCATGGTCAGTATTGAAATGAGTTTTTTAAATTCTATAGGATTCAGCTCTACTTATTATTTTATGTATATTAATTATACCAGTCTCTTGAAAATTTTCAGGGATTTTTATAATTATAAATCTAAACCTGAAGTGAAGAATATATAGGCCTTGCTGCCTAATGATATGTGTTTTCAGAATGTAAGTACAGGTTTTGTACCCATTAATAAAATTTTATTGCAGATCTCAGTGTATTGTACTGGCATATCTCATATGTGTTAGATAGGCATTTGGCATATATATGCAAGTGTTGCAAAGTAGGCAGCTGACAGAGCAAAAGCACCAGAAGGCAGCAGTTTGTTTTGATGTGCTGTATCTTAGCCATCTGGGGAGCGAGGTACTACTAACAGAAGAAATACAACTAAGGCTATTTAAAGAATCTCACAGCAAGTACTGTAAAAGTATAGACTTGAAAGGCACAGCTATTACTGTTTATTGATTCCTCACAGAAAGATTTACTCACAGTGCTTCTGAATTGAATTTCTGATTAATAAATTCCTTGGTCACATTTGCAAAACATTTTCTTACTTCCTTTTAAAGAGTTTGGCTCTCACAGCTTTGGCATTTGGGTCCATAATCATATATTTGGGTAAAATGAATTTAATATTACATGATTTATATGACATTGTTTTTGTTATGGTATATATGTATATTATGGAATTAGTCTTAATTAGCATTATTGCTGTATGCAGAATCCTGATAGGGTGAGCAGCTCCTTCTAGCAGGGACAGTAGGGGATGCTCATAAGCAAAAGATAAATCCCAGTGGAGTTACATTGCCATAGAAAAAAGCAGTAGCCAGAACTTTTTTTTTACCAATTCATTCAGAAGCATAACAGACATTGTTTGGTGACAAAAAAAGAAAAAAGAGCAGGAGGGTAAAAATACACTTAATGTATCCTATCTTGTAATAAAGGCTCCTATTGAAGTCTACAGTGGGGGTAGTAGTACATACAGTTCGTATGGGGTCATCACCTCAGAACACTAGCACACTAAACTATTCTAAATTTAGAGTGGGATAAAATAAGATGAAAACTAGCCAAAAGACTAAGAACTTAAAAGAAGTGGCAACTGGATATGGTGCTCTTTAGAAAGGGAATAATGCACAGAACAAAACAGGCCTAGTACCTTTTTTTGATATGTGAAATAACCTGTGAGTCTAAAGGACAAACCAGGCAGGCCACAAGAAAGTGAATTTCACTAAAAAACCCCTACACCCTTTTATTTTACAAGGACGAGACCCGTTTCTTAACATTTTCTCATGAAAACAAAAAAAGAAGGATCTGCAAGGAAGAGATTCGCTATGGCTTCATGAACTAAAACTAGTTCATTCTTCATGGAAAAAACCAAAAAAGTGACAAAGGAAAATACCTTCCTAAATAAAGAAAGCAAGGTTAGTGCACCTTTACTTCATCAGTTCAATCATACAAACACAGAATTCAACAGGAATTATATTATTTTTTTTATTGTTCTCTGTCCTGCCCAAATGAAAAGCTGGCATATGTCTTGTTTGCAGGCCTTGTTAATATATATATCTGCTCTTGTTATAAGACGTGGATAAATACAGATGAGAAAGGTTAACACACAGATTTAAGCAAGTGCAAGAATTTTCTCTTCCTGCCTAGCAGCTAGCATGAAGATTTCCTCTAGAAATCTTATTTAGCCTCTAAGGCTGTCACTGAGGGGTTGCAATCTATCTTTAGTGATTTTTAACACATACTCTAAATTAAAAAATTGCAAGGATTTCATTCAAACATGCTTAGTGAGGGTTACTTGCAAGTACTATTTTTGCCTTATCTTACTACTTTAGTACTATTTTAGCAAACAGCTGGTACAAACAGGAGGGAAAATAGATGTGCTTTAATGGCCTGTCTGGCTGACTGACTGGTAAGTGCTGTTGAAACGCGCTGTGTTGTCTTCATGAGTGAACTGAGCAAATGCAAACTGTCAAACCAGTTAACATTTCCTGTTCCCATAGCTCTGACTTCCAGCCATGACAAACACCGTCACTGTGCTGCCTGAGCTTTACCTTCACCTTTCCAATGAATAAGGGTTACATATGTTATTGCTCAGCCACTATGTTATGTGTCCCTGGAAGGTGAGAGAAGTGTGGTTGGTGGCACAATAACTCTTGTATCTCTGTGATAGAATGTAAGTCTCAGCTTTAATTAAACTCCTAACTAAAACTGGAAGTTGCTGCACAGTGAAAGAGACTGTGAAGAACCTGTGAATCTCCTGTTGCATTCAGCACAGGAGTGTCTTGTCACACTGGCAACTCAGTGCTCTCAGAAAAAGGTCTTGTTTTAGAGCAAGGCAGGACACCAGCTATTTCTTCTTTAGAATTAGCTTCACTTGTCCCTGAAGGGGGAGTTTAAGTTCCAGAGTGTTCAAAGTTATTGTACAATGTTGTCAGTATAGACCTCCAAGAAGAACATGAAATCAGAAGTTTAATCATCATACCTGAAAATATATTTGATCAAAAATATCTATGTGCTGAAAACATACATGAAAAAGAGTCAAATCATAATGTAGAGAAAATTTTACTATGCTTTATATTTACATTGGTATTTTTGCTACTGTTTTATGTCGATCAATTTTAATATTAAAAAGACTATTTATCCTTTTCCAGAGAAGTAATTTATCTACCATGTTTTCTTTTTAGAGAGAAGCTTTGAAAGTGTTCCCTTCATGAAACTAATAATCAACCTAGAGTGAAAACCAAGATTCATCCTTAAAAAAGAAAGCTTGAACAATAAATAGAGAAAAATAATAGAATATAGATGTCACAGTTTAAGGATTATCTCTTTAATTAGGAAGGCTTAGAACTGTTAGATAATGGTTGGCAAAGAGAAAGTGAACAAACCACATTTTGCTCAGAAGTAGCCTATAAATCTGTACAGGCAAGCTGTTTGGCTGATTAACTTCTTCCCCAGAACTCTGTGTAACACTAACACTAAATAACACATAGACTTCCTGCAAGCTGCAGGCTTTCTTGAAAAGTAGTTTCACTACTATTCTATGGTTTTAATTTTGTATTACTTCTCAGATATCCTTTAAAAATTGTCAGTATAACCTGTGCACTCTAGTTAACACCAGAAAGGTGACGATAAATAAATTCAATCTTTTCCAGACAGTCAGTGTTGGAATACAATCATGTCACCAAAACCCCCACCTTTTGTGTCTGAGGTTGTCTGTAAGTTTGGCTCATTTCAGTATAGCTACATTATGTCATTCATATGACCAAAATGGACAATATCTTATGAAATATGTGTGACTGAACATAAACTTTACGGTCCATATTTGAACATATCATTTAAAGCAAATTTGCTGTGATTATCTATGTCATCCAAATGCTCAGTGAAAATAAACAAGAAAAGTCTAAGAATTTCACATTCATTTTGACTGAACAGTTTTGCTACATATCCTCTGTGCTTCAGAAATTAATCACATCAACACATGCAAGAGCTGTTCACATGGGCAGTGATTCCAGTTACAGGTGATGTACAGCTCTATTTTCCTCTGTTTTTGCATGTTAACCCTTTTGCCTGTAATAATCTTGTTTAAATAACCTAAATAATGCACACGATTGTGGTTTAATAATTACCATTGACACATGTCTAACTCAGTCCTCCTCAGCTACTCTGGCACATTTTCTGTGTTAAACATGCTGCTCTTTGACATTCGTGGCCCAAGTGCAATCTACTCTGACTCAATAAGTGTATGCTAATGTACAATTTATATGTTATAGCAGGACCAAATCTAAACATTTTAAAAAATCTCTGAAACACAATGACTTTTCATTTCTTGTCATGTACTCTTGAGTCTTTACCAGATGATACAATATTTAGCTTTATTTTTTTTTTTTGTTAATGTTTTTTCTTCTTTAAATTATCTCTCTAACAGGTTTTTAATGTGATGTGCATAGATAAAAACAATGGGAAGTGGTAATAAAAAAGGAACCTGTTTCATTTTTGGGACAACATTGAGATTCCTCATGGTCCTCTGTGTTGTTCTGGTGTAGATGAAAGAGAGTTAAAAACTGATAATATACACCAGTCTGTATATGAAGAACTTTAGTGCTCTTTGTGTGTAATTCTACCCTGCTCTTTTCCAGACCTGAACAGAAATATAGGTATCAGATCTACAAGAGAAGAAGAAGATGTTTACTTGGGGTAGAGTAAACAAACTTCATAATGTCTGGTAGACTTAAAAAAATGCTCTAGAAGAAATTACTCATTATATATTTTAAAGTGCTATGGTTAATATATGTGAGTAAATAGAGTGTTTTACCTCCACTCTAAAAAAACCTAAGCTTGAAAAACCCTGCGCTAGTGAAACAAAAAATGTCAATGTAGTTTTGGGATCAAAGGGCAAAACTGCAAACTTACTTATTTCATGGTTTTACATTTAACTATCATGAAGGGGAAGGCACATTTTGGGTGCTGACTCTGTGGGTATTGTTAGAAAGGGGAGTCATTCTGAAACAGTGTATACATTTTGGAGTACAACCTTGTATCTTAGGTCTCATAAAGGGAGATATATTTACAGGGGCCACTAAGTTTAAAAGCACAGCACACTCAGTATACAGTGGGTGATGATCACAGAGGGGAAGCATGAAGAGGATAGGTCGTTTATACACTTTTGGCACCATTAATTTTAATTTGAAACTTGGCTTTGAAAGGCAAATTGAAATGAGCACATAGGACTTTGCAAAAAGTTCCCTTGAAGTCTGAGCCTACCCAGAACAATGATCAGGGCTCAGATGCTGAATATTAAATAACTTGGAGGTTTGAGCTGATACAGGCCCCAGTCGTTCAGCTGTATCCTGATCTGCCCCTTTCATTAAGCGCTCGGGAGCACCATTGCTAGACATGGCACTTCAGGAAAAATGAAAGATATTGCATGCCATATGAGTAGGAAAATCTGGGGCCAGGAGTGTCACCACTCTTTTTTAGAAGCACTGCATGAGAGTATTTGAGTGTATTAGTGTGTGAATTCAATTACTGGACTTTACGGGTGTAGCCTCTAAAGATGATAAAGCACTGCCTGTGTCTTCCTGACCAGTTGCTGCCTGCCTTCAACACCTACTTGTTGCACACTGCTTACATGGATAGGAACAAAGTGTTTTTAGGAACAAGGGAGTAGGACAGGGAAGAACAATGTAGAATAGCACCTAGATTCAAGACAATAAAATGTCCAGTTAATAGCTTATGTGGACAGTAAGGATCAAAGTATTCATTCAGCCCTATAATAATCCATGTAGATAGTTTCGTGTATCCAGATATTGCCAGATGCATTACCTCAAATGTTAACATATGACACTAAGGTAATTTATATACCCGCACTTTTATAAAAAGAACTTAGACTTCTAGCAATTAATTTCCCTGCCCTGTGAAAGAAGAAAGACGGATCTCGACAGTTTTGACTGATGAGTCAAATACCTGTAATGAATCAAAGTATATTTCTAGCTGCCACATATAATGTGCTAACTATAATGTTACTGAAAAAAGATATTTTGGTAAAATACCAGCAAAAGAAGGAACTGGAGCCACTCTTTTTACCTTATTGGGCTCATCATCACTGCCCTGGTTTCAGCTAGGATAGAGTTAATTTCTTCTCAGTCATTGTTACAATGCTGTGTTTTGGATTAGGAATGAGAATAGTGTTGACAACGTTTGCTAAGTGGTGTTTGTCTTAAGTCAAGGACTTTATGTTTCTTGTATCATGCTCTGCCAGAGAGGCAATATGCAAAAAAAACCTTGGAGGGAACACAGATGGGACAGGTGACCTGAACTGACCAAAGGGATATTCCACACCTCTAAAGTCATGCCCAGTATATAAACTAGAGGGAGTTACCCAGAAGGAGAGTCAATCTGGTTTTGGGAAGCGGGGTCTGGCATCAGTCAGCAGGTGGTTAAAACTTTCGTTGCACATCACTTGTTTTTTACCTTTTGATTATCATCATTATTATTATTTACAATTATTACTGATCTTACTTTAATTTCAATTATTAAACTGTTCTTTTCACAACATGAACATTTTACATTGATTCTTCTGCTCATGCTACTGGGGAATGCATCTGAGTGTATTGTCTAGGAGGCCTTTGGCTTCTCTGTTTCAATGCAGCACATTTTTCCTGTGTCAGTCTATGGGTGTATCAGGACAGACAGCTGTTTTCCAGTGCATGGAATCACAACTTGGGAGAAAGGCTCTATCTCTGCCTTAGAATGGTGAAAAGCCATCACAGAGATGACTGGTTGCTGTTTTTCTGTTGCTGTTTGTTACTGTGGATTATACTTCAGTTATGAATTTCTCTTTGCACTTAATGTGCAGAATTATTTTTTTAATTTTCAAAAGACTAGATCAAAATAACTGATGATCCTAGCCCGTTTTCATTTGTCATGTCTGTTTAAAATCTTTCCTGTTTTATGAGAAAATGTGTGTACACACATCAAATGGTTTTTTGAAATAAAAAGCTTTTCTCAGTTCATATCTTGCATAGATTTTATACACTCCAACAATAAAGTGCCTGTTGATTATTGCCCTGCACAATTGCAACAGCCTCATTAGTTTCACTATCTAGCTTACAGTAGTTTCGTGCCAAATTAAAAATGTAGGTCAAAGGACTAATATGAGATCAGCTTGTAGAAATTTGAAGCTCACCTTGATCCAGCAATTTATAAACAGACAAAACCACTTCATGCAATATCCAAAAACAAAAATTCACAATGGATATAATTAGGAGTTGTTCTATCTTAGCAATTAGGCTATGGATTACTATGAAAATGAGAAAGTTGTGGTCTATTATTGGAATGCTATTTAAATATTGAATGATCATCTAGGGTTACCATGGTCATGGGAAATGTTAAACAATTGAAAGAACTAATACTTTAAAAAATATTACTGGACAATGAGCGCATTTTGAAGGATACTGAAAACAAGGAGTTCTTTTCATTCCGTGGAATACATTATTGGTCATGGTCAATGTCTAGTTTTGGGTAGCATAATACAAACAGGCAATCTCACTGTGATCATATTTTGATGAAATAAGATGGGTCCTTCCCATACCCAGAACATGTTAATTGGGACATCAGGTGCTGATGAGTCTCTTTTGGAGAACAAAGAGGGTGATGAGGAATGGAGAGGCTCTTGTCCAAGCAGGTTGAAAGATCTTAGCCAGTTTAGCCTAGTGAAGGCTCCCAGAGGACATTATTCTTCTTTACAGGGAAAAAAAAAAAAATAATAAAAATATATATATATATATAGATCAACTAGGTGGCCACTTGTGATTCCTGCTGAGGTCTCCTCTCACGTGAGTCGTGCCATGGGGAGGTGGAGGGAGAAGGCATGAGCAGAAGTGATAAGACCCATCTCCTCTCTCCTTTGCATGACAGCATTCCCTGCATGTCAGCACCACAACTTCTTCCTGACTTGTAAACCTGGTACATGGAATTAGGGGGATGAGAAGCAGCTTCCTGCAGAGACAAAAGCTGAAGTGCCCAGAGTCTTCTCTGATAAATGATCACCTAGAAAAACACCAAGGGGGCAGGATATCTGCTCATGAAAAAGAAAAATATTATCTGGAAAATGTATGAGAACTGATGATAAATAGAATAAGGTTGCTAGTAAGCTGAGAAATAAGTTTTCTGAACACCTTTTTGTTAATACAGTTTTATGTTGAACTTATTTAAGGAGGGTACTCAAAGAAGTTATGAAAATGATTAAAAGACTTGACTAAGGGAAATTGGTTTAAATTGCCCCACTGTTCTTTCCAAAATGTCAACTTGTTTCTAAATACATTTTCTTTTGATAATTGAAAACTTTAAGTTTTCAAAATTATCCATTAATTAATTTAACTACACAGGATTTTTCGCATAGATTTTTACAGATGTCTTCTCAGGTTTATAAGCCTTTGTCTTTATCTTTTCTCTGTCTGAGTCTCTTTTCCTCTCTCATTTATATGAAGAGTTTTCTCTAGCATGCACATACCTACCATCAAAAGACTTAAAAGAAACTGTTTTCCCAGTGACTGCCTACTACTGGAATACTCTCTGCAGAAGTGAAAGGCTTAAGGACATTCAAATTATTAAATAATTGAAATGAACTTATTTTATTTTATAATTACTTTTAATACAATGTTTGTTGTCTTTTTGCAGACAAAAACAAGTTTTTAAGAGATTCACAAAATCTCTGTATGGTTGAATGTATCAGAACGCATTCCCTTCCTCTGATTTTGATGCATTTAAATTATTTTCTTACCATTTGAAATCCACATATAAATAATCTGCTTCACTAAACTAAAATGGAAGAACACAAAGGATTAATTTAGATTTTAATTTGGTCAGATATATGCAGACAATACACGTGCCTTACCATCTAAGAGCATTAATGGAATCGAGAAAATTTGCATCAACCTCATGATGAATAAATTGTAAACAATAGTTGCAAAGTATTTAATTAGCAGTTCATAATAAAATGTTTTAATGGACACTACATTTCTGAAGCTACGTGAAATAGAAAGTACTTACCAGAGGTAATAACTAGTTTAATTTCCTTCCATAAGTATAGCAGCCATTCTTTGCAAATTATTGTGCTTAGGAGCTGTGAAGTGAGACCATTGAAAGGAAGTCTCACTTCAGTCTGGAAAGCACATATATGAAAATGTAATTCTGTCCCAGTGTGACCTCAAATCACTGAGATTAACAAGGATTCCTCATTGACTTTGGTTGCACTGGTGCTCTCCAATAATATATGTACTGTTTAAATATATTAAAGATATAGCACAGTCTTAAAAAGTGGTAATAATGCTCATCACCATCCCTGTAAAATAGTAAAGGACTGAAACGAAGCAGTATAAGAGTCCATAAAAAAATCTAAGCATGCAACATTTCAATAATGTTATCATATTCATACACATAATCAGTCCTCTTCTACAGCAACAGGACGAGTTTCCACAGTGTCGTAAGACAGAAACATATAATTTTCCCTTGCTGGAGGGTATGATTCCATAGGTGTTAAGAACTTTAAAGGAGTTCCACAATTTTACTTGAGGCCATTATTCATAGAATCATTAAGGTTGGAAAAGACCTCTAACATGTTCAAGTCCAACCATAATTCCAACACTGCCATGTCCACCATTAAACCATGCCTTAAGCATGTCCAAAGTGCCTCATCTGCATGTTATCCAAAAACTTCCAGGGATTGTTACTCTACTACTTCCCTCTGCAGACTTTTCCAATGCTTGATCACCCTCTCAGTGAAGAAATTTTATTTCATGTCTTATCTAAACATCCCCTGGCACAGCCTGAGGCCATTTCCTCCTATCCTGTCTCTTGTTACCTCGGAGAAGAGGCTGACCCCCACCTGGCTACAACTGCCTTTCAAGTAATTGCAAAGAGCAAAATGTTTCCTCTAAACCTCCTTTGCTCCAGGCTAAACAAACCCAGCTCCCTCAGCTGCTCCTCATCAGACTCATGGTCCAGCCCCTCCACCAGCTTCACTGCCCTTCTCTGGATATGCTCTAGCACCTCAATATCCCTCTTCTAGTGAGGGGTCCAAAACTGAGCACAGGGTTTGAGGTGCAGCCTCACCAGTGCTGAAAACAGGAGAATGACTGTTACTCTAGTCCTGCTGGCCAGCTATTTCTGATATACACGACCCATCTGGCTTTAATATTATAAGTAAAAAAGTAAATTAAAAGAAAAATGCATTTTAAAAGCCCTCTTCCTAAGAAGTCTAGAAGTATCAAGATATTTATAGTGTAATGAGAAGGGCAAATAACACCTGGGAACAGATATGTGAAGTTTTGCTCCGGTGGAGAGAGTTTAACAAAAAAGAATTTTGACTTTTCTAAATATCTCTAAATATGATACTGTAATGAGAAAAAGGTGTGATTCACATATTTGTATAAAAAATTGTGTTTCTCAAGTGTTTGAAAACTAGTTTAACTGTCTCAGCATCTAGACTGTATGAAATATCAGAGTAATGGATTTAACAGCTTTGATGATTTGCTTCCATGTTCCAGGAAAATGATAGTTGTAATCAAAAGGATACAAGAACCTGCACTGGCAGACTTCAGACAAAAATGCCAATTTCAGCTAATATTAGAAAATCAAAAAAATCTGTCAGGTGCTGAAAGAATGGGGCAGTCTTTAATAGAAGGGGAAAGACAGAAGAAAAAACCCTGGAGGTTCATTTAAGCTAAGTCACGCTGCTGCCACTCTGCCATGTGCTTAAAATGCCCACCACATCTCTCCTGTTTCACTCTTCCCTCAGGACCTCCTTTTTCCGGGCAAGGGTACAAGGTACAGATATCAATTTCTGTGACTGCAGGTTAGAATTGCCTAGATCAGGTCTTTTCTCATTTTTAATAATGCCCAAAGAAACAGAAGCTCTGAGATACCATGGTAAGGAATTCAATATAAGGACATAGATAAGAGAAAGCTTCAGGAAATAATATGTTAATGTAGAGATGAACTAAAAATAGCCCATAGACCTCTAAACATCCTTCACTCATCACACTTTTCCATATCTTATTCAGCTGAGTGCTAGAATATTTCTTACACTGTAAATGATTTGAGAAGCTGAGCTGGTAAATTTGTTGTTGATAAGCAGCTTGAATACTCAGAAGCAAGAGGCCAGAGAGAACTGAAACTTCATGTCTAACAGAACAGACTAGTTGTGATGCAGCAGAAGGGCTGGCACTAGTGAGAGCTATCTTCACAATGAATTTCTAATTCTTTTAGTGCTATTAATGAACTGTTCACCAGTCCTGAGAACAGAATATTCCATTCCATCAGAGTATTAAAAAAATATGCAAATGAGATATGGAGACCTAATTAGAGTGCAGGAATTGCATGGTTCAAGGAAAAGTTCACTTGTGTATCAGTAATTACACAACAGCCCTTTTTCCTAACAGGATAAACCAACTCCATTTCATCATAATAAGTATTATAATTAAAACAGCTTTTCAAACTAATAATATATAAAAAAAATTAATAAAAATGCAAAGTCCAAACATCTACAGGATTTGTTTAAAAACCTGGGAAGCATGCAAAATAGGAAGAGAATTATTTTGATGCAGATAGTATAATAACCTAATATTTTTGGCAACAGAATGTTAATGAAAAGTCCAAAGTATACAATATATACAATATCAAAGTTGGAGAGATCCTGTCAGGACTAGATCCTGAAGATATATCACCTTTTTTTTTTTTTTTTTTTT
>VXBN01009076.1:129568-235579 GCA_013397395.1 Sinosuthora webbiana
TTTTTTAAAAAAAAAAGAAGATATATAAAAAAAAAAAAAAAAAAAAAAAAAAAATTAACAAAAAAATTGTATGAAAATGCATATAAATGTCCTTTTCCTCATGCTGGTACATGCTGCAGAAGAAAACTGAGAAAGTAGTTCAAGATAGAAAGTAGTTCAAGTTAAAAGTTCAAGATATATATGTTACCAGACCTTTGAGAGAAATTTTTTTGGTTTTGTTTGGTTGATTGTTTTGTTTTATTTTCAATAAAACTTGTTCCAGCTTCCTTGGAGATTTTACTGCAAATCTAACAAGCTTAGGCTGTCTGTATAACACAAAGAGAAAACCTTTAGGAAAAGCATGTCATTAGGCTTTAAGGTGAAGCACGGTGCTAATAACACTAAGGTTGTGGTTTCAATCCTTGTATGGGCAATTCACTGAAGAGTTGTATTCAACAATCCTTGTGGGTCCCTTGTAACTCAGAATATTCTGTGATTCTGTAAATACTGTGCCCAACACATCATCTTCTTAATACTTTACTACCTCTGAGATACCTTTAACTGTGGTGAACAATTACTGAAATTATAATTCTGCAATTATTCCTATGTCTAGGATTATGCATATGGTTTAAAAGTGCAAAATGGCCTATTTTATTCCCCTAACACAAATTTAGTTGGGTTAATATTGAAGTATGTACAACTGAATTATATTTGCTAGGAGGAGATGAAAGAAACTTGTAACCCAAACTACTTATGGACTGATGAGGTAAAAAAATTCTATACTTAATTTAGGTTTTTTCCTCTAAGCTGTTTATCATGGGAACTGAATCTTAATGTTATATATTGCATTCCTTTCCATTTTATTCCTCTTTTAAACAAACTTGTACTTTGATCTTCCAGGAAACTGCTAGCTTTGTAATGAGACGCATCCATCTGCTGTAGTTGTGTGCCATCACATCTTCACAGCACGTAAATAAGAAAACCTAATCCATTTTTCCTTATAAAATTAGTGCTTTTTGGATACTGTATGATGATAATTCCCCTCCTAAAATAACAGTGAACTGGAGGATTAGGATAGCAGATGACAGCATTTATTTCCGTAATTTACTGGTGCCATGAGTAATGCTTGAGACCATGCCATTTCCCTAACACTTCTGACATAAAAAGTCATCTTTGCTGCAAGAGTGTTATAAAATTTGGCATAATGGAGTTTCTTTTTTTCCAAGAACTATTAACTCCCCAGCTACCGGGTTTGGAACAAGAGGAAAAGAAGACTCTATTACACATTTTGCAAGGACCTTATTTATACCTCAGCTACCAAAATATAGCTGCAAAGTACCATTTGGAATATTTTCAAAGAAAATGTTTGACAATAAATTTAGTTAATTTCAATAGAAAATAAAAATACATGTAAATGTTTCTAAGAAATCTGTATCTCTATATACACTAATGTACCAATGCCCATTTAAAGAAGTGTTCATCCAGGGCTCTTCCTGAAAATTCAACAGAGATGTATGACTGGCTTTGAAGAATTTAATCTATGCTTTTGTTAGAGCTCTCTGTACTTTTTATCTGTATATGTGAAAGTGTCAGGTGCAAGTAATTTAGACTGCTTCCTCAAAGTAAAGGATATATGGAATGATTTTAGAGGAAGTTATACTTTTGCAGGAAAAAGTGTTCTATTTCATGTGATGTCACGGCTCTGTTTCTCAGATAGTGATTCTTGGTTACTACTCATGAACTTTAAATCCAATTTAGACTATTAAAATTAATGGAATAACATTAATGGAATTTCCTGGTATTTGACTGCATCAACTCCTTGAAGTTCATTGTTGATTGCATATTTTTCATGGTATTTACGTAAATAAAGGGCCAAAGATCTTTTTAGACTAAACATCTGAAGACCCAGGAGCTTTTGCCTAATGCATATGATAGGTCATCTGTAGACATGGTTTCTCTTCCTGAAGTAATGGCAAACCGTTGTTCTCTGGACTCAGATTAATTTTGTCTCTATTTAGATCCTCCATGAAACATGGTCTGCAGGATAAAATTCTTAAACAACTTGTTTCTCCCTCTCTAATCTTTTCTGGTTATACATGAACTTAGGATACCATAGTTCTATTTCTCCTACCCTCCAGCTATTTTGCTGTATCAGGTCAATTGGACGGTTTCATGTTTTAAATCCTGTAGCAACTTGTATGTACATTTGCGCTTAACACCTTCATCTCCAGCTCTCACAAACCTATATTAGTGAAATTAATATTCAAATTTTCTTTTATGAGAGGAGCATTTTCAGATGCCTCCTCAACTCAACTATTTCTTCTTTCTTTAACTCAACCCAAAATATTTCTTTGCTGGATTTGTCAACTTTGGCTTTTACCTTTTAATTTAATTTTCGTGTATAACTCTTATCAAGAAGTCTGAAATCTCACACATCTCCCATCTTTCCTCATCTTTATCCCCAGTTTTTTCTTTTCTCAATTTTTCCTTCCCATATTCTAACATTTTATCTTTAGCAGATGAATGTTAGAGATTAAAATTTCTTAATTAAAAAGAAATTTTTATTTAAAAGTCCCATTCTACAGTCCCATTCTTTGACTTTTAAAGTTCTTATATGTTTATTTGATTGCATCACATGCATTTGCTGTTTTTGATCTTGTTTCTTCACTCATGGTCATCAGTCTTCTCATACACAAACGGCATTGCCAAAACATTTCTCAGATGTATCTTCCTAAATGGAGAGGGATTTTTTTCCTTGGATATCAAAGCGCAGTTATTTTATATATATTTTATATATTCTCTTCGGTTATTTACTCTTACAACTCCTCTAGACCCATAGTCTGTGTGAGATATGTGGAGAAAATAAAGATAAATCACAGTTCATTTTAGCCCCACTGGAAAGGTACTTGTCAGATACAGCAGAGACTTCTCCTAGTCTGTTCAACCACAGGAATATATTATAAAATGATAAATAGAGCAAAGGAAAAAAATTTGAGTAAGAAGTTACTATTTCCTTTTTGTTCTTCTGAATTGATGTTTGCAGTGATTTTCTTCAAGTCTTTCAGTGAGACTGCAACTTGAAGCCTGGCATGAGGAAGGCATAATACTTTGTACTATTTTGTTTTCACAGGGAGGTGCAGTTGTTTAGTAAGCAGCTTAGTCATAGGAATGATCCAAAAATCTTTTCAGAAGAAATCCTTTAAAACCCTATGGCTGTCCTGTGGAGACAAATAGGAGGGTTTCCAACATCACTCCAGTTTGGAGACCATCTAACTGTCCCTAGATGACTACATACCATTGTCACATCTGCACATTTAACCTCGCAGTTCTTGGAAAGGGAACAGAGTGCCTCATTCTGGAGGCCGTCTCTATCCATATGGATGACAAGGAGGTGTTCAGGAGCATTCAGCATGGATTCACTAAAGCTAAATCATGCTTAACCAACCTGTTTGCCTCCTATGATGTAACAGCTACCTGGATGGAGGACAGGAGAGCAGGGGATATTTTCTACCTCGGTTTCAAGTCTTTCAACCCTGTCTCTCACTACATCCTCATAGGCAAACTCAGGAACTGGGGACTGGGTGAGTGGATGATGAGGCTCATTGAGAAGTGGTTGAATGGGAGATCCCAGAAGGTCTTTATTGATGGCACAGGGTCTAGCTGGAGGCCTGTCACCAGTGATATCCACAAGGTGCAATACTGGGCTAAATATTGTGTAACTTTTCATCAATGACTTGGATGAAGGGGCAGATGCCTCCCAGCAAGTTCCAAGCTGTCCATGACCCAGCAATGCCCCTGTGGCTAAGATGGCCAATGGTATCCTGGGGTGCATTAGGAAGAGCTAGCTGTTTGAGGAAGGTGATCCTGCCCCTCTTCTTTACCCTGGAATGGCACATCTGGAGTGCTGTGCCCAATTCTGGACTCAGTGCAAGAGAGGTATGGAGCTCCTGGAGTGGATTCAGTGGAAGACAGCAAAGGTGATGAGGGTGATCATCTGCCTTGCAAGGAAAGGCTGAGGGAGCTGGGCCTGCTCAACTTCAAGAAGAGACAGGTGAGAGGCAACCTCATCAATGTCTGAAGTACGAGTGTCAAGAGGATGGAGCCAGGCTTTTCTTGGTGGGGCTGAGCAATAGGACAAATGGGCAGAAGGTTATGCACAGGAAATTTCACCTGAATATGAGGAGGAACTTCTTTACTGTTCGGGTGACTGAGCACTGGAACAGGTTGCCCAGAGAGATTGTGGACTCTCCGTCACTGGAGATATTCAAGAACTGTCTGGACACAGTGCTGTGCTATGTGCTCTAGGATGACCCTGCTAGAGGAGGAAGGTTGGACCAGATGACCTCCTGTGGCCCTTTTCCTTACACATTCTGTAATTTTGTGATTCAGTTTGTGTACATACGTGTGTTTTCGGTGGGACAGAGTGAGAAAGCATATGTGTGTACATGGATACGGGAGAAGTGATAAAGCAAGTAACAAACTTATTTTTCTTAAATATCACCTAAGTCTTCTAGCACTGTTTTCTGCTCTGGAAAGTGCCAGAAACCACTCAGCTTAATGTCAAATTTCCACTTCTGTTCCACTCTTGTTGGTCACTGAGATGAAAAGAACTCTGTGGAAAGCAAAACAGAATAAATCAGGATATTTTAGCATGCTGAGCAGCTGCTACTTAAAATACAGAGCAGAACTTCTTGTTTTGGGAGAGTACCCAGTGATGGTTTTCCAGAAGCACAAGCAATATGTTTACTAATCTCTCCTGGCTAGAAGCAGTGTGTTTCCTTTCCATAAGCCTGAAGGCCAGTAGTCCTGTGAGAACCTACAGTTGCAGAAATTCAAACATAATAATATTGACTTCAAATGACACAGTAATTCCTCAGCTTTTATACAGTTCCAGCTGCACACTCCAGCTCTACAAGGAATACAAAAGAAGTGACATCATCAGTACCTACATAATATTTTTAGCTTGTGCTAGAATCTAATAATGTTAAGGGGCTAAAATAAGAAGCAAAGTTCTAAATTCTTCAGAGTTGCAGTCATGAAGCAATTACATCTGCAGTGTCCCATTAACTTATGCTGTACTTCCATGAAATTTCAGAGAGCATTTGTGTATCTGGCAGTTTTTTAATATCTACTGGCTATAAAGAGTACAAGCACCAGGAAAAACTTAAAATGCATGGATGACAGGATTTTTCATCTCCTTTTGTCTTTTTTTGGTAGATTTTTACAAGTGTCATTTGACTTGATTTGATTTAGGCTGCTGCATTTCTGTGAACACAAACACAAAATGCATCGATATGTATTGTATATATTCATATATTCACCCACACAGTTTCCACAATACACTAAGATAAGACTATTATTTCTGAAATTGCACTGGGTGCCTGTGACAATATAACAGTGGGGACTATAGGTTCTAGCTATGAAATTTGTGGATTATTTTTGGCCTTTACTAACCTCCTCCTACATCCCTTCTCTTGGATTTTTATCCTAAGCATTTTTTCCTTTTTGTTTGTTTTGATTTTTTAGGTTTTTTTTTACTTTTTTGGACTTTTTTTCCTCACAGTCTACTTACCTTGTCTTTTTCATTCTACATACATCTACTTTTAAGTTCCTTCCCTGTAGATACAATGCAGAAGAAAGTAGAATTATGATGACTAATTTTCGTAAGTGTTCATTAATATTTCTTGGATCTATCAATTTCTTTTTTGGTATTATTTAGTATTAAGAACAACAGATCTTTTTTCTTGGACTCTTGTTGATTAAGAAAACCACGATGTTTTTGTCTCACAAAGAGGTTATGGAATATTTTGCTGTTGCAGTCATTTTACCTATAGATCTTTCAGGTTGGATTTTTAGAGACCTTCATATTTTCTGCATGTTTTATAGGTAAGCCAGGACTGTTGTAAAAGGCAGTGAGTTATAGTGAAATATGATGATGGTAACCATGTATTATCCAGCTATTCAACCAAATTTCCTACTAAAGAATGGAATGCCTATTAAAAATTTGGTTTAACGTGGAAAATATATGTTGGAAGCTATTGGACTTGGAAATGTGTTTGGACGTCTCACTGTGCTGTCCTTCTAAACACAGTATGTCATTTGACTTTCAGCCTAGAATTTCAAGTAGTTCATTAGTGTTGGGCATTAAATGAATGTAAAATCAGTGAAGAGTAGATTTTAATGATGTGAGACTATGAAAGCTTGCTTTAGGTGGGGATCTTGTTCATTAACTTCAATCTCAGGTCAGGGCTTGTGTGGACTTAAAGAATGCAGTTGCATGTCCCAAAACACCGTCCGCATAAGATAAGCCACCGCAAATGAGCTTCAGACAAGCACAAACAGCACAGCAGGAAGGATTTAACTCCAGACCTAACAGAGGTAAAGGTTTGGAATGAGCACACCAGAAAAATTGAACTCTGCAGACTGTGGGAAAGAAAACCACGGCTTACACCCATGCCAGCCCAAGTTGTGGGAACTTCAGTGACCACCTGTGAATATCCAGCGCCTGGCCTGTATGACAGTGGTACCTCCAGAAGAACGGCTCGAGGACTCCTACCCCAGAGAAGACCAGGATAAAGAAGGGCCATCAGGACACTGCAGGAGTCCACATGGTGGTGACATCTTTTGCTTAACCTCTCTCACTCACTCTTTCTCCCTCTCCCCCCCTGCCATTCCTATTTCTTCCTCTCTCTTTACCTCACATTTACTGTTAAATAAAATCTGTACTATTGATTTCAGCATATGGTTTCATTTGCACCTAAATTCAGGCAGAGGCCCCTATTAAAATTGGTTCAAAGCAAAAGGTACATGAACTTCTTCCAGCCCTGGTGTGTATATGAGGTATTCCAATCCAGGACTCACAGCTTAGTATCTTTAGCATATATTGAATTCACTTAGCAGAACTTAATACAAATATGTTTGTAATAAATAAACATTCATGAAATTAGATTCATTGTTAAGCCTACAAATTATACAAAGTCAACTTCTTGACTTTAAAATTAAGAGCCAGTTACTATCTCTTAGAGCAAACCAGCATTTTAAAAATTTTAAAATAAATATTCAATCAGCCGCACCAGTGCTGCTGAGAAAGGCCACTTAAGTGCAAGCAAATCATGACTGATGATGATTCTTGAACTGCTGAAAGACACATGCTAATAAATTAACATGGATAACATAATTATCTGGTCATTTTTATGTATTCAGGTACATACATAATTAAGGGAAGACTTGCAGATCCCTTTCTGACAGAACCATACATAATACAATACATAATGATACACGTAATGCATTACAATTCAGCAGTTCAACCTACACTCATAACAGTACAACCAGTTATATACATTGACTTGAAAAGGATAATTCTGCTTAGCATTTCAGCGCTCAGTCATTTCTGTCATTCTTGACACTTTTATAAATGAATCTCATCATCTTTCACAAAGTTTAATTAAACTGGTCTGTACATAGTCTGGTTCCAGAATCTAGCAAATTTCTGCATTAAAACTTTATTTCTCCTTTGAATTGATTTAACATTAGTTCTCATCTGAAATGTAACAGCCTTGAAATATAAACTCCAGGTAACTCAGGATATTGAATGTTGTACTTTGAACACACATGAAAACGCTCAAAGAGTAAACAAAAATTACAGCTAAAAATGACATTTTCTTTTATGCAGATAAGCTGTTCAATATATAAGTTGATGTATTCATAGAATCATAGGATCATAGAATAGCTAGGGTTAGAAGGGACCTTAAAGATCATCTAGCTCTAACTTCTCAATGGGCATTATATAACAGCTTTTCTTTTTCAAAATTATTCCCACTGATATATCTTCAGAAAACTGTAATTTCAACCCTGTCATGAATCACTGGAACTTGCTGTTGTATATATATATATATATATATATATAAATATATATATAATATATATATATANTTATTTAACAGTAAATGTGAGGTAGAGAGAGAGGAAGAAATAGGAATGGCGGGGGGGTGAGGGAGAAAGAGTGAGCGAGGTTAAGCAAAAGATGTCACCACCATGTGGACTCCTGCAGTGTCTTTCTTTATCCTGGTCTTCTCTGGGGTAGGAGTCCTCGAGCCGTTCTTCTGGAGGTACCACTGTCATACAGGCCAGGCGCTGGATATTCACAGGTGGTCACTGAAGTTCCCACAACTTGGGCTGGCATGGGTGTAAGCCGTGGTTTTCTTTCCCACAGTCTGCGGAGTTCAATTTTTCTGGTGTGCTCATTCCAAACCTTTACCTCTGTTAGGTCTGGAGTTAAATCCTTCCTGCTGTGCTGTTTGTGCTTGTCTGAAGCTCATTTGCGGTGGCTTATCTTATGCGGACGGTGTTTTGGGACATGCAACTGCATTCTTTAAGTCCTCACAACTTTATCCTGCATTTTAGTGCCAATTTTCAAAATTAACAGTTAAGATTTATAATAGAAGTGTTTCATGCAGAGATGTACACAAGAGAAACCTTGGGCACTGTGCAGAAGTTTTTAATTTATCCTAAAAAGATGAAAACTGTGCTATGCACTTTTGGGCCATCTGCTTCATCTCATCTATCTACTAACACCAAACATAAATACAAATACAGCTTTATTGAATGCTCTATAACATGGTAGCTTGAGGGACTGCTTGGACTTCCTGCTGGAACTACGGTAGAGATGACATTAAAGGAAAAAATTCTGATGCTTGAACCTGTACAATGAACTGAGCAGAAAGCACACGCTATGACCATGCCAATATTATTGCTATTCTTATTATTATTAACTCCATGAGTATCTGTAATGATGGAAAGACCTTAAATAGAGGGTAGGGTGAGAATGTGGATAAGAAATATTATTTTCTTCCATTCCTCTGTAAGTATGTGAATGGAAAGATAGTATGAGTTACTAAAATACCTTATGGCAAAGCTCTGAGAAAAGTCTCTATTTTGAGTAAAGTGTTTTAATAATGACTAGATTTTCACTCTGAGCCTAGAGAGAAAATTCTCAGTACTGCTTTTCTGATGCCCTAAATATTTCAGTCTCCCTGAACATTACATTTTTAGAACACACTCTAGAAAAAATATTTTTAAAAAGATGTGTTTTCTGAGGGTGATAAACACTTACATAATCTAGTATACTGCTAGAAGAGCATTCCAAAATAAGAAATGGAACACATGAAGCAGTGGAGCTATACAAACCAGTAGGAAGTGAGCAATGAGTTCTGCTTCCTGCTTGTGAAAACTGGTTTCATCACTGAAAAGTATCTGCAAAGTGCACCATGGCAATCAGATTAATAATGATCCTCCCAGTTACATTTAGTCATGAAGGAACAGTATTCTTTCCTGATCTGTGGCTTGTGTAGTATAGTAATTTCAAACCCATTGAATGCAAATGTATTTTTCCAGTAGTATTCCAGTAAGATAGGTAACTGGCTTAGCACAGATGTGAAGGACTACCGATGCTGGAAGGAAGGGTAATGAAATCATATCCACAGTATCACTGAGCCCAGGGGAAAGAACAGCTCAGTATGCAGAGGAGGCTTTCATGGGTCCTGGGCACAACTGTACAGAGGAACTCCTGTAATGCAAACCAGGCCAGCTCACAAACTTTGCCAGCTGTCTCTGCATGTAAGCAAACACCAGAAGAACTGGAGATCATCAGGGTGCAAGAGAAATTGAAATTGCATGTCATATTCTGGTGGGGCTTTTTCTAAACCAAGAACCAATTTCAGCCAAGTGTACAGACATCTAGAACATAATGGCTTTCTACAAGCATGGTGAAAACCACGCACTGACTAGATGGGAGGACTGAAAATCCCCAACAGAAAGGCTGCAATGTGAGTGCTCATTCAGGCCGTCCCAACAAATTGCAGCTGCTTTTCAGCCAGATATGCAAAACCTCATGGGCTGGTCAGCAGGCTTGTGTGCTGGCATCACCTCTCACTGAGCTGCAAGGCCAGGCACGCTCAGGAAGTGAATCGCTGCTGCAGAAGTTAGAGGCTGTGTGAGAGGGAACAACAAACACTGAAGAAGAGTGAAGTTACTGAGGG
Source organism: Sinosuthora webbiana (assembly GCA_013397395.1). Taxonomy (NCBI): domain Eukaryota; kingdom Metazoa; phylum Chordata; class Aves; order Passeriformes; family Sylviidae; genus Sinosuthora; species Sinosuthora webbiana. The sequence continues at coordinate 139,585 of VXBN01009076.1, forward strand.
TGCAGATTGCAGAACTCCCATGTAGCATAGTGTGTAGGATGGAAATCCATAAGAAAACTGGCTTCGTTAATTCCCTGTTCACAAAACAAGATATTTTCTGTTTGACAAAACAGCTCTCTAATCAATAAACATGTAATTCTATTACAAACTGAACCCAGAGGACTCATTTGGGTAAAGCTTACTCAGAGGCTGATTCCTAGAGGTAAAGGGAGACTGTATCTTTTAAAGCATTATTTCCTTTTGTTTTCTCTGCTGATAAGTATTTTTCTGAATTATGTTTAGGAAAAAAAATTTAAAACCAAAACCAAAGTCTTCATGATGTCTCAGATATACCATAAACTATTATTTGGAACTGTAAACATGCCATTTTTTAACATCCATTTATTTATATATTTTCAATATTAATGTGAAAATCAACTTGCAGCTAGTCAGAAATCTGAAAAGTCACAAGTGACCTTTACAATTTGATGAGGGTATGCTTCAGAAGAGAAGATAATATCCTTGAGCAAAATTAGTGATAGCTTCCTAAGTTACTCTTTTCACTGCTGTATTTTACTTTAATAGTTCTGATTTTGATAAATACTCATTTTAACTTTATTTGAGGGCAAATAAAAAATTTCCTTACTTACAAAAATGAGACTCTCTAGCCTATAGCCCTTGGGGTGGAGAACTTCTCTGATTCCAGGTAGAGTTTTATTACAGAATTCTCCAAAGTGAATGGAAAGCAGCCCACACAGTATATAATAACTGCTTGTGAGTTTTCTCTGTGGGTTATTAAGATTAAAATTATTAGGTTACCAACTGTGTAGAGGAACAGTTGTTCATTCAACTGTGCAGAAATAGTTTTAAAGGTGTGAATAGGTCTTGTTGTTGAATCAAACATTTTGCATAAAAATGTCATTAGAAAGACACCCAGATGTGTTTTTATGGGATAATAATTTCAGTAATGGAAATATGAACTCTGTTATCTACATTATAAAAGCTTGTTACCCTGTAGAGCCCCCAGAAAGTGAGACAGTCACAACTCCCTTTTATATTATTGCCCTTTTATTGATGGAAAAAATCTGTAGCTAGAGGTAAGTGTTAAATCATCCTGTTAGCTCTGCCCCATTATCTTGTACACTTCATGTTGGAACTGAAAATGTCTTGAAATATAAATTTATACAGTAGTATTAAAAGCCTTCAAACTCAATGCACTTCTTCAAGGATGAATAACTGTTCATATGTATTTTATATTTAATAGTCTGCAAAATATACTGAAAAGCCAGAAGTGAAGTGTAGATGGTTTATAGTTTCTGTATTTGAAATGAAAGTTATTAGAACAGCTGAAAAAAAGTTTTGTTAAATGCATTGCATTTTATGAGCTAATATTTTACAAACTGTATTGATCAAAACTATTCAGGTAGCAGAAACGAAACAAAGGAGTAATAGCCAAACTCAAGCTTCATGCAACCAAATAATAACATGGAGTAGTAAATGGAAAGCAAGACAAAAAGGACCAAAGAGATCACATAAAATCTGGTTTTGCAGAATACTGAATCCACTGCAGATAATCAGTGGCATATGAACAAAATTAAAATAGACAGTTGGAAGCTGCAAGCTGGGAAACATAAGTTTTTATCTCACTAATGCTTCTCTAATGGATAGTTCCTATGTATGATGGGGATTTATTTTTAAATAATGTTATTTCACTGCTAACTATCCTTACTGTCCACTTCAATTTGCATAAGGAATGGAGATGTTTAAAAGGTATGATTTTTAAGAAAAGAGAATTTTTGCAAAGTCATTCTGAAAGCTAGAATAACAAGACATTTTGTTTTGACTTCAAGAAGTATTATGATAAACAAAATTCTTAAAATAGAAGCACAGAAAACTAATTCTATTTAAATGTAATTCTGAGACCATACTACACACCCAAGCTTGGAGTGAGCTTCATTTCCTCTGAGTCTTGTGCTCCTTTGAAGCTTTAGAGGCTTTGTGATAGGCTTTGGACAAATACAGGCATCTGCCCACACTGAGCTTATTTAAAGTCAGGGGCATTACAGTAGATTAACTATATTGGTCCATAAATAATGCACCTGTCACTTGCACAAAATAGACTATCTATTATTTGCACAGAGCCCCAGAGTTTCTCCGAATAAGTTGCAGGGAAATGTGCTAATAATGCCAAAGCTTTGGGCAGTAGTAAGGATAGACCCTGACCTTGCTCAGGTGTAGGCAATAATTACATTGCAAGTAATTAATGATGTAACTCTTACTTCCTGTTTGCTTTACAGTAGCTCTTGTTTCCTGCAGATGTAGGGCAGGACCTTCTTGTCTTAAAAAAAGCATGTTTATAAGACTACAGCATCTCACCACAGGGTGTGATTGAACAAACTGTTAATCCTGCTCTTTCCTGATTATTGTGGTTAGTACTTGATAACATAAAAGCCCGTCCACATATCTGATATTGTAACAGGTATGTCAGTCTGTATAGTTATACAGTGTTTATATTAGAGAATTGACCAGTGTGGTGCAACAGTAGTTGTACCAGTATTAAATTGTCTACATTCCTGAGTTATTACTATAAATAGTACAATTTATTTTTTTTTCTTTTAAATTTTGGCCTGAGCAGACTAGATGTCTCCTAAATATTTCCTGGGTACACTTTGGGAGTTATCACAGTCCAGTGACTATTTCCAGTAGTAATTTTAGATCTTGACAGTGTCTTCTGCATATAAGGTTTATTTTACAATGTGGGTACCAGCCTTTCTGGGTTCACTAGCTGCGGTGCTGGAGAAAGGCCAGAAGCATATTTAATTTCTTATCATGGAGATGGCTTCACAGACTGGTACTACATCACAGCTGTAACTTAGCAGTCAGTAGCTGTGGGACTGGGGAAAGAAGCTTCTGGGAAAGTTTTTGAGTTGCAGACGACCATGTGAACAGATACTAGTCTTTTAGGCTGAGTTTAAACCAAATATTCAGAAATGGTATAGTTTTGGCTTTTCACTCTGCATTGCAATAGACTAAAAGTTCTCCTTATAGTCTGTAAGACCTGAGAGGTATGCGGGCAGCTGCTGTGAGTGTCCTTGCTATTGTTAGTTGACCTGTTTGGGGATAACTCTTAGCTCCTTGATTTTATCTTAGAGCCCTGGATGTCAATTCCCATAGCACAAAGCAGAAATTTACCCTAACAATTTACATGTCCTCCAGTATGGCCTGTTTACATCAGAATTCTTGTTCTGTGGACAAAATGCACAGATAATGACTGCATGGGAATTCTAAGTGAACATTTTTGAAGTTTGGGTTGTGGTAAACCCAAGGTAGAATGACATGAAATAGTAAAAAACATGGATATGTATAAAATATGATGACTGCAATCCTAAAGGATGATGAGAGTGAGATTTCTCACCTTGAGAAAAGTGTGATAATGGCCTCCAGTAGGGCTTCAGGAAAGGGAAGGCTCAAAGGTCTCCATGACTCCTCTGATTCTCTTCTGTCACCTTTCTGTCAGCCCGTGTCTTCTGGGAGAGAGATCAAACTTCCTTCTGACATGGACTGTGGCCTGGAGGGCTGAGGGAGAGCCATACTGGGAGACCACAGCCAGGCTGGGGAAAGTGTGACCCAAGTCTTCCCTAATAAATCCACGCTGGAGCTGACATTCTTGTCTCCCAATCACATATAGAAGTTCTGCTTCTGTCCTCCCTTTCTTTCGGTGATCACGGAGTCTACTTGTTCTAGGAGATGATCAGGAAAACCTCAATATTCAATGGGAAAAAAAAGGACAGAAGAGGAGACTTTGTGCCTGAGGGAATTTTTAGCTCAGATGCATAACCCTTTCTATATGACTCTTGTGTCTCACTACAAAATTGCTATTAAATAAGCCAATGGCTTCTTTCCCCATTAAACAAGAACAAATAGGAAAATATTTTCACAAGAGTGACCTACTGATTACCAACCTGAAATGTAGGTTCCAAGTCTATTTTCTAGATTTATTATTTTCTGCCAAAATTGATTTGGACAAAACCCGTAGTAATTACCTAATATGTGGTTAGCAATTTTCCATCTCATTACACAACCCTTGTATCTTATTACCCATTTAAATGAATACCTGTTAAGTGATCAGACCTGTACAACTCAAACAATTTTTCGATCCATCAAGCCAAAACAAATAGAGGATTTCAATAAAGTCTTTACAGCAGAATACCACAATATAAGATACAATAAAAATGGGATTTATCAGTGTAATGCATCAGCTGAATGAATATAAAACTTTATAACAAAATAAAAATTACTTTTTGGGATGTCACATGACTATACCATAACACTAATTATTCAAAATCCCAAGGAGCTCTATGGAAGCAGTTTTTATCATCCGCACAAGAGCTGTGCATCTCTGGGATGAATCAAAATGAAACACACCTAATACTTATACAGACCTAATACATAATAAGTACTAATAAAAGTGCATGAAAACTTGTTATTTTAATCTTGTAATTTTTGCACTGCTTTCGTGTAATCAGAGGTAGATATTGAAAATAAAATAAAATATATTCATCCCAGAGTATGTCTTGTCTTTTAAACAGTTGTTTTTCAAGGCACATATGATATTTGATATTGGAAAAGAAAAAAGAGCATTGTAACATGATTCAAACTTAAAATGAACAGTTAAACTTCAAGATTAGGAGGATCAAGTCAAATTCAATTCTGCTACAGTTCAGCATACTGGAACCTGTTTCTACACATTTAGAGTTTTAAAGCAGAGTAACAGGGTATGTAAACTGACAGCTTGGTCAGTACATCCACAGAATGTATCTTTGTAGCTTTGCCTATTCTTTTCATTCATAAATCAGTAATATACAGCATATTACAATTAGTACATATTTTACATATAATTACAGAAGATATAACAATCTCAAAACACTTTAGGAAAAAATCAAACCACCAGAAATGGATTACAGGTGAGGTAAAATAAATAAAGTGTCCTTATCATTTGTAAACAACAGGAAATGAGCAGCATTCTGTTGTGGAAATCACCTAATTTTATAATTTTTGCTCAGTTTCTAGACTTTTCAAGTAGTCAAACTCTGGTTCAAGAGTTTGGAAAGTAATGTAAATATTCTTCCTTAGAATGAAGACTGCTTTCATTCTGCAAGGAAATGTAATGTTTATTGTAGCTGTTGTCACTCAGTTCATTAGGAATTGAACATAGACAGTAATTACTAGAAATTGTCATTAGAAAAAACCCGTTTTTATACAGCTTTATTTTTCGTGATACTGCACACAGTTTAGCATTGATATCATGTACACAGACTTCCTCTTTAGAAAAATAGATCTTCATATATAAATATATATAAAAATATGTGTGTACCCTTTGAACATAACATATCAAAGCAGTCCAGAGTTCTGCTGTCTATAGAATAATTCCTGTGTTTCCTTGGAAGGGTTCTAGGCTCAGCTACCTCTCTCAAGTGGTTTCAATGGAATTGGAGCAGAGAAGTTAGCTACGTCAGAAAACCTAATCCACCAATTTAATATGATTAATTTCTGCACTTCATCTAATCTCCTTTGCTTTCCATTATGCTATTTCTCACTCTAATCATAGTGTAGCAGATACAGAACCATGAACTCCTGCTGTTTCCCAATGATCGAAAAAACCAAATGAGAACAGAGTCAATAGAGAGGTGGAAAAATGCAAATTCATGTCTTGGCTGCAGTGAGTTCTTAACTGAATACAGAGTGTTGCATAATTCAAAGTGAAAAGCCTAAGAATATTGTTAAGGTCTGATTATTGAGAGATGCCTCTGCACAAATTAGGGTCCAAATTAGACCTTACACTGAAGGCAATAATGTGGATTTTATTTAACAGTAAATGTGAGGTAGAGAGATAGAAAAAATAGAAAAGAAAAAGAAAAGAAGAGAGAGACAGACAGAGATCAAGTAGAAGATATCACCATCCATGGATCCAGAAGTATTCCATTGGCATATGGAATACCAGTATTCTTCACCTAGGCTTCTTGGTGGTGGGGGGTCCCAAGGCAGTTCAAAATTTTTCACTATTTATACATTTTAGCAAAAAACGTAAAACATGCTTATTGGCTACACAGTTCTCTTATTATACTGGTTAAATGCTAAATAGTCTCATGCTCAGTGTTTTGAGTTGATGGGTTATGATGTCCCTCTGTCAGAATCACCTTTTACCCAGCCTGAGTTGATTTCAGTGCAGTTGAGTTGGCTTTCCTTGTGGCCATAAATTCCGCATTCTATATGGCCATTATCAGTGATACATTCCTCTCTCCCTGCTTTGTTAACCTTCCCCTTTGTCTGAGACAACCCTTAGGCAATAAAACCACCTCTATCATAGCCTAAGTTCCCATCACGTGGCTTAATTTACAGTCCAAGTTGCATGAAGATCCATTTGGGGGGAAGCTTGTGTAGTCAGAGATGCCATCTGTCCCATAACTTGGGGTGATTGTTGTTTGAGCAGTTATATGAGGGGTGATATGCGTCTGAGCAGTTGCTCCTTTTCATGGTTTGCCACAGTGGGAATTTTTGTCTGGATGTGTTACCCAGGATGTGCTAACCAGGTGTTGCCTCTGCCAGGCCTGGAATTAGTGCCATCCTGACACTCCATTTTGTGCTTATCTCAAGGCCAAGTCCTTCTGTGGCCTTTATAGTGCTTGAGACAAACAACTGTGATCTTTAAGTCCTTACAGACAGTCATCTAAAAACAGACAATTTTTCATAATATCAATTTCCTTCAGTGATATGTGGGCATCATAGATTGATAATCCATTTAAAGTTCCCAGATAGGACTTGATACCCTCTCTCTGTCATGTAAAATAGTTAGTCATCTATTTGAATACTCTGCAAAGTTTGATTGTGCTCTGATTCATAGAAAAGGAATAATTTCAAAAGAACAGTCTCCCTGAGCTATGTTTAAGCTCTGCAGACTCTTAATTCCTGACTTCTTTAGTAACCATTTTTTTTGACACACATCTGTAGTAGCACACATTAAACTGTTGGAGAAAACAGAGGCATAAAACACAGTTCATATTAACTTTATTTGAAAAAAGTTGTAACTTTTATAACAGGACAAAAAATATATCCAGCCTAGAGAAATAAGGAGAGTGTCTGGATTTAAAGCAAAACCCAAAATATGACCCTGTGCAACAATTAGAATCATGTATTGTACCTTTAAAAAAGATGACCTTTTAAAGCGCATTTTGCCTTGGAATTACGTAGGCATTTATGTCCTTTGTTATTATTTAATGGTCTGAAAAATTGTTAATAGAAAGACAAAAACAATACAGCCTTTGTGGGAAGCTTTTTCTAACTATCTTTTTCTTTTTATTCTCTTAGAATTTTATTGCTGAAATGGAACTTGGTTTTTTTTGTTGTTGTTGTTTTTGTTTGTTTGTTTGTTTTTTTCTGAATGAAATAAAGTATGTTAAAACACAGAAGCATTGTTTTCAGAGTTAGCTGAATTTTTATTACCTTGTGATAAATCTCAAGAAGCAAGGAATAGTTATGGAAACACTGAGATGTTCCTGGCTACATAATACAATTACTAGGCACTGAACTGTGCATGTATGTACACACATATTTTAAAATAAATGTAGTCAAGAAGAATAAAATTTTCTAAGAGAAAAAGTTGAGCTAAGGTTTTTAATACAAAAAAAATCAGCTTGATTAAGGAATCAGACCATCCACTGCTGGAAGAGAAATGCTGGTACAATATATGATGCATCTTTGGTATCCACAGTCTGAATGAAACATTGCAAGGTGGAACTCTACTGACTGGGTAATGAAAAAAAAAAAAATGCATTGACACAATGAAGTAAAGTTAAAAGAGATTTATTAATTAATGAATTTATATTCTTCATAACCAAAATTTAAATCTTCCTGTTTAGAAGTCTTCAGCATGTTCACAATAAGTGTTTGAATAACAAAGCTACTTTCATACATGAGTAACTCAACCCTTCTTTATTAAAGCAATCTAGACATATGCATAACATTTAGAAATGCTTAAAACCCTTACTGAGTTGTGGCCTACCTATCTGATGTGAAGTTCTTCCTCGTCACTATGAGTCTTTATATCGACTGGAAAGAGCTCTGTGTTTGTGCAGGGGTAATACCTAGGTAGAACATCACAACATGCCCCTAAATAAATATCACACCCTAAAACTAAGATGAAAATTAACATTTGGCTTCACAAATTGCATTGCTTTCATTTATCAGCAGTTTGCATTTCACTTTGGTACTATTACCATTGTTGTTTGTCAAGCATAGTTTCTGATGAAATTTAGGTGGTTTTCTCACAGAATGCTGAAATATTCTGACTTCAGTATACCTGATTGCACAGAGAAGAGCAATTTATTTCATTAAAGATTTGCACCATTAATGTTACATGAAACCAGCACACTTATAAAAATATTTCTTTTGTCCCAGCAAAAAGAAATGTGTTTGTATTTTATCAGTTGCAAAACCACACCCATTTTGTGCTATGGTGTCATGTCCTCTGTGGGCTCCAGGTGTGTCTCTCCTCCACCAGATCTCATGGGCTGCAGGGACACAGCTGCCCCACGATGATCTTCATCACAGGCTGCAGGGGAATCTCTGCTCTGGCACTTGGAGCACCTCCTTCCCCTCCTTGTTCACTGACCTGATTGTCTGAAGAACTGTCCCCCTTGCATATTCTCAGTTCTCTCTTCTCTGGCTGCAATTTTCTCTTGCACAATAGTCTTCTGTGTCTTAAATATGTTATCCCAGAGGCTGATTAGATCACATTCACCATGTGGACTTGCTGATGGACTTTGTCCAATTTCAGGTCCATCTTGGCACTGTCTGGCTCTGTCAAACATAGAGCTTCTGGTAGCTTCTCACAGAGGCCACCACTCTAACCTCTTTGCTACCAAAACCTCACCGCACAAAAATCTTTTGTAAAACCAAAGAGCCTTGAGGAACACCAGGCATTATAAAGGCAATATCCTTTTGCCATGGAAATTACTTAGAGCAACAGGAAAGCCTATTGCTGAAACAGCTGATTTATTGTTACTGTAGAAGGGTCCAAGGAAGAAACCTGGCTCCTCACCAAAACAGACAAATTTTCCCTTTTACTGGCTGTGTAGCAGTGTTTTTCTATTTTACTTCCAAAGTGCTTTGCAGCTCATCTCCATCAGTTTTAGACTGTCCTCTTCATGATTATAAACTACATCTTCAGCTCCACACTTTCTACTTTGTAGGCTTCCTGCATAGGACTTTCTTTGGAAGCAGCACTGTGGGCACTGCTCATATGCATACATAGGAAACACTTATCACCATCTAATTAATTACTGAAACAAAACTCCTCTTTGAAGAACACACATGAAATAACTCAAATCACACTTTACTAGATAAGTGAGTTCTTACCTCTCCTTTGTTGCTGGGCAGATACTTGAGAACATTTGATATGAGATAGCCTGATGCAGGGAAGTGTTGGATTAGCTATACCTCTGGGACTACTTAAAAGCATAGGGTTTCAAGCATTCATTTAGACTACTTGTGCCTGAGGCTGTCACCCACACTGAAAAAATTATCTATACCAACCATATCATCCCCATCTTATTAAAAGAGTTACTAGTGTAGCTGTCAATCAAAGACAACATCATGCCTCTGGCTGATTTGCCAGTACAAGTTCTTTTGCTTTAAACTAGCCAAAGTTTTAAAAGACAAAATGGCATAGGAGTGTTCACTAGGGATGCAATTAAAATTGAATTAATGTTTAATTATGTGCATTTTTGGAACAGAAGAAATACAAGTATTTTCAAGTAAAAAATGTATAGCTTCACTAACTGGCAAAGTTAATTAGAGTACATTTTATGTTACTTCTTCAGGCCATTTTTATATTAGCAACAATTATCTTCTGAAACCATCTTCCAGTCCTGAGAGGAGTATATTTAATCATCAGGTGTCACAGGCTCTGTCTTTATTTTTTCTTTCTGTCTAATAAATTTCCTAATTAGAAATTCAGTTTCATATTTACAGAACATAATTCTTAAACAAGAAAGCCCATTGAAACCTTTCAAATTGAGTACAAAACAAACTGTGTCATGTATGCCACCATGGACCTGAATGCAAAGCAAAACTTTAGTGTCTTAACAGGATAGAGAATGTGACATTTCATTCATACATTCATACATTATGGACTTGCAGTAAATTGACAGCAAATATTCAAAACCTTAAAAACAGAATTCACCTAAGCCTGTTAAGAGAGCATATCTTTCACTTGTCAAACACTGATTTACTCTGAATCTGACCTGTTCTCACCACATAATCTTTAGTCCTCCCAGATGTACTTCCAGGTATCTTGCCTGCTTGAATTTTTTATTTTCTATATTGATCACAGTATATCAAGGCCTGTGGAAGTCAGAGAAGAGCTTTGATAGCTTTAGAGGCATTTCAATCCCAATCCAACATGATACATCATTTAGAAATTCCTATAAGTAAACATAGAATAATAGAATGCCTAGGGTTGGAAGATACCTTAAAGATCATTTAGTTACAACCCTCCGCCATGTACACCTTCCACTAGACTAGATGTTTCTGAGAGCCCCATCCAACCTGGACTTGAATACTTTCTGAGATGGGGCATCTACAAATTCCAGTGCCTCACCACCCTCACAGTAATGAAACTTCTTCCAAATGTCTAATCCAAAGCTACTCACTTTCACTTTAAAGCCATTGCCCCTTGTCCTGTCACTACATGCTCTTGTAAATGGATTTTCTCCAACCTTCCTGTAGGATCCTTTCAGGTACTGGAAGGCTGAAATTAGGTCATTCCAAAGCCTTCTCTCTTCCAGGCTGAACAATCCTAATTATCCCAGCCTTTCCCCCCTGGAGAGGTGCTCCAGCTCTCTAATCATCATGGCTGATGATTGATGTCCTTCCTGTTATGGGGCCCCAGAGCTGGATGCAGCACACCAGGTGGGGTCTCACCAGAGTGGAGCAGTGGGGCAGAATCCCCTCCCTTGAGCAGCTGGCCACACTGCTCTTGATGCAGCCCAGGATAAAATTGGTTTTCTGGGCTGGGAGGGCACTTTGCCTGCTCATGTCCAAGCCTCTCCTGCACCCCAAGTCCTTCTTGGCAGGGCTGCTCTGGATCTGTTCCTCCCCCAGCCTCCTGTTGATACAGGGGTTGCCCTGACCCAGATGCAGCACCTTGCGCTTGGTCCTGTTACAAATCTTAGCATTTCCACCAGCCCACTTCTTGAGCTTGTCCAGGTCCCTCTGGATGGCATCCCATCCTTCAGGTGTGTCAACTGCACTACTCAGCTTGGTGTCATCTGCAAATTTGCCGAGGGTGCACTTGAGCCCTTTTTCTGTGTCATTAATGAAGATATAAAATAACACTGGTCCCAGTGCTGACCCTGAGGGACACACTTGTCACTGATGCCCATCGGGACTCTGAGCCATTGACCACTACCCTCTGGATTTGACTATCCAAAAAACTTCTTATCCATCTAACACTCCACCCATCAAATCCATCTCTCTCCAGTTTAGAGAGAGGGATGTTGTGGAGGACCAGCATTGATCATATGGCATTTCTATGCGTGTGAGGCTGAATAAATTGGATGAAAATGAGAATTGTTGCCTTACTAATTTAGGACTAGACTATTCTGTATCCTGACTCTTCTATCTTTAGTCAGAGTATCGTAGTAAAGTAATTTAACTCAAAATAACAACTTCTGGCCCTTGAAATGAGAAATTATTGCTTCTGAAAAAAGATATCTTTCTTTCAAGAGTTTATATTAAAATGGACTAGACTATCACAAAGAAATGGGGTATCATATTAAGGTTCTCATAGAACACTGGAATTAAAGCAAAAAAATTTAAGTGGAAAACATCCTTTAAAATTGCGTGAAAAAACAGAAATATGTTTTTATTCTCTCATCCTTAAAGTGCTAGCTTAGTACTAGATTCTACAAGGGCCAAAACCAAAGTGAACTGAATCTTTCAATGCATGCAATGATTTTTAAATGTAACTCTTTTGGAGAAACTCTTTTGGAGAATATCTAGAGATTCTCCTTTATGGAAACATTATTAGGAAAAAAAAAATCATTTTTCTCTCTGTAAACAAAGAATCAAGTGTAATTATAGCAACTTGACCTATCAGTTATTTTCAAGCAGCATTCATCCTCATGCCATGTATGGAGCCAGAAAGGTTACAAATTGAAGTTCAGTTTCCCAGTATTGGAAAGTATTTGCAAAATTAGAAAGTATAACATATTAAAATTCAGTATTACCATCACTTAAGAAGATATTTCCTTATTTAAGAAGATGTTTGCTTAAACTAGAGTGATTTTATTATTCTCTCTGTGCAAATAACACTACTCTTTTGATCATATATATGATAGTTTTTAGATGATATACTTATGAAGGTAACAATAAATAAAGGACAGTCCCTAAACCACAGAAATCTTATTGCTTATAAGACAAAGATATACAGTGTATATAGACCATATTGCTGAATAATGAAACTCTTATCAATATTTAATACCAGCTTGGTTTCAGTGGGATCAGTAGGAGGTGTTTTCTATTACAAATAAAAGACTGAATTGGTTTAGTAAAAGGAGTAGGAAGGAGATGAAGAAGCAAAAGATATAGTCAGAGATTAGTAGTTTCATTTATGCTGTTATTATATCTCATTTCAATTAATTACTTAATGACAAATGCAAGGTGAGAATCCTTTTGCCTAATTTTGTTCATGGTTTCCCTCAGAAAGTTATGTAGCAGTGCTAGCTGCATATTCCTCTATTGGTCATCACCTAATAGCTTTTCAATCTATCTTTCATTCAGCCAGATACTCCAAGGAGTGTTTCAAAAGGATGGGATGGTTTCAGAGATGACCACATGTCCACCAGTTCTATGAATAAGTAATGTCTGAATGTCTAAGTGTCAAAAAGCTAAGGCTACAGCATGAGTTCACTTCCTTAGAGATTCAATGGTATCCACTTTGCTGAGAAACCCTATAAACAGCCCAGCTTTGGAGCAGAGGAAAATTGAGTTGGAACTCATCCTTCCTTGGCCATCAAAGTCAGCTCATCATAAATCATATAGCATGGAATTTATCACCTATCTGTAAATGTCTACAGTGTAGACACGTACCTCTGAGCTAGTCATGCTTTTTATAGTCAGTGGGGAATAAAAGGCACTGCAAGGGGACTATTTGTCTGACCTGTTTTAGACAGCTGTTTTAAGATGAGATAAAATGTGCCCCAAAAATGCCAACTTCTCTCCATTGACTGCAAAGACAGTCTAAAGCAACTTACTCAAATATAGATGGTGTTTTAAATTCCAAGTTTCTTACTTCTCAGTTACTTATCAAACTTCAACTCTGAAAATGTGCCTGACTAATCCAAAAAATAATGTGGCATTTTTAATGCAGTAAAGTTTCTGGGGAAAAAAAAAAAAAAAAGGGTCAGTTGTGCATTCCTCACATGGGAACAAGCATGCTGATTTCCACTGTGTGTTGAGATGGTGCTGTATGTATGCATATGCACAGGAACAGTCAGTGTACAGTTTTCACTCTTGTGCTTTGGTTGTGTGACTGTGTCATGAAGAATCTCAGCCTGCAGCACGTGCCAGGTAGTGGAGCTAAAGTGAGGGGTTAAAGGCCTCAGCTCAAACTTGCAGGTAGGAGTTATTGCCTTTGATTGAGACTCTGCAAAGTCAGAAGCCTTGCTGGGAGAGTAGACTTCCCCAACAGCAGCAAAACTCTGGCAACTGCTCCCATAAGGGACCAACAGCAGAGCTTGAGTCTAATCCAAGATTAAAGGGTATGTGTCTAGATGCCTGCAGTCAGAAAACAGAAGGGAGGAATGCTCTGGGCTCTGCATTGCAAGTGTGGGAGCTAAATCTCTAATTTCAGGGGATGTAAGGGAGTTCTCAATGTCAGTGCATAGAACTGACCTTTCAAACGCACAAACATGGAAAGTATGTGCAATATCTATTCATTATATACAAGTGTATTGCTCCAGTCCATTTTGCATATATATCTACCTAGGTGTAGTAAGTTATCAGATATATTATAGTAATATTAGCCAGGATCAGACTAGGGAAACAATCTTAGTACTCTTTTTTTTTCCAAAAAGCAATATAAAAACCTCTAGCCCAGTATGCTTGTTTTACTTATAATTTCAGTTTATAATCTCTTGTTGCTGCTGTTTGCCTGCATGAAGTCGCATAAAGAAAGCAAGGAAATATCTCAAGAAATCTTTCTGTTTCTTAAGTATTCTCTTAGTCTGTTAGCGCTAACACATGAAAGATAAGAAGTGATTTGGCTTGGAAATCTATAATAAAAGACTTATGAGAAATGCATATATAAAATGTTTGCAATTTAAAAATTTTTGCAATTCTGAATTGATTTCTCCATCCACTTTTCTTGATCCTCACCTTGGCTTTTATTTTGCCCCAGTTACCTATTCATCCCTGGCTTATTAACTTTGCACTCTTTCCCTTCACATTTCATCCTGTTTAGCTTCTCCCAGAATTCACGGGGATTATTTTTCCAAGGATTAAAGACTTCAAGCTTCAAATTCTGAAGTGTTGTGATGTGACTGCTCTCATTCTATGTTTTTACTCTTGACATGTGCCTTGCTCGTTTAGATTAGAGAAAACACATATTATTGTGGGGTCTAACAGTGCCTTCTGTAGTTGAATGAGTGAAATTTTTTGGGGGGAAAGAGGCCCTTAGACACTGAAGTAATAGGTTTGACTGATAATGCCAAGGGTGATGAAGACATTTATTTCCAGGAGTAGGCTGGAAGCTCTTGCTCTTCAACAAAATAAAAATCATTGAAATGATTCTATGTACTTTGCCTAAGAAATATGTTTTTTTCACTGGTGTTTGTCTTAATGCATGTAAGACTCCACACTTGGGAATTAGTTATGTGGTCTCATTTCCAGCCGTAGTGCTCCATCAGACCTAGGCAAAGAACTATAGCATTTTAACACCAGAATAGGAGAGTTTGAAAGAGACACTTGAAAAATTTGATTGTGTTAAATGTCTGAGGACTATTTAGGAAGGTTCTACGACCTTTTAAAAGTTTATTCTGCACATCCAAGTCAATTGTTTTTGAATATTCTCAATTTCTATATTCTCCCATGAAAATAATGTTGGAATTTCACTGGAAAAGTTGGGAAAACATTCTATGGAGGGCACACTTTGGATAGTCCAAGAAATTATAGATGCACCAAATGTCACAAGATGGTGGGGTTTGCTACTTTACTGTTTCACATTTTACATGAGAAAGGCTTCTGGTATCTAAATCTAATGGAGAGTTTTATGGACTTAAAATGTTCTGTTTAATCCACAGTGACTTTTTATTTCAACATTTAAAATTTTACTATTAGGTAAATATAAAAACAATTGAAATTTGCCAAGAATATTGGGAAAAAAATATTTTTTTACACCTGGATAACTTCTTTAGCTCTAAAACAAAAATTTGTTAATAGTTTCAGTGTAATTCAAAGAGACAAGTTCTATATGAAAGAAGTAGATGGGATACAAATAATGTTTAACCCACTGCACTTGTTATCCCCATGCATTACTTCCTACAACCACTTAGAATGAAAAATACTTTTCTCAAGGTATTTTTTGTGTAAGAGAGAGGAAGGAAAAAAAAACAATAAAAAATGTCAATATTAAAATAAGTTTTTAAACAATGCTTAGCTATTTTATTTACTTTAATAGGCAAGAAACAGCCTGTTCACAACAGGGAGCTGACTCTCTTTTACACATAAACACAGCTTCTTCAACTACTTTGCTGTACATCAGGAGCAAATGAAAAGATGAATACAGCTTCTATTAGGCAGAAACTCCAGGAAATTGGTAGTTACAGATCCAGCAACTAGACTGGTGGAGCGCTAATGATTAGTTACTTTTTAGTGTGCATTACTTTGACAAAAAACCCATTTTTCTCCAGGATTAGTGGCTAAGGTAAGCAGCTGCCTTTTTTTTTCTTTTGAAAGTGTTATTGAAATTATAAAACCAAACTCCAGGAGAACTGCAAATTAAGTAGCTTTTTGCTGTTGTAATTATATGTTGCATTTCTCCAGCAAATGGTTGTAGATAATAGATGCATTTGTAATTTTACAGGTATGCTGAAGATAAAATATAGAGTGCTATAGCTGAAGAAGGCATAACAAAAGACATGAGCAATAAATGTGTTTGCTTCCAGCATGCTAACACTTTTTCCAATCGTTTTGTTCATTCAGCAGTTTTTCTGGGGACAAGAGAAATTTTTACACAGCCAAAAGAATAGCCATCGATCTGTTAGATAAAGGGTCTGTGCTTATGTGCTATCATGACCCTTATCTCCCATAGAATAGAAGTGTTCCTCTCATGTAGGAAAAAGGGGTTTTTATTTTCTTATTTATTTTTGCACAATATATGTTGTAGTTTTAGAACCTCCAGTTCAGTGCCAGATTCCTGTTTGGGGAATGAGGGATGGCTTGCCATTTCTGCAGCTCTAACTTGCTTCCTCAGCAGATTTGCAAGCATTCACCAGCAGTGTCATATTACCAGAGGTCACTGAAGAGGCTGCTCCTGACAGTATGTATTATAACAGAGAGTCATCACTGTTGCAGCTGTAATTTTATTAACATTACTCACAACCTGTAAATGCCAAGAGTAATTCAGGTCCAAAACCTTTTCTCACTACCTTCCCCACAACTGTTTCCCTCATTTTCCTGCCAGCTTGCTTATCTCCAGGGTTTCCTTGAAATACTGACCTACTAAATTAGAACAACAAACACAAGTAGATTTATTTAACTTTGAAAACCTTGTTGGCAGAGTCCCTTCATTTTGTTTTGAAGTAACTACTTCTGCATTTAAAGAGCACCTTTAATATAATACTATTCTGTTCATCCCTTTTCATCACAATTACAGTTTTCTTTTGTATAAAATACAGAGCTTTATTTCATTAATTATCATTGTGTTTACTTACTTTAATATTTACATAATTATTGACATTATTTTTGCAACATAATGAGCATTGTCTGAAGAGTTTGGTGTGTTTTTCTGCCTAGTGCTCAAAAGGTATTCCTGTAAACACACACACACAAAAAAAAGTTTTTTGGATGTTCATATTTCCTTCCAAGTTGCATGAAAAAGTATTACTTTTCTAAGTGTATTTTCACTGCTCAGAAATGGCAAGGGGAGGGTTCCTACCTTAAAGTAATATTCCTCAGGTGCTTTGATCCTTGTCAGCTGCTAGTTCTGGCACTCCCAGTTCATCACTCTGTGATACTCCCAGTTGTCCCTGGGCACATGTACATGGGTGCAGTGTCTGCAGTTCCCCTCTAGAACATCTCTATCTTTCTGGGAAACCAGGGCAGAAGACAGGATGGCAGAGAAGAGTAGGGCTATGAAGCACAGTGATAGAGAGTGCTTGTTTGTAGAGGTAAAGAAAAGACAAATGCAAAGCAGTGTATGCACTTCGAATTTGACGAAGAAAATATGGGAAGACATGTAGGTGCACTAATGCAGACTCAAATAATAGGTTGATACCCCTCTAAAGAATTCAGTGGCTTCACTGTGGTACTGTGAGAATGTTAATAAGATGGCTAGTTTTTGGCAGATCAATTCATGGGAAAGAACAACCACATACATCTCTTCCTGCTGCCTACGTAGAAATACTGAATGACATTAGTGAACTTAAAATCAATGACAGAATAAAGGCAAACCCCACAGGTGAGACAGCAAACTATTCAGGATTAGTGGGCACTCAATGCCTCTCACCAATGGTGAGTGACCAAATTCTAATTCAAAGCGGAAAGCGTAAATAGCTAATCCAAGTTCAAGGAAAAATGTGCTGCCTGTTAGATACCAAAGTATCTTTTACTGATAACCTCTTAACTTTACATGACACTGTGTGAATTTCAGTATTTCTTTCATGATAGCAGATTTGCATTAGAGGAACATTACAGCACTGGAAAACCCAAATCTTGAGACAAAAGCAGACTACTGGATTCAGTTCCAATATCTGGTTGCTAACTGAATGCTTTTTCTTTTAAAATTATGGCATTTTTCCTAATTCCTTTACTGCTACTGCCACAGATGCTTTATATCTTGTTTTTGGACACAAATGATTCCAGCCTTCATGATGGCAGGACTTCAGTCTTTATCAGGTAAAATTAAGCTTTTGATGACAGGTTTTAAAAATTACAACATAATGTCAACTTTGACCAGAAAGTAATTAAAGCCTGATCTTTTGACTGCATCATAGCATTAAATTTCCTATGACACAAAAATAATTATGGAAGGCATAAAAAGCAAGGGTAAACATGCAGCCTTTTGTCATCATTATTTAACTACTCTAGTTACTGAACCTGTCTGGTTCAATATCTATAAATACTACACTATATGACCTACCTTGACCAATACATTTTACAAGCTGGAGTCATCCATTAAACATGTGAAATGACTTTGCCAATACAGCTTGTACAAAAAGCCAATAAGTAAAAGAAGGGTTCTCCCATGGGCTGTCTTAGCATTTCTTGCCATGATTAATATAAGTAGTTTTTCCAGTTTGAATCTTCAAGGAACTGTCAACTAAACAGAAATGGTGATGTTAATTGAAGGCAAAGATAAACTTGTATTTTATGCTTTCTGGAATTTATATGCAAAATATATTCAATATGTCCCAGATTGAGTCTGTTACTAAAAGACATGGGAAGATGATGATGCGGATACAGATATTAATGAAAGTAACCTAAAAATGCAAATGTAGACTATTGTGGCATACTCTGTATGATACAGCAATAATGAATTTTCTTTGTCAGATAGGAAAAATAATGGTAGACTCATCTTTTTAGCTTTCTATTCCAGCAGCTATTCCTCTACAGATAAGTAGCTCAGACTAATAAAAAAACCAGTGTGTCTTCAGAATTAACCAATATAATAGTCACTAATTATACATAACAAATCAATATGAATGCCACAAACCTGATTGTCTAAAATTGCCCAAGTGGTTGTGTTTGTTTTACTCTCCATTTTGAAAAATCTCCCATCAGTCTTTCAGAGCCTCAAAACTTTTTGAAAGGAGACATTTCATTAGTGTTCAGTTCATGCAGTATTTGTAGGATGCTGCTGGCCAGCATCTAGCTTCATTCAGACCTGTTGTAAGAGAGATTGGTTCTTTTTAAAAAATTGAGGATCATGGGAGAGCAAAGAAGTCCAATAATTAGAACAATCTCCGGAAGAATCATCCCTTCTAACTCAAAACATTCTATTATTCTATGATCATACTCTCTGCTAAAAATGGTCTTTCTATTATTAAATAGCAAGTATTCTGTCCTAATCTACCATTAATTTGTGCAATGTTTTCATTATTTATAATTTTCTGTGTCATCAGCTTCTCACCAGATTAACAAGACTTTTCTTTCTGAGAGAAATTATAAGGTGAGAGCTTTTGTATTCAGCAGACATTTAAATGAGGTTATTAATACTTATATCTCATTACATCTATTAAATTATCATTTATTTTTGAGTTACTACATACGTTTGTGTATTTTATTTATTTGTATATGTACATGCTCATTATTGGAAATGTTTATATGACAGACTCTAAGAATAATTCATTTTAGACAAGTAAACAGTTATTTTGCCATTGTTTTCAGTAGAATTAATACACAGACATTCTGAACTTTTTGCTATTGATGAGAGAACTCTTTAATTGCTCCTCCCCTAACTTTAACCTTTTAGAATTCAGTTCAAAACCTGTTGAAATCAATGGAAAAACTCCCACTGATTTCAAGGGCTGTTATAGCCTTTATAGCCTTGTTAATAAACTTAACAAGTATTATTACTATGTCTCTGTATTTTTTAAGAAATAGAAAATGCCTTTTAGCACTATTGTAAATAAGGGACAAAATTGTAAATTAGGGATAAAAAGGGACAGCTGATGGTAAGAAAGATGCATAGCCGCTTCAAGTGAAATAGTCTCAGAAGATGCAGAATTTGGTTTTGGTGAAGAGAAATTAAATGTGATCATATTTTACCCAAACCTAGAAGTCCATTCAGCAGGGCTGCGACAAAGATAAAGAAGCCACCAGGAAACCTGGAGAATGCTTTGACCATGATCCAGCAAAGCACTCGCACAAGTGCTTAGATTAAAACCTCTGACTACTCCTATTTGAGTGAATGCACTACTTCAGCTGAGATGTTTGGCTATTTTCTACCTGGGTGGATGAAGGCAGGAAGAATTTCGTAGTGTGTTCACAATTACAGTCATTACCAAAGCCAACCTCTTCTAACAGGTACAGCCAAAAAATTTCTAAACAATAATTTATAAATTCTACATTTTTACTGTCTAAACTTGAAGATTTAATCTGACATTTCACTTCTGACAACACTGTGTTGAGTTACTGAAATACCAAAACTGTATGTCTGAAACTGGAGAGGTGACTTTAGAGAGGATTAATTTTCACTAACATAAGCCTGGCATCTAGTCTAAGTTAGTAATGAAAGAGCAGCTTTACTGGGGAAATTCGAATCACCTGTAATTATTTTACTTCTAATGGAATAATTACCTTTCAGATTTTCTAAATCTTTTCAAATGTTATAAAGGGGACTTAGAGAACTAGCTTACTGTGGTGTCATTGTTTTTTCAGTATCTGAAATTAGTGCAGATGACATAGCTGAACATAACTTTATACCTTTAACAGCAATTTCCACTACCCCTGCTGATCCTGTAGTGAACAAAAAGTACATTAACCAATGAATTACCTTCTATGAA
Source organism: Sinosuthora webbiana (assembly GCA_013397395.1). NCBI lineage: Eukaryota > Metazoa > Chordata > Aves > Passeriformes > Sylviidae > Sinosuthora > Sinosuthora webbiana. The sequence continues at coordinate 160,347 of VXBN01009076.1, forward strand.
TATTTAATGGATCCCATTCATCCTTATTTACATTCGTATAACCCCAAATGACTGCTCAATTAAGTGCCTACATTTGCATTACATGCACAGGATTCTCTGTCTTCTCACTAAACCCAAAAATCAATGAATTCATGTATATCCAATGAACATATGTGCAAGAATGTATGAGCTGTGGTATTCAGCTCACATGTAAATTGAAATTATTTTAAAAGTATGGAGCTAGATAATAAATCAGTTCTTCAATTGCAGGGAAAACAAGCTGAAGTTGATGATTATAGACCTGTAATAACAGAAATGTCCATGAATTAACAGAGCCTGAAGGCAGACAAAGTCTCTTTTTGAAATCAGTGCCATGGGAAAACTTGAAGAACCAAAAGAATAAATGAGAAAAATTAGAATAAAACTTCACTGGTTGTAAATTGTAGGTAAATTCCGTGATAAATAATGGAATTATGCAGTCATAGTTCCTCTATTCAAAATATTTAGCTTACATTACATCCTGGATATCAAACTCAAATCATAAATATTTGTAGTATTTTAATTTAAATACTATAAATTACAATATTTTCTTTTCATAAACATTCCCTTGGTTTAAAGTTAGTTATACACCTGTTTTTAAGGTTGTGTTCTCTTACTCTGGCTTTTATCACTGATGAAACTATCAACTATGAGTCAGCTGTTCTGCCTGTGTTCTCTCCCAACCTCTTGCCCACTCACAGCCTACTCTCAGGTGGAACAAAGTGAGAAACAAGAAAGACACTGATGTTATGCAGGTACTGTTCAGTCACAGATAGAATGCTGCTCTGTTGTCAAAACCATTTCAGTCACACATGCAAAACACTGTATGAGCTGCTGGGAAGAAAATTAACTCCTTCCCAACCAGACTCAGAATAATGTGCACCCTTAAAATTAAGTTGTTCTTTATAGGTAGGTGTCCTGTTCTTGCTCTGCTCTCTTCGTAGGTCATATTAAAAAAAAAAAAAAAATAGTTACCAGGTAAGATGATCTCATGTCCGAGGGAATTTCTAAAATTACAGTGTAGTAGGTTAGCTGTGTGACAAGAAAAACTCATAGAATCATAGACTCATAGAATGGTTTGGGTTGGAACACATGTTAAAGATCATCTGGTTCCAACCTCTCTCTTGTGGGCAGGGACACCTTCCACTACACCACATTTGTCAGAGCCTCATGCAGCCTGGTCTTGAACACCTCGGGATGGAGAGTCCACAACTTCAATCAAGATTTAGAACAGTACAGAAATGAGAAATCAAGTAAAAGGAAGGTCTATGAATAAGAAATGTCGAAAAAGAACAGTGAAGATGTTTCAATTAGAGCAACTATCACCAGAAAAGAAACATTTTGATCAGCAGAGCTTCTTGTACATAATCTTATACAATGCTGTGTAAGTAATGTCAGCTCAAGTTAGACAGTCTCCTAGGCAGTTTACTCTAAAGTTTAATGTTGCCTTATAATGAATCCAAAGCAAAGTCACAAATAATTAATCTGGTTGTATTGTAACCAGTATCTGGATCAAATAACTTCCAGTTAAGATTTTAAACAATAATGTACTTAAAATGATTGATGTGGGTTTTAAATTATAATTTTATGAAAAATAAAATGAAATTAACAAGGAGGGTAAAAGTCACAACCAACCTAATAAGCAGACACCCGTGAGGTTTCAGCCCTCAACCTTGAATATATTTAATGTCAATCAAACCTTCCTGATCCAAAGTTGCTTATTTATTTATGGTATCTAAGAACTCCAAAACTCTCCCGGCATTTACTAGGAATAATGGTTTTACAATCCTGTAATTTCTGTATTTTTGCCTTTTCCAGCTGCATGACAAAATTAAACTTGCTAATTGTAATTCTGCAATTGGCTTAGTGGTACTCTGCTTATGTGAATGTCTGGTTGGATGATATCTTTTTAAGAGAAGGTTGGTGGCTTCTTGACTATTTTAGTACGAAGACAAAACATGAATTGACAGGAATAATGAGGATATGGGAGTTTTCACCTTTTGAACTTGTGGAATAAAGGTGATCTGGCGAATCCCATTCAAGCATAGTCTCATTTATTCTTACCAAACTCCCTTGTTAGAGAGCTTCTCTATATGTTTTTCTGACACAGAAATAAAAGTTCAGTCAATATGAGCTATGCATTTTTTCAATTAATTGACAGGGAGGCATTTTTTTACCTGCAAGAAAATACAGCTTTTTATCTTCATATAGAAAAAATATACAGTCTCTCTACCTGCCAACCTAGCAAGAGAGACAAGTATTGAGAAACATTGTTGAGTCTATCTACATGGGGCTTTCCAGACGCCTGAATGTGACCCTCATTTTTCACTCACTTGAATGGTATTACTGTTGCTGAGCCTGAAACAATATGTTGAAACACAATGGGTATTACCTCAAAATTAAATTATACATAGTTATTTCACACTTGTTTAAAAACAGTGAAAATAGCTCAAGACTTTGAGGATTAAGATCTCATGTTTTTGCTAAGAGACTTGATTGATGCAGATATTTTTCCCTAAATATGGGTTATTCCTTAGTTGTGTGCAGCCCTATGGAAAAACTTGTATCCCATTCTCAAAGAGAATATTTCCCAGTACAGAACACATAGTGATAGAAAAAGTTGTCTTATAAAAACTTTTTAAAGAGAAGTCAGTTTATAAATTTAGATTTCTTTTTCAATTGTTATTAACCTACTGTTTTTTAGCTTGCAATATCATTCAAGAGATAAGGAAAAGAACCCACCAAAAATACTAACGAAAAGTGAAAAAAAATCTTTTCTGGCCAGAATAGCTTCTTTTCCCTTGTTAGCACTTTTTAATTCATTTAAAGATAAACCAGGTGGAAAAAATTGTGTGACTCCTATTTAGAGATATTTAGACATATTTACAAAGAATTTTAGTATTTGTCCAGCCAGTGGTTTTGTCTGTGACTGTGTATAAAGATCTCCTGTATTTTCTGAATTGTATTCTACAAGCAACTTCATTTCCCAAGTAAAGATTTATGTAACACGAAATCTGAGTAAGTAGATCATAAACTCTGTGAAGCAACTGTGGTGCAAGGTTGCTGCCTTTTTTCTTTCTTTTTCCTCAAATGGAAGGTAATTAAAAGGAACTTTCTTGTTTTATAGTGCATCTTTTTTTCTTATTAGGCTGTGAAACTGAACAAGTATTATCCCCATAATGGCTGGTTTTGGCTTTGTTTTATTTTGCACATTTGCCCAAAAAGGCTCAATTTTGAATTATCCTCTGAGTCACCTTAGATGAGCCTTTCAACTCATCAACTCAGACCAACAGTGTCTTTATCTTTGGCTTTTAGAGAAAAGAACATTTATGGGGAGAGAAGCATCATTTATTCTGTGAGATATTTTTAGAGAGGTTTAATACAAATTCTGAAGAATAGTATGTACTAAGTAGCAGAGGGTAGAAAAAACTTCTTCATTCCTGTCCATTTTTCTGGCAATTTTCTGGTTTAGGGTCTACCAGTCATAACCACTGGAAGACAGGACAGGAGGTTTCCAGGCACCACTTTCAAGGACTACTCCTCAGGTAGGACAGGTCATAGAGAACTTAAGATTTGCACCTCAGACTACTACCTTGGAGTGGTATGCATGTGGATGCATGTCTTTTACACAACTAAAAGTGGAAAGCCTGATTCTCATGCAAGCTGCTGCTAATATTTCAGAACATTGAATTTTTTGGTGCATTAAGAGCCAACAAATTTAGTAGTCTTCACTGCTGAAGAGGCCTAGTTTTGACTTGCTGTTGTCACTCAGCCCTGCGCTCTGGCAAGAGATCGATATCAGTGTAAACTGAAGTTCTTCCTGTGTACTCAGGAACAATCAACTCTGAGGTTGGATATGCTATTCCCAGGTCTATATCTTTAGGCATGTATTTAATGAAGGAAAGTTACAGGAATATTGCTTAAAGACAGTATATGATCAGGCACTGAGAGTCCTCAGAAAGGACTAAGCAAAACCTAAAGACAGCCCTTCTGAACAGTCGCCTGAGTATTATCTTCTAATTGCATGACCTAGGTAATCTGAATTATTTCTATTATTTTATCTGAGGTTCTCATATTATCTAATAATCATTGTTTGAGGCTTGAAACCTATGAAGGTGAAAGCGGTGACAAACTGTTACTCTTGTTTTCTCAATAGCACAACTGCTTTAGGAAACTGAATTTTCATGTCAACACTAAGCTAATAGTCAAACTTTGGTCTTCTAATTCCTTCTCTTGTATTTAATCCATTAAGACATTATTGCTCAAACTGGGAAGGACTGAACATGAAAAATAGGATGCTTCCCAACATAAGACCTGCAGATTTCTATAATGTATCTTTTTCAAGGTCAAAGGCAGCCTTTAAGGATCCTACTATAATATTTTATGTCCTGAGGATAAGGTGAAAGGCAAAATATTGAAAAATACAGTGTAGGTTATACTACTTTTCATCAAACTCTCTGTGCAAAGCAACTGGATTATTTGATTGTCTTCCAGGATCCTGAGAATTCAAGACAGCAGGAAAACATTCTGTTGAGCTGACTGCTATTAGTGGAAGAAACTCCTGCAGGAAATGAGGTATGCCCCTCAGTGCCTAATACCATAAATGTGTTAAACAGACTTAGGCTAAGGAATCTTTTCTCCTTGCTTCCGTTTTTACTTATGAGACTGTTGTATCACCCATCGTCATGTTGTGCAGTACCTTTGTTTCTATTTCTGTGTCTTCTCATCTAACTTCCAGACTGATGAAATTCCTGTAGTAATTTATTTTACAGGTCAGCTCCTTTGATGGTAAGGATCACACTTTCTCCCATATGTGTGTACAGTGCTTAGCATAGTAGAGTCTTAAAAATAAACAGATACACACAAACATCATTACAGCATCAAAAGTAATAACAGCCCATTGGGTTTGCACTAAGCTACATTCTCAGTAAGATATTTGAATCTGTGGAAGATGAAGTTTTATTGCTCCTGTTTCTGCTGATATCCTTAGAAGAGTTATAAGCGTTTTCCTTTTATGCAACAGTTAAGGAGAGCACACTTGGTATTTTTCACTTTTGAGCTGCTGAGTACAGAATTTTCAGAGATTAGCTCTATATTATAGTGGATGAATAGTGGAATCATTAAGATTGTAAAAGACCTCCAAGATCATTGAGTCGACCTTTGATTAAATACCACCATGCCAACTAGACCATAGCACTAAGTGCCATGTCCAGTTGTTTCTTGAATACCTACAGGTATAGTGACTCCACCACCTCCCTGGGCAGCCCATTCCAATGCCTGACCACCCTTTCAGTGAAGAAATCTTCCTGATGTCCAACCTGAACCTCCCCTGGTGCAGCCTGAGACCTTTTTCCTCTTGTCCTATCACTGGATGCTCAGGGGAAATTTCAACACCCACCTGGCCACAGCCTCCTTTCAGGTGATTGTGGAGGGTGATAAGGTGCCTCCCTTTCTTCAGACTGAATGATGATAACTCCATCAACCACTTCTCATATGTCTCACTCTCTAGACTTTTCAGCAGCTTCATTGTCCTTCTCTGGACTTGTTCCAGCATCCCAATCTTTCTTGTAGAGATGGGACAAAACTGGCCACAATACTTAAGGTGTGGAATCACCAGTGCCAAGCACAGGGTGACTGTTGCCACGCCCGTACCAACTCAGTTACATCTGTTTTAAACCAAAAAAACGGATCTTCCCATCATACTAAATGAAAGTGGGAAAGTGAATATACAAGCATTACAGAACATTAGTGTTGATTGCTTGGAAAACTTCATAGCATAACTTATGTTCCCTTTGATAGTACATGACTAACTTTTAAAAGGAAGGGGTAACTAACTTTAACAGAGAGAGAAACAAAAGTCATTGCCTATAGTGTATTAAAGAACAGCTTTTATTAACCCTGGAGAATACTAAATACTTATTCACAGAGCTGTATTTCCAGTTAATATTTAGGTGGTAGTCAGTAATGTAGCAATAAAATGAATTAGTTCTTCAAGTAAAAGAACAGAATAGATGCTCACATTCTCCAGCAAAGCTATAATGTATCTTTATTTTCTGAGAAGGAAGCTTACGGATATCAGATAGGATTAGACAAAGGATGGCAATTATGACCTACTAAATCAGTCCTCTAGACCCATTAAAGATTACCAGCAAAATACAAGGTATTTGTTTTAAGTGAGAGAAAGCAATTACTGCTCCTTCATCTGGGCAGTTTCAAGGCTGAAACTTAAGTCTTTCTTTATTGCATTCCAGGTAAAACAAGATGAAATTAGAGCAAATATACTGTTTGACATTTTGGTGTCCTGTGGCAAACTACAATCTCCAAGGTCAGACCTGCTGTCACTCCCGTCATGGGATGGATACTGAAACAATGGATTCCAGCTCTGACAGGGAGTACTCTGAGAGCAGATGCAGTTCTGCAGTGCTGTGTTATCATGTTTGGTGTAACTTTGAAGCTTGAAGCTTTTTGAAAGGTCATTTATAGTACATTAATGTTCTGAAAGGTTTGTCTGGTTTTGTTATCAATAACCTCAGAAAAGCTTGCAGGCCTGAAATAGCCATTTGCGTACATGTGTCCAGCATTGGTTCTACTAAGCATCAGAAAGAAAAAAGCCAAGGCCATATATTAATTCAGATGTTCTGCATGGAAAAAAATGTGCTTAACTGCACTCTGGGGGAGACATCTTTGTGCAGAGTTTACTTATCTGCCCTCCGTTCTCCACATTAAATTCTCCTGCCATAAAAATATTGATTTTGAAATCTCACTTTAGTTGGAAGTCTCACTTTAGTTATAAGGGGTTTCTTTGTTTTTTTAAGGGATGATTTTTGTAGACAGCAGACTACTAGCTAGTTCTTAAAAGGACACTAAAGGTTTTAAGTTCCTCCCCTGATTGTACTTACTAGAATTATTTTTAATAACACCCAGCAAATCTAGTAGCTGCATTTATTTTTGCTTCCTTCATATGAGGTAAGTTATGGGTTGTCTGTAAAATCATATGGCCAGTGGCCAGGCGTGACTACATTAAAAGGGTGAAGGAGGGGGAAAGGCACCAAGAAAACATTTCTACCAGAGTGGCAGGTGTGATGTTTCCTGAATGATGAAAAATTGCTGTAAAATATAGTCCCAGTTAAAAGCCTGAAATTGATTTAAAATCAAAACCACCTTGATTTACATCTTGGGTAAATGCAGAGTTTGAGAAGTTTTCTGATAAGATTGTCAAATATTGAATATTTTAATTTTAAACTAAACATCTCAAGTAGAAAAGACCTTGATAGAAAATATAGAAATGTGTTTGAATAAGCAGGAAAACCCATCTGTCAATGAGGTGGTAAATGAAAATTGTCAGGAAACATAGACTTGACAACTGCTTTCTTGACCTATCTTGTTAATGACAGCCAAAAAACACTGTATGGACTCAGCTGACAGAAATAGGATGAAAGTATATCCATGAGAAAGTCAAGAGATACCGTGAACCTAAAGTGAATCATAGTGTAACTGTGAAGATGATTATTCTCTTTGACTGCAAGAAATTCTATATGTCCACAGATTACTTACATGTCTCTTGAATTTTCTGATAAGAGCAATTTTACTTGAAACAAAAAATACTCATTCTTTACAGCACCCAAAAACAACTATTTTATGCTAATACATAGTGTCTACTGACTTTCTGCTTTATATTCACTTTCCTACATAGCAAGTACTCTTAGGGTAACACTCTTTAGAGATGCTTTTGTACTTTGTGAAGAGGAACTTTCTATATATCTCCTGGAGTAATTCTGGAAGTTATTTAAAGTAAGTCTACCTTTAGTTCACCAAAATTCTCTCACTGATTTAATTATTCAGCTGTGAGAATTCCTGGTTAAGAATATCTTGTGAAGGGGAAAAGGATTTGAATATAAATTGGAAATAGATATATGAAATTGGAGTATATATGTGTACAGCAATACATTTCTTCCTGTCTCCTGAGAAAATGACAGGTTAAGCTTAGTGGGGATGTGTGCAAATCTCAAATAGCTAGCTTTACTGGCTAACTGAAATTAAAGCTCTTGAGGGTAAAATGCAAATGATTTGATGAAGGATAGCAACTAGCTCTACTGTGTATGAATATTGTTTAGCATGGAGAGTTCAAAGAAAATCATTGAACATTCCATATTTGGCCTATCACATGGAAAAGATCCAACACAGGACTGGGGGCTTATTACAATAGGAATTGTATGGTATAATATGACATGATAAGCAGAAGTGAAGAATTTACCCCAATTTTCTAAGAAGCTTTCTCCACTTAAGGAACTGCATTACTTTTTAAAACTGCAATATTAAAGAACTGTTAGGAAGCTGAAAATTTAAGTGTTAGAAAACACTGTTAAAAATGTGAAGCTAGAGAAAGTAACTTTTAACATTTTTTTTTTTGTTGTTCTAAAACTGAAACTAACTAGTAGTAACTACCTATGCAATATCATTTATAATATAGGCTTGATTTTACTGGTATGGACAGTATCAGACCATGCCTTTGCACTTTAAGTCTTTCAGTCTATTCTCCTTAAAAGCCATCAAAATAATGTAGGTAAGATTTTACCTACAGATATTTGTGGTATTTTAATGCTAATTACTTTATTGCTATAGACTGACTCTTCACTGTCAATCCATAAGGAAGAAACATCCAATATTAAAATGGATGGTTTTCCTTAATTTTAAAAAATTTCTCTTGAGTAGAGGTGTTAAAAGAGAAGAATTGCTTTTGAGTAGCTTGATAAGGGGAAAATAATAGAGACTTCATTTTGCTTGCAGTTTCTGTTAATAGCAGTGGATCTTATTTTTCTTAATTTTAATTAACAGTAATTGGGTGTCAAGTAGAAGTCTGTCTCTTCAGCTTCCAGTGCAACTGCTGGAGAAAGATAAGGGCTACCAGATGACAGTTCAGGTTGCTAAAACTGTTGCTGAAAATAGTGGCACCCATTCTGCCAGTGTACTTTTTTCACTGTATTGGCAAGGATAGCAGGCTTGAGCAAGATGCCTGACTCTTACAGGACAAGCTGAGTGAGGTATCATGTCACACGTGGTGAATGAGAGTGGTGTAGTATTCCACTGCAAGTGAGGGGTGGCTGACACAGCTGGTATGGTAACAAAGCATAGAGATTTGAGAAATGTAGAGTTACTATTATTACAGTGGGCTTCCACATCCAGACTCCCTGTGACAAGGTAGTTGTGATCTCTAACACAGAGGCTTCAAATAGGCAGTTTGCAAATATTTTTTATTACTAGGTTACACATTGAAGGTATAAAGGAACGGCTCTGAATTCCTGACAATTTTCTTTAACAGGAAAACTATGGCAGATACATGACAGTGAGACAGAAAACCACCTTTACCATGGCGAGAGGGAATTACAAGTAGCTTAGAGTCTGATGATTCTGTGCTTGTTCAGGAGCTTCTTTGTCAGTATACAATAAACATGAAAAGTCAAAAAGACATTCAACACAAAACGAAGAGAGGAGTCTGATAGATTTTTTTTTTTAAATAAAATACTAAAAATATTTCTATATTTGGCAGATTGTTGAGTCAGTGTGACACAGGTCTAGTAATTTGAATTTCTTCTTACTGTAAAGCCAAACTGGAAGCAAACACAAATATTCATACTTCTTATGTTTATAAGAACTTCCCTAATCTATGCATATAGCAATATATAATTTACAACAGGATTAGAGAAAATTTATCAGGATTACATGGAATGCTTTAAATCTACTGATATTTTTGTTGGATTCAGAAGGTATTTTGGCTCTTTACTTTTTCTTCTTATTGTTCTGGTGTTATCTCTTAGTTTTCTGTTTCCTGACACTGTTTTTTCTTCTTCTGTTAATCTTCAGCCTAATTCAATGAAATATTACCATTATTATTATCAGGAACCAGAAAGCATCATTTAGAACCACAGTTAGAGGTGTTGATAAATGATGGGGATTTTTGCTTTTATAAATACTAATTTAAGAGCAGTAACCTTTTCATACTAATGAAGACTTTCAAAGGAATTATCTTCACTCATGCACAAGCCTTACTCCACTGAACATAAAACAGTTTTGTAACTCCAAAACATTCTTCATAGTCAAATTTTGTTTTTCAAGCCCACACATTTCACATGATTCTTAATGATTCATTTGTTCCTACGTTGTATGTTTTGGTAATGGACCTGCCATCTAATTCAGCACAGTAGGTCGTTGCTGCCAAATCATTCCACATTTGATTGTTGACCTGTTGTACTTCAGGTCCTGTGCTCTTTCTTGTTCCTCTACTTAGGATTTCTCCAGAATTTTGAATCTTTCTTGCATAATTTCCTGCTGTGAGGAGTCTGCTAGGCTCTGGCTGGGGCTGTGCTTCGGTGACTGTTACACACTGATGAGGAATTAGAATTCTCATATGAAGTAAATTGGCCTCTGTCAAACTCCTGGGTTATGAGAATCTGCTGAAGAGTGGAAGCATCATTACTGAATTTGCAAGAAGTGAAAAGCATATTCACATCCATATATATTTTTTTTTTTAAATAATGTATGTTAAAATGAAAAGATGTCAAAATATATGTGAGGAGCTGCATTCATCTTTATTCTTTTGAAATGAATATGATGGTTTATTTAATTTATTATTTTGGATTTTTTAGAAAGACCTGACCTTGCAAGTTGCCTATGGCAACAGATTCCTGTCCTCATTTGGAGACACAACATCAGCAGAAGTCTACCCAGTTGAATTACCTCAGAAACATTCATCATCATCATAAAATCTTCAAGCCAAGATTTGTGCTTTTTACTTTCTTTAATAAAGAACCAAGCATATAAATTGTTCAGAGTAAATAATAATGTCAATAACTGCAGAAGATTTTCATGAAAAAATCCTGCCTCTCCATTTGTAAATATGTCACAGCTGGCACAACTGAATGGGTAGTAAAGTTTTGATTGAAGATACTAATCTGAGCATACCATGTTAAGAAGGAATAGATTGTCTTTATATACTGTTCTTCAATTTGTCTAGCATTGTCTTTACCATACATTAAACAAACATTCTCTTTTCCTCCTTATCTCTTTAATATTGCACATATTGCTGAAATAAATCCCAAATGTTCTTCTATTACATCCCATTTACATCTATTCTTGACAGATTTCTCACTGTTTTCAGAACTGGTAATGTAATGAAAATTATATGAGTCATGAGAAACTGGGAGAGAAGATAAAGGCAGAATGACAAAGTAAACAAAAATGAGAAGAAGTAGAGAGGGGAAGTGAGGTTAGAGATATCAAAGGATATTTAAAAGTTCAAAATTTATAAAAATAAGATGCAATAGAGCAGGTGACCTAAAGCTATCAAGGAGGTTACTCCTTCTTGTTCATCTGTTTATCTGTACATGGGGTTGAAAGCTAAATAAATCCTCAGCAAGCAGAGATGAATGACTGCTCTTTGATGGCAGGTGTCTGTGCTGCTCTGTTCAGAAAAGACATGGCTGCACTCTTGTTAGTATTAATTTGCTTGCATACAGCAAGCAGCAGGAATAACAGCAAAATGGTTTGTTCACATGTAGGATTAATTTAAACCATTCAGGGAATAATGAAAATCAGTGCAGATTTTCAGAAAGGTAATTCAACCTCTTTTCCTCATACAGAATTTCCAAAAATTTCCTAAAATTTAAAAAAGTCTACAAAGTGGATGAATAATTTTTTTTTTTTCAGCACACAAAAAATATTTCATATTTTTTTATTGGGTGCTGCTCTGGTTTGTGGAAAATTTCTTAAAAGCAATGACAAAATACATATATATTTTTCTCTTGTCTTTATGCCAAGTATCTTGTAAGTGCCATGTAAATGGCCTCAGTGGAACTGCAGTTGCCTCTAGTCTCAAACTAAGGTAAGATTGGCCAGACTTGCAAAAGCCTTTCATCTTGCCTATGATGGGGACTCACAGCAGATAACTTGCAAAGAATTAACACAGAGCATAGAAAAAGTGTTTTGGAGCTTTACCGAACACCAGAAATGCTGCATTGGTTTTCCACAAATTAACCTGTGATTATTGTACACCTTACTTGCTACCATTGGGCTGGAGTCTGATTCAAACTGTGTTGGGAGATTTTTCACCTAGTTTCTAGATGAAACTAGAGTTCGTACATTGGTCCATAAAAAAAATAGCACTGAGTTGTATTTTTCCAAGATAGCATGGATCTGGGAAACCTTATCTACATTCAGTCTTCTAAGCAATGTTAATTCTTCAGTATTCTTCTTTGCACAGATCTCTTAGTAATTTAAGTTTTTCTGCCCCTTGCTATCAACTGAATATCACACTAAGTACTGTGATTAACTATAGCAAGAAAACTGCTTTGGTGTTTCTCAGGCCCATTTTATTTCTATTTATTCAAAGGCCATTGAACTTCTATTTAAAACTATAATTTCAGTATTTCATAAATTTTTATTTTGAGATATCTAAACATTTTCATAAAAAAACCCCAAACCATTTTTTTTCTGGGGATCATTGGTAATTTAAAGAAGTAATTTGCGTCTTTAACCTCATCCTGTGAAATCTGATCCAACAGACCAGTGGAATCCTTAACTAGAAATCCAGGGAGCTGGATGTTATCCAAAAAGTCTAAATCTGGACCAAATAAATATTTTTTCTTTTGAAAACTTTCTGCAAATCAAGGGAATCAAGAGAATATATCTAGGTTTTGGGATGTAATTGTGTTTGAATTATTGAGTTATTATTACTTCTTAATAGCTTACTTACTTGCCATAATTTTTTAAAAATAGTTGCAGAATAGTTCAGAGATATAAGAAGATCTGATGTTTTTAAGTATAGGCTTCAAAGATCATCTATCATAGTGAATCATCTCTATTAATGGCTGCATTTCTTGTCTGCCTCCTCTGCAAATCAGATGAATCCTACTGCGAGTGCCAAATGTGAATGTTGAATTGCATTCTTTCTTCTCCATATGTGCCCAGCAATGATGCTGCTGCATGGGATCCTTGATCAGTAGAAATGACTATCTGTAGATAAGCCATGCTGCTTAAGTTTGAAAAAAGAAACCTAGGGCAATTTTGCTTGGATTATTTCCAGAATGACATCACTTTTGACATTGAGCATGGAAATCTTAATGGTTGAGTTTATACTGTTGTTGAATTGTTTGCAGCCACTATAATTAAAACAAACAAACAAACAACAAAAGCAAAAGTTACAAAACCAGACTCATATTCTTTTTGCAGTGTCATGACATAGCAGAGAAAAAGTAGATATTCAATTATGAAATTACTAGATTTACTGAAACTTTTGTTTTAGCAGTATTTCATTCATAAGGCACCAAAGAGTTCAGCAATGCAAAAGATAGAACAGTCTCCCATTCTATTTTTAGCTTTAAAATATTGTAGTCATAAAACCTGTAATAATTAATTCCAAAGCTGAATCACAGATAGCAAAGACAAAAAGGGCTTTAGAAGAATGGGATCTTTTGGTTTTCTCTTGATGACTATTGTGGGTACTCCGTGAGGATAGTTTAACTTTTTTTTCCCTCAAGAATGGCAGCTTTTCCTTTTACACATCTTTCTCTGATCTGTTGTTTTCTCTTATTTCTAAACACTATGGCTCAGATTAAAATGAATTTAGCCCAAAGAAAACAAAGTGAACTTGGATCAAATGGTATAAATATTTGATCCGGAGCAGGAACTGTCCCTGTAATTTTTGCTGACATATAACTGGAACTAAACAGGAATATTTTCAATCACAGATGATGTTAGAACTAAACAGATATCGTTCTAGTTTAACTTGTTCAGTATTTTTCTGAGAACAAGTGCTCAAGTTTAATTATGTGAACACAGTTTACACAAGATATGTAAATGACAAAGCTACAGCCAAGGCTGTAAAACAAGTTACTAGGAAGTCACATGTTGTGAGTTCAAGTTGTGTGTTGTGGGTTCATAATGCATCAGCAATGGCACAGTATTTATAGGTTTTTGCAGCAGAGAAACACTGAGGTGGTTTGATATCAAGCAGGTAAGTTGCTTCATGCTCATTGTTGTGCTGTGTCATGGGCCTAGCACAGCTATTTTGTGGGATGGCATCCTCAGGAGGCAGCAGGCCTCCTCAGGAGGCACTACTCTGAGCACTGCTGTGGAACAGCTGACAGCACTAGCTCACAGTATAGCTCCCCTGAAAGCTGTCATTCAGTTGCCTGCTTCCTCAACCACCATTCCATCAGCTTCATGATAGTTATATGGAGAAGCTGGGGAAATGCCTCTCTGGAATGAAAGCCGTTAAAGCATTTTGCTTTCTAAAGTTTTTTTTTTTGTTTNTTTTTTTTTTTTTTTTTTTGTTTTTTTTTTTTTTTTTTTTTTTTTTTTTTTTTTTTTTTTTTTTTTTCTTCTCCTACGATAAATTCAATATCTAAAGTATTGTCATTGACTGTGGGCTGCTGTCTTACAGAAAAGAATCCAGCCCCTCAAACCCCAGTGCAGTAAACTGAGATAGGGTATTTCTTAGGAAGAGGGACTGTCACCTTTTAAAGAGAGATGTTTATTGCCTATGTTGCTAAGTAACCTGAAATCATTACATCTTCTCAGTACTACCTTGAGTAGAGGATAAAGAAAACTGTTTTCTTAGCAAAGTTCTGCATGAGACAAGGGCATGCTGATAAAATCCATGGTTGGGTGGAAAGGATAATACTGACTGCAATAGAAGATTTTAATTTTAAAAGCAGCTCTATGGATGATGATGGTAACTACTTTCCTGTGGCTTATAGTAAAAGCAGAAACATCAATCACTTGACAAAATAACTCCCTCTACTTTCAACTCCCTCTACTATTTATTCAATAGTATTTTGCAGTTACAATACATCAACAAATCAAAATAACCTTTGTGGTTGCCACTGCAATTTGGGGAGGGTCTACAGAAACCCAAGTCTTTTATAGTGTTCTAAGTTATACTGTCTGCACTGAATAATTTATTTATAAGAAAATTATGACCAGAATAACTCCTGAGTAGTACAATTACTATGACTATGTGAAAATTAACATGAACAAAGAAGACGTTTCATCAGTCCTGGCTTCATCAAAGATAAAATTCCTGGAAATAAGGAAGATAAATAGAAGATTTCAAGCAGCTTTTCATGTTAGTACAGTAACAGATAATTTGAAGGTGGTTTCATGTTTCATAATACCCTTTAAAACAACTGCTTTTTCAAATTAATTTTTTCTTGTTCACATTTCTCTGCTTGACTTAAATTAGATTTTTGCTGTATAAATGTGAACAGTGATGCACTTTAGTTAAAAATGAAACTTCTGGGTTACATATTTTTAACAACAGAATACAAATAAATCCAACATTTTTGAGATTTCTCACTGCAGGATTTTGATAAATTTCGAACCATAGTAGGAACAAAACCTTATACTGGAAGTTAACACTTGGGGGGAAGATTTGAACCAGGACTTTATGATTGTTGGTGCTCAGCAAATTCTAACAAGCATAAGACAACGCCACCATCCATTTTAAAACAGAGCACTACATGAAGCTCCTGGGAAAAGGTGAGAGGATGTGATCTGACATATGGTGGTCAGAATTGCAAGCATCAAAAAGTACATATAGTTTAGACAGAAGGTTGTTGATAGCTTTGATGAAGCCCTTCATATAATCTTTGTGACAGAAGATGAATGGACTTTTCACCTCTGGGAAAATTGGTCATCCATTATTTTAATATGGAAACTGGTACATGGGTATTGCAGCAAGCACTAAGACTAGGCACATAGGTCATGAAGGTGAATTCAGAAAAAGGAGTCACAGGCTGAGGAAAAGCCAGACAGTGCTTTTCAAGAGAAACTTATCCTAGCAATGGGGGAAAACTGAAAACCCTATTCATTCCATCATCTATGTGTTTAAACAAACTTCACTTACTCTAAGAGAGAAATTGAAAAAGTCATGAACCTGAGAGTTATATTACAGCATTCTTGGGTTTGGTCACTTCAGAAAAAGAGAAATAAAAAAGAAAAGAGAAACCATTCACTTACATTTTAGTCTAGGCAATGTACATGAATGTATGAAAATATATTTATTAACCTCAGTGGGGGAAATATTGTGGATCATTATTTATGCCAAATAATTTTTATGCTTTATTAATGAGCAATGTCTGATAGAGAACCCTAGACAAATTTACATATTTATAAACATTTATACTCCAAGAGTTTTCCTTAAACTGCCATCTTAGCTATGCTCAGTTAGTGTTTTAGAAAAATCTATATAATTTTAGGGATAAAAGTACAACTGGTTTACATAAATTAGCTTTTATTCCATAGAAAAGTAGATAACCATGACCAGAAAACACAAGGAGTAGACTGAAACATAATAGTTTGGTTAAAGAAAAACTACTATAAAGATAAAACTAAAATACCACTATAGGTAGTGTCCACAGAATGAAAATGGTGTAGCTGGAACAGGAGACAAGTTAAGATATTAAAGTGCATTTCTCTCACATGCACTGCAGTGACTTAACAGGCAAGAAAGGGAAAAAAAATACATGTCAGCAGGAAGATTAAAAAAATTACATTTGTACTCAATGTATGTAATGAATTATGGTTAAAGCACATCTACAATGATGTCCAGTTTGTGTAAGGGCTAGGGTAAGTAACTGAAAATAAGGACTGAGAAACTGAGGTTGGTCCTTTTGGATAACCAATTCCTGAAGCAGGAAAATAGTATACACAAAAATTAGGTTGTCCACAGATGTCTTAAAGGCAGATATTTGATGATTTTTTTTTAAATGTAGCACAAACAAATGTCATATACTTGATAATATAACCGAAGTATCAGTATGGTCCCACAGAGAAGGTAACTTCAGAAGTAATATGTGGTTATAAAAAGATTCTTTCTTGAAATATGCTGAAATGCACCATGCAGTAATTACAGCTGCCAAAAGGAAGCTAAAATGTCCCCTTTCCCATGAATACAAATTTCATTTCTCTGTATAACTTATGATTTGTTATACATATTTCCAGATATTTTCAGGTCTTAATTTCAGTGCACTTTGCTGATTGCAGCTGCTGACTAAAATATTTGTCAAACTTTAATAGAGTACAGGGCAGATCTAGGCAATCAATGTATTGATCTGATTTTTTAAAAGACTACTTCTAGGCAAAATGTGGACTTTATTATCTAGAGTAGAAGTGTCAGATGGCATGAAGGATTTTAAACCACAACAGAGAGAGAATATTTCCAAACTCTCTCTCAGACAGGTAGGGAGCTTTCAAAGGAAGATACTTGTTTACAAGTAGGATAAAGATTCTGAAAATGTGATAGAAGACACAGCACCTCTGTTTGGACCTGCAAAATGTGAGAGTAGGGTAACTTGCACACTAGATTTGAGTTAGCTCAGGCCTACCTGATAGCAGTATCTGTCTGGAGGGTTTAATTCAGAATGTGTTAATTTAAGTGACTTGCACTGGAGATTAGTTTCATGGCAACAATCAGAGACTGGAAAAGGGTTCACATTTGATACAAGAATCACTAATGAACCAAAGGCATTAATCTTTTTTGTGTGGCTGAGTAGCATGTGAGTGGGAGACTAGTAAGCTTTATATGAAATGTGTGAATTAATGTACTTAAACTATGACTTATCTGAACACAGTCCTTCCAGGAAGAAGATAATGGTTTTTCCTCACAATAAGCTAAACACTGGAGAATATTTTAGTTAAAGACTAAGTCAGTCAATAGGTGAAGACAGCCAGATACCTAATTTTGCATTGTCAAAACAAATGATTTTAACTTCTGCCAGAGAGAGTTCTTGTGTTTCAAGGGAAAACACGGGGCAAAGCAACAGTGCAAGCCACACCAGAGGTCAATTGGATATATATTGTCAGTCTACTAAGGAGTTGTGTTTCAGTGTGTGGAAGAGTATCTCACATAAATGTAGCAGGAAAGGTATAACAAACTTTGTTTGGGGAAGGATGTTTGTCACTAATGAGCTCAGTTTTAGGAAAAAAGTGCTGGAGCAAGGATGTGAGAAGATAAGGCCCTTTAGGCAGCTGAAGTCTGAGTTAAGTTCTCAGTGGGAAAGTATTAGCCAAACATCCTCAACACCATATTTGTTACTGCATCAACTTCAAAATCCCTTTTTTTAAACTTTCCCTAAACTTTATTTTGGTTTTATTATCAATATTATTCCTATGGAGAAACTGCCCCTAGGGGAATTATATCTTCTATATTATTTCACTAGTACTCTTAAATGGATAATATTTCTTTATGTATTTTCCCCTTCACTGTACTTACAAGTTTACTTAGTTAATTATTACCAGTAACAGTGATTAGTATGCTGTCTTTCCTCCTCTTTGAGCATGAGTATAGAATCACTAAATCAAAATGGACTTATTACAAATTTCAGAAGTACAGGAGAGCTCATCTAAAATTCTTTCATTTAAAATTACCTTACATCAACTGTCTTTGAACTAGTACTCATATTAAAGTATACTTTTTTTGGTGTAATTTTGTTTAATTCTTTAAGTTTAATTTTGTGCTGCATTGTATAAAATGCCCTACCAAACTGAAGTTATAATTGTCTCGTTTAGTTCCTTTCATTAACTGAAAATGTAATCTTATTCAAAGTAATTTAAATTTACTTTCCATTTTTATACTTCAAGCATTTGGACTGGCTATTATTCTTGACTTTGTTTTTAACCTTTGAATGCTCATAGATCTTAATTTCTAATCTTTGTTTCAGTATTTTGTTAGGAAGATAATTTCTCAATCTCTTCTTTGTCCTATTTGCTCTCAGCCTGATGCTTTTTTCTCCCATAGTGACTGTTTAATGCTTTTTTTTCCTGTAGTGAGTTCTGCCTGGAGACATAGGGACCAAACCTCAGAGCAGATTTTGCACAGCTTCCCAGAATTCAGCAAAAAAATGGTGACAAAAACTCCGTTATTTGATGTCCTGGAATAAAGAGTCTCAAAAGATTATACTGCAAACCAGTCTGATTTTGGACTGGGTCATCAGCATCTCTACAATTTGCTCAGCAAGCCAGCACAGAGGAGTATGTCCATCCTGATAGAGGGACAGTCTGAGAATGGGCCTTATACACCGTGGTGGGAAAGGGATGTCTTAGTGTCTTCCAACACAGAATTTTGCTGTCAGTTCACTGAAAGGTACAACTTAGCATCCACTCCATGGAAATATGGTATGTATATCACAGTCTTTTCTATGACTATTATGCAAATCCAGTTCTCAAATTAACCTTGACTTACTGGGCATTGTGCTGAATAGCAAAGTAAACCCAGTCTTATTTTCATACTTGTGTTCACTTTAAAGTTCCTCTTCTAGCTCTGTCCCTGAGTCTAGAACATACATTGTGTTCTGGAACTATTTAGACCATGATGGAGAAAAGACAAGAATTGCATTGTCTGCTGCTGTTTTAAATATCTACCATTCCTAAAAAGCTATTACACGTTTCTAAGAGTTGATGGGTATGTGATTGCATTGTTGTGTCCTTCAAAGACCTTGAGAAACTACTGAGAATAGGAAGGTTAACAGGTTAACAGGTTTCAATTTTGTTTTAATGAGATACTGAAGTCTTGAGAAGCTGTGAAGATAAGGAGAGAAATAACTACATGATAAATGAGAAAAAGCAGAGACGTAACAGAGAACTAGTAGACACAAGACTCTTTATAAATGAAAGGTTTGAGGAATATGCTGTCGGAAATAAAATAAGGAACAGTGAAAAGGAAAGATCTCATCTTTATATTGTGTATTTCTATTTTTGTAAAGCAATGATCGTCATAAGAAAACTGCATTGAGATCACTGTCTGGTTCTGAGATCAGATTATGTTAATGCAAAGTGGATTGCTGTTCAAGACTGGGTGAATGACTAGAAAATACGCTGAGCTGTTGCTGCATGACTTTTCAAAGTCAAAGTCAGATTATTAGAGGTAGAAAGGAGACTATGCAGGAGTTGGTTCTCCCAGGGTCACTGAAAGCAGGTTCCTCAAGCTTTTGTCACTAGTTTGTGATGAACCTGGTGTTCTTGTTTTCAAAAGACATAATCGAGGAATTAATTTAATTTTTTCTCCAACAGTTGAAAATAAAGAGCAGCATGACAAAAATATTAATTTTGATTTTTGGAAATATTAGATTTGTCTTCCCAAAACTGCACTTCTAAAAATTGTGATCTTATTTTGAGATTGACACACTTATGTCTCTGCCCAACATGTGCTTCTCAGGAAACTAATACTTCAAAACATTTGAGCACCTTATTTGAGAGTGCTACAATTCTACAGCAAACTTAGGAGAAAAATCAGATAAGAAGTATTTAAAAAACCTGAAATTCACTGTCATTGACTTAAAAATGTCAGGATGATTTCTGAGTTTATGTTCCTCAGAATGCAAGTGTAACTATTATATAACGTAAAATGTTTACACCACTTCTTGGCACAGAAAACTGTTTTCCTGCATTTATGTTAATAAGTAAAATTGGTTACAACAGAATTGGATGATTTTAGATTGTTAATGCAAAATCTTTTTACTATAGGTGCAAAACTGTAATAATTTCCTTTACCCTAGGCAGACTCTTTCTGCTTCCTCTAAGGAGATTGTATTTTCTCAAAAGTGAGGTTCTCCCTTGCAAGTGTTTTATTTTTAATACAGATTTTTTTCTTTAACAAAGGAAAGTTTCAAACAAAATAACTTGCTATTCTCAAATAACAAACCCAAAATAATTTGCTAATAAGAGTAATGTCCAGCCCTTGAGGGTGGAGGACTTTGGTTCCCACAAGAAATTGTGTTGAAAATATCCAGCTGTTGGTGCAAAATTTTCCCGTTCCAGAGGCAAAATATTTGGTTTTATGCCTGCTGAGTCAGATCTGCTAGAGATGATCTAATAGAACCAAGTAGAGAGCAAAAGGGAAACTGCTTAACTGCATTTTTGTTTTGATTGCAACATGGTAGAAAACGGCCCTTCAGCACACAGTTTTTTTGTCTCTCTAGGCAAGTGCAGCTGGGAACAGGGCTCCCAGATCCAACTGGAACTCAGATGTGAATGGGAGACAAAGGTAGGAGTTGGTTTGCCCTGGCTTGGCTTTCTGATCTGCAGCTTCTGCTGCCTGACTTCCCCTTTTTTGGGAGGTGCTGACCCTCTGTGACACTGCCAGCCTTCCTAGGAACTTTAAAAGCTCCTCCTCAGCTGTGTGCTTCTATATCACAATGACCTCAAGTCTGCCTAAAAAAGAGACCGGTTTGTAATCTGGGTTTTTTTTGTGATGTATGGGAGTAATGGCTTTCAGATTTTAGGTTTGTCAATTATGGTATTTTTTTGTCCAATACAAGCTGTACTAAATTGTTTCATTTTGTTAGGAAGTTACCTTAAATAAATCACCAGAGTGTTTCTTACAAAAAGTATAAATAATGTTAACTTGTTAACTGCCCACCTGGAAAGATATAATGTAAGGTATTTGACCGTGAAAACCCTGAGCTATTATAGGAATTTCAGAAAAAAAAAAATATATTTAAACCTGCTAGAATTAAAAGTAAAGAATTAATACAGAGTAAAAATGAAAGAATTAAGGGAAATATATGGTTATAGCTGGGTGAAATTTGTTCAGCAAATAGAAAATTTACTTCAAATACACAACTGAGATCCGGAAATCCATGAAGAGTTTCATTCATAAAACAGTCAGGGAGATATGTCAACGGCTAGTTTCAAAATCAGTGTAAAATGTAAAAATGTAGAAAAGATATTGAGATATAATATATATATAGTAGGTTTTCTGTTTAACATGAAGATGTATAGGAATCTTGGGAAATTTAAAATAAGGCTAGATTTTTGTGAAAAAATTAAGCCTAATTTTTCAGGTTCACTGGAAAAAAGATTATTATTTCCCCCAGTTTTAAGTTGAACAACCTACCTGAAAGTCCATTATGCATGTCACTCCGGTTGCTTTCAAAAGTACTTTTCTACCATGAAAGCATGTTCTTTTGTTCCTTTTCCTGCTTCATCTTCCTTTATCTTTCTGAAAGCTTTCCACTGAGTTCCACTTTGATACCTCCCTTAGCAAATTCCTCCAGTGATCAAAGCCTTTCATCTGGTGATCTCTTTCTTAGTTTTATCCTCCTAAAAAAAAAAATTAGAAGACCCTGCCTTTCTTTGGCAGGTCTACCATTCAAGGCTGCTCCATTTTAATAGATGGTTATCAAAGATTAGTAATCCTTACCGTGCAGCATTTCCACTGAATTAGAGGTATTATAACCTCCTCTGGAATTATCCCTTTATGGAAACAAAAGTTAAAACAGGATGTGATTAAATTAAACATTCAAAATATTTCTGAAATCTTTCTCTCATTTACAAAGTTGGATTCTAAATGAAATGAAAAGAATAATTTTCGCATTTATAATCTCTGTAAATTTTCCTGTAAGTTTATTTCCAGAGCCTTTCTATACGAGAATTAACACACTTCACATCTTGTTCTTCATGCTTTTATTTCCACTCTAAACAAATTTGCCAGTTAATACAGACTGTAGAAATGTAGAATTTTTGAATTCTTAAGAATAGGGAAAGAGTTTTATATAATATAGAAATGTTTTGCTATAGTTTAGTTTTGTTTTTTTTTCTTTAATCTTTTTATTCTGCATGTAGGATTTAATACTTTTAATTATTCGATGTATTCAGAAACTATGCTTTGATGGTTAAGTGTGTCTTTCCATATCTAGCGGAGATGACAGCAAATCACTAAACATCCATTATGACATTGTTCCCAAAGGAAAACAAAATGACATTTTCAATAGATGATTCTATCCCCACAGCAATAAATTAAAAAGAAAAATATTTTATAATTCCAGTACTTGAAAGAGGTTTTTTTCCTTTAATTTAATATTCGTTTTGTAGATGATACTGATATTTTTTTTCTACACAGATAGTTTCTGGCATTAACACTGGCTTCTCAGTGTCTCTCTGAGTTGGTGATCCGTTGCTTCAGATGTCACTCCTGCTTTCCACAAGAGATTTTCAGGGGAGGAGTTGGGGCTGTATATAAACCTCACTGCAATTTTACTTGCCTCAGCAGTATTGGCCTGTTGGCGGACCAACTGAAGTGTATGTGCACTGTGGGAGAAGTAAGTGAAGAAAATGCACTTGAAGGTAGTCTCATATCTATCCCTGCAGTATTTTATTAGTCTAAATACAGTATCACTCAAATTAACTTACTTGTCCAGGAAAAATGAAATACATACTTTACACTGGCATAAGAAGAGGTAATCAAGAATTCAGCTGTTGAACACCTGGTGCAAATAAAAGCAACCTTTAAACTTGAAATTATTGTTCCTGCTCTGCCTCAAAACTGCAGAGCAAAAGATATTTGAGTGGCTAAGTAGGGCTAATACAAGTTTGCCTTTAATTTGTTGACTTCAGATCAGAAAAAATCAGCAGAGATCTGTAATGAATGCCCAGAAAAATCTATGCTGGGTTTGTGCAGACTAACTATACAGCACTTGGCAGTCATTTTCCTTTTTTTAAAAGAATGTACATGACAGAGAAGTGTAACAAAAATCTTAAAACAGCTTTTGCTCATGGAGATTATTTTAATCCCATACATTTGAATATATCTTGCACTCACCACCGTTTTTATCTCTTACAGATTTTTCCATTGTCACTATTGATAGTTTTGATAAACCTTGCTGGATGTACAGGATTCAGTACAGTAGAATTCCCAGAGAAAACTATTTCAGCATTTATATCTGAATGACTGTGCTTTTTAATCAGACCAAAATGGTTGTTCAAGAGTTGGTCTAAACTGTACCTAACAACATTACCTTCTTGTTAAGCACCTTTCATACAAAAAAGAAAAAAAAGTTTACTGATTTTTTTTTTTTTTGTTTCCTGAGAGTAACATTCTTTCATCTTGTGTTCATCTTAATTAAGCAGAGTTCCACCGAGACAGTAAAAGCACCTTTGTAAGCCACCTGAGATCACAGTCAGGACTTCACTACTGGAAATCATGGACATTTCTTTAGGTAAGTGGAGTGTATCTTTGAGGAGCCTAGTGATGCTGGATTTGGAGGATTGTGAAGATCTATTCAGGTGACTCCAGAGACCTGTATGCTCTCACATATTAACTAATTGACTATAAAATTTACTATTCCTTTTTATTTAAATAAAAACCTTTTCAGATTGCCAGGAGAAGACATTCACCAAGTTATGTAATTAGAAATATTTTTTTGGCCTTCTTGCCACTAGACTTTGAAAGATTTTCTAGAAATAATTTCAGGGTTTCTATAACACTTTACCTTCAAAAGAAAGTATAATTTTGAATAAAAAAGTCCTTTAGTAAATCTCTCAATTTAAGAATTAACATAACACTGAATCAAATAAATGGTCTTTCCTACTTCATTTTCTGCCATGCTGCAATCTACTAGTTCCTAGAACTGTGATCCCTAGTTCATCATTGAATAGGATATTCCTGTTAGGGAAATGGTTTAGTGGTGGACTTAGCAGTGCAAGATCAATGGTTGGACTTGATCATCTCAGAGATCTTTTCCAACCTAAACAATTCTGTATAAATATCTCCATCTAGGTTATTATGGTAGGCAGAAAACTCCCCCACTATCCTATTTTTGTATTTCTCATGACTATAAATAAAGCTAAGAAAATTATGTTGGACTAAGAATCTCAACTTTTAGACAGCTAATAGAAAACAGAATGAAAATTCTAACATTTTAATTAAGATGTTTAGGTTATCTTTACTGGAAATACATGGTCACCATCTGAGTCTTCAGAAGCAAATCTTTTCTTCCTATCAGATTTTTTTTTTAGGATGGGATGAAACATCTTCATTAGTTATTCACTATGTTTCATTCAAAAAAAGGTAATGTTTTAATTGATACCAAATATCTCACTTTTAGATTGCTAAAGTTATATGAAATTAGTCTTATCAAAACATTTCTGCCTCTGTTAAAAAGACAAGGAATCAAACTTCAGACATTGATTCTCATAATACTCTATGTAGCTTTATTTTTACAACATGCTTTTAGTGGTTTTTAGCTTAAATTTTATGCCTTGGTGTAGATTAGATCACAATCACACTCAGCAATAATAGTGAAATATGGGGAAAAAGATGCCAAGTGGCTTGGCTATTTGGGGACTATGATAAGTTTGGTTTACAAATGAAAACACTTTAGAACTGAGAAAGACATCCTTGCTGGTGCTTAAAGAAAGCAATGGAATTTGTCCACTGACTTGATCACAGAAAATAAATGTTGTTCCAGTAAGCATGCCAGGACCCAAACATAGAAATATAAAGAGATTTGCACCATGTTAATGAAAGCATGGTCAATAAAACCACCTAAGTGTTATTCTAAGCCTTGTTATGGTGCAGAAAACTGTAAATATTACAAGTTAAAATACTACCCTTGATTGTTTCTGCTATACAATATTTCCAGCAAATAGCAGAGGTTTAGAAAATAGATATCTTGTTTGGTTTGCAGAAGAGCATATGCTTTGATAACTCTGCTTTCCATAAATCATGTATGTTCATGACAATGAAGCTGTAATTTCAAGTCTTTATAAAAATGACAAAGTTGGTATTCATGCCAGGATTTATTCTCAGTAAAAGATATGGTAGTGAACAATTTTGCATAAAAACTAAGTACCTGCAAAACACAGAAGTACACCAACCTGATTGATTTACACATTTTTTTGGCCTTATAGATACACAGTAAATGTGTTTATAAGAAAATTACTGACTTTTGAGGTATGTAGAGATCTAGATAATTTGGAGCACTGGTCAATGATTGATCGGATGCAATTTAACACATCCAAATGTCAGATTCTGCACCTGGGATGGAGCAATGCCAAGCACAAGTCTAAACTGGGAGACAGCATCACTGCCAGCTGGGCAAAGGGGGACATTATCCCACTCTATTTAGCTTTGGAGCAGCCTCACCAGGAGAGCTGTGTGCAGTTCTGGGCTCCACAGCTTAAGGAGGATGTGATGGTGAGTGAAGGCATCCAGAGGAGGGCAACAAAGCTGGTGAAAGGACTCAAGGGAATGTCCTGTGAGGGGGGACAAGGATTCTGGGCTTATCAGATTTGGAGAAAAGGAAACTGAGGGGTGACCTCATTGCTCTGTAGAGCATCCTGAGGAGGGGAGGTGCAGGGAGGGGGGAGGGCTCTCTCTCCCTGAGATCCAGTGAGAGGATACACAGGAATGGGCCAAAGCTGCACCAGAGGAGGATCAGACTAGACATTGAGAAGCATTTCTTTACTAAGATGGTGGTCAAACACTGGAACAGGCTTCCTAGAGAGGTGATTGATGCCTGTCAGGTGTCTGGGAGGCATTTGGACAATGACCTCAATAACACACTTCAACTTTTGGTCAGCCCCAAAGTAGCCAAACAGCTGGACTAGATGATTGTTATAGATCCCACACAACTGAAATATTCTGTTCTAGAGAGAAGTACCTGAAACTTCCTGGGGTCTGGCCCAGACTATGAGACCCCTTTGAGTTTCCTCAGGACTCAGCCCGATGGCGACTTGAAAGGAGACAGAGACAGCTTCCATCCCGTTGTTTGGAAAGTACATTTGATAATGCAAAAATAACCAACAATAAGGCTTCTACTGCATTATACTGACCTGGATCAAGGCAGTAACAAGGGGCAAAGGGCACGAGGCCAAAGGCGGAGTCCAGGGTCAGAGAGGGGTAGTTATACACCCCAGTGGGGGTGGGGAGTTAAGGCGTAGTCTGAGGGAAGGGTCCAACGGGGGACAGCAATTAAGAATATTAAAATTCTTGCACCAAAAATCAACGTATGATTAGACAGAACTGCGAGCTTTCTAGTAACAATTAACATAGAGAGCATGTCAATCAGCCTTTTGCTTATGGCACTGAGAATGGGGTTTCCCAAAGCATTTTTCTAAGGTTCTCTTTTTTCCTGTGGAAACTGCCCTCTACAAGTACCAATTAACATAGCGATATTAACAGAACATTGCAAAATCCAAGAAAACAAATAATTTCCCATTTGCCTAATGCTAAATAATTATTGCTGTATTCATTGAAATAAATGTACCAAAATATACCAAAAGCTCTGAGGTACGGCTTGAATGGATTTCTTAAAGCTCTATGTCAGCCATTTTTATGAGATCAGTGCAGAAATATTTTACAAAACGCAGTGGTTTCTGTGATTCACAAGGTCAGATTCAATGTCTAACAATTTAATCTGACCTTACAAATGTCAAACATTAATTCTGTGAATAGCTTAATTTTGATAGTAGACAGTAATCATTACACATTCTGTACCATCTTGCAAGTCTGTCTTTAAAAGTATACAAGATACTCTTAACTAAATAAGCTTCTTCATTTATTCCCCAAACAGACAAGCTAAAACAAAAGCTTAAACACCACCGCACCACTTAAAGAGCAATATATTAATTTAAAATGCTTTTTTTCTTTTCACATTTGAAAAGTTCACAAAGTCTAATTTTGATTCCCTTCTATGGAGAGCAGTAATATTTTGTCACACAATAAATAATGCCTGCATGAGAGAGCTTAGTTTTATGTGATATTAAGTATGTTAGACTACTGTATTTAGGTTCTCATGTGACTTCTAGTTTATCTGAACAGCTTCAAGATTTTGAGGGAGTGAGATGACTTAATTCTTGTAATTTATCAATGGCCGGAGTGGCTCACCCAATCTTTTAATAGTCTGAATTTTGTTGAAGGTACTGGCTGCTGTCGTAACACCAACATAGTATATTATTTTTTGCTATTTGTCTTTGAGACCATAAGCAAGTGAATGGCATTTCTAATTAAGACTACTTGTATATACTTAAAATGCTCTCAATTTATCAAGTAATCAAAATCTGGTATGAGTCTCTTGTTCTCCATAAGAACCATTCTGATGCCTCGGATACATATCTTTTCCTATATTCAGCCCTGCTATTGGTATTTCAATAGTTTTCTTGGTTAATGAAAATCTTTTCTAGTCTGAGAATATATAAAGCATCAATGTAAATATCTTATGAACAATGAATTACAAATCATCCTGGGAAATATTTGGCTACTGGCTCAGTGGATGTCCTAGAAAAAAATAGTAGTTAAATCATTTACCACTATAATAATAACTTTGTAGGTGCTGGTTAAGTATATAATGCTTTAATGCAGCCTAATACATATATAGTCCTAAAGCTATTAAGCTTTAATGAGATGAGCCAAAGCAATCTGGCTGGGGCAGCTCAAACCTGACAAAAAGCTAATTCACTCTGCTGAGAATAAGAGACAGCAGACAGACTCAGAGAAAGAAATAAGGAAGCAATGTAAGATCAGCAGCCTAAGATTTTTGCAGGAAGCATGACAAGGGACTAGTATTACCATGAAGCAAGATGTTTGTGCTGAGAATTTACTAGGTGAAAAGGCATGCAGAAGATGTCTCAGGGTTGTTGCAGACTGGAATCACTATCTGAGAATAGTGGGGATTTAGCCAGCCAACTGATGATAGCTGATATGAGATGCTAAAGAAACTTGGTCTTTTTAGTCTACTTAAGGGAAAATTAAGGGATAGATAGATGGATTAAAAATTTAATATTTAAAGATGAACTGAGTGAGAAAGGTATAGAAAACTGTAGTAGTTTTGAAAGCAAAACAAATGAGAGGCTCCAAGTCAGAGATACAATTTAATAGGAAGAAAGGAAAAAAAGGTAAAATAAAAATAGATGCAATAATAGAAAAGAACACCGACAGAGTCAGAATACAACCTAATCAGGGTGATGGAAGCAGTCCAGATGAGATGGTCTTCCTGAAGCAGTAATCCCGTAGAAAGGTCTGGTAGCTTGAGTCCTCTGGGAATCCAGTGGATAGGACACCCTGTACTGTCCCAAACCCCAGATTATATCCAGGTGAGAATGCTTTGTTCCTCCCCCTGGGCGGAGCATCTCACAATAGGATGATGGGTCCTGCAGGGGGTCCTTGATGGGCCATTAAACAGAGATAACTCTCTCCAGGAGTTATCTATGAGTCATGGGCAAGGCGCTGATGGGCCATTAACAGAAGATAACCCTGAGGGAGGGGCCCCTGGGAAGGGCACAGTCCCACCTGGATTTAACATGAAGATGGTGATAGAATACTTTGTGCCCAACCCAGGACAAAAACTCAGTGCCTTGAAGCTGAAAACATCCACTCAGACGAGAGATGAGGTATATTTTTAATTGTGGGAAGAATTAACAACTTCTAATTTATTGTAGACTCCATCAGTGACTGAAAACCAGCTAAGAGTTTATTATGTGGGTGAAAACCTGCTCTTTCACCTGTACCTAGAAGCTGTAAGGTAGGTGCTAATTCACCTCCCAGAGACACAGAACAGTATGACATGTAGGTACAGAATGAGCTGGATGCAATGTAGACTAACTTGCACTAGGAAGGTCCATTCCTAACTTTGGAGTAAGGTCCCATTAATGTAGCTATAGAGCTTCAGGTTGAAAACTGGCTGGTATTTACTACCTTGAGAAAATAATAGAATGCATATCCAACTTGCCATGTTCACCTGTTCTTGGAGAAATGCTGTAATGAGAAGGCAGATGTCATCAATGACCACCTAGAATAAGTGGATGAACTTCCTTGAGTTGTGCTATTTAGCAGATAAGCCCACATTAACATGCATCCCCCTGGCCACTAAAATCTGTTACTCTAGGTGAAAGTAAATGAAAGCTAAGAGTGATTGAGTAACGAAGAATGAAATATTATTTGAATGGCTACATCTGCTACTTCTTACCATATTTAAAATTATTTCCACCAGCAGAATGATCACTCTGCCTTCCCTCAGCTGGTTGTTTGTTCCAGTCTTGTCATATTTTGATTTGCGTTTGCATGGAAATTACCAAATCTGTTATTGTCACAGTTTGACAGTGTGACAAAATGAAATGCCATAAATTATTTATCCCTGATTCATTATTCTTTGGTCAATCATGTTTATGAACATTTCTCTCTATAGATTTTAATTCATTTATTCATTTAAATGTGTCCCTCAGGAATTTTTTTGGGAATGAAAGAGTGAAGATTATATAAAGCTGAAGTAGCTCTCTCTGGAAAAGTTGGGCAAGTGGTCAGAGGGTATTATAATAAAATTTAGCATTAAGTATAATTTTTCACAAAACCTTTTGAGGTTTGTAAATATAATTCGTACTTCTATTTTCTGTATTGGTCCATCTTTGATGCAATAAATCAAGCCTTATTTACCTTTCTTGGAACAGTGAT
Source organism: Sinosuthora webbiana (assembly GCA_013397395.1). Lineage (NCBI taxonomy): Eukaryota > Metazoa > Chordata > Aves > Passeriformes > Sylviidae > Sinosuthora > Sinosuthora webbiana. Next base: position 190,585 of record VXBN01009076.1, read on the forward strand.
TGGTATACTTCTTTTAAAATAGCTTAAACAAGGTTTGTGTGTCTTATTTTAATGATAGATAGAAAATTCCATGAATGCAATTGCACAGAACAAATGATTATTCAAGAATTGTGACACTATCTTGTAATCTAGTTGCTGGAAAGCATTTTAGAGGTTAGTATTTTTTTGCATAGATTTTCATTTGCTCTTGTGGGTCTGTGGGTTCATTTGCTCTGAGGTCTAAGCAAACTTTAGAAAAACTGGTTTGAGCACAAGTTTCCATTTGTGTTGGTTTGAGAATTCTTTCCTTTCCCTATCACTATAGCTCCACATTGTAGAAAACCTGCAAATTCAAAGTTGCTGAATAACATCTGACTGTGCTCTGTATGTCAGTCTGTTTATTTTCTTTTGCTTCACCTCCCACCTACCGTGAATATGTAACTAGGTCATGGGAAGCAGAACAACTTGAGGAGAAGGGTTCAACATCCATCCACCACTAGACATATTTTGACCACTTCGGTGACTTATTTTCTTACAAAGAAACTAATTTCTGAAGGCAAAAAGTTTCTAAGTTGTGTTTTGGGAAGAATTAACTGCTTCTAATTTTTCCCATGACATTTTTCTTTCTTGATGGTCTGGTATGAAGCATACTACTTTTTTTTTTTTATTTGAATCAGGACTTAAGGTGACTTAGGGCAGCTTTGCTGATATTAATAACTTACTATTATGCCTGATTTATTAGCAGAGAATACATAGCTAGTCAGTGGGCCAGAGGGGAAAAGCCCTCATTATTTAGTCCACCAGCATGGTGCTTTCAGCTGAAGGAACAAAGGAGAATTGTGCTGCTTTTTAAATGGGCAATTAATTAATGAATACTTAGTTTTCAAGAACCACAAGAGTTACCTTTTCCTAATATGTCTCTGTATTGGATCTGGTTGTGATACAGTTAATTTTCTTCATAGCAACCTGTATTTTTCTGTGGTTTGGATTTGTGGCTAAAAGAAGTGTTGATAACAAACTATACTTTACCTGTTGCTCAATAGTGCTTGGACAGGTACAATCTTTCTCCCACTCTACCCATCCTCATCTGCCAAAGAGGCTGAAGGTGAAGGAGTTGGGAAGCAGCACTGCTGGGACTGTTGAATCAGCCAAAAGGATATTCCTACCATATAATGTAATGGTCAGGAATAGATCTGTATTCATTCAATTAGAACTGTACAGGAAGAAGGGGATGAGGTGGTTTCTTACTTCCAAGGTGGCTATTGCTCAAAAATCATGAAATATGTCTACTGGTGGGAGGTGGTGTGTGATTTTCTTTTAAAAAGGAGCATTATCTCCCCTTGTTAATGCTTATGCTCTGTTATGAAGACAGCAGGGTGTCAGCAGGGCTAGGAACTGATAGTTCTGGTCAGCATATATGAAGTCATTCTATTTAAAGGGCTTTTTTATTCTTTTAGTCTAGCTTATGGGTGCAAGCTATACTTGCACACACAGATATAGTCCTTTTGATGCTTTTCTTCTCTGTCTGACCCAATGAATATTTAAATGGACTGAAAGAAAGAACTAATTCAAGGTGCTTGTCTCTACCAGTGTAATGATTCAGTTCCTGGTTTTCACAGTTAACCTGAAAAATAAGACATTAAGGCTTGAATACCTTAAAGTAGGAAAAATTTTATTTAGTTCTCATAGAAATTGTAGAAGCTTTCCATGATGAAAGTGGTAGAACTAAATTAAAAAAAAAAATAAAAAATGAAGGGATATAAATATCATCTAAAACTTCTAAAATAAGAGAATGAAAGACAGAAGGACCTATTTCCAAAACTTAAGATTGTGAATTCTTAGCAGAAAGAGACATTTCCAGCGATAACTAATAAGCTATCTTAAGAGTAAGTTCAGGCTTTTTTCTCTGAATTCTCCTTTGCTTACTGAAGGTGGTGTGCCAATCAATAATCATAGCTGGTAGTTATCAGGCAATTTATGAGGTCTCTTAATTTCCTCACGGGTAGTCTAGATGCTTAGCTCAAGACTTTATATTTTATTGCATTGAACTCAAGCCTTGATTCATCCTACCATTGAACTTCACAAAAGTAATTGAAACATTTAAGTAGAAGTTTTACTGAACTCCCTACAAGGTGACTAGACAGGGGACAGTCTCACTGGGAGAAGGACTGTACATGTGAGATCTGAATCACTCTGGATACCCATACATCATTTGACTGATTTTGGAAGGAACCATGCATTTTTTTTTTCTATGATAGAAATGCCTCTGCTTGAAAGAAATCTCTGGGCCCAGAGACAAAAGCCATTCTGTGGACACAGATCCTTGACTTAGTTTTTTTTAGAAGGGGATCACTTGATATGGAGAACTCTATAGCGCAACTTTTACTTTGTTGTAGTAAAAAGTGAGTACAGGATTAATCCTCATGTGTGTAAAAAATGTGAAACAAGTTATTTGTAACCTAAACAGTTGTTTTCCCTTTTTATTTTAAACCTTAATTCTGTTACCACTGAAGAATAGAGTTTCACCAGTAAAATTTCTGCTACTTTAATTCACAAATATACTTAGTGAAAAATAGCAGTTTCCGAAAGGTATGAATCAGCAACCTTTCCTTTTGTCTGTAGGTGCTAAAAAAAATCATCCTTCATTCCTCAATTTACCCACCTCTTGCAAAAAAACATAATTATGCTTTGCTGAGAAACTGTCTTCCTTGTAACAGTTTTCATTCTTTAAATGAAATAAAAACAAACATAATTCAGATGCCAGTAATTTCCCTTGATTTCTTTCCCAGTGTTAGACACCGTCATGTGCTGTAGCAATGTGTGATTCTCCCCTGCTGTTGTTTTTCTGTAGGACCAAAAATCTTCCATAATTCATGCACTTACACTATTTTTGAGGTTAATCTTTTTCTAATTCGATATTCATTGGTTTATTTATTTATTTAGAGCATGTATAAAATACACTTAGGAATAATCCCTGAAAACATGGAAACATGTCTTTTAAGTCTTACATCTTAACTTTTTTTTCTTGGCCTGTGTTTTTTTTCTTAAGGGTTGCTTTATGTTACCTCTGAATAATTAACTTTCAGAAGTGTAATTCACCTGCATCACATCCAGTGAGCAATTTTTTCCTTCTCTTTGCTTTCAGGCCCTTATGACCAGTCTCTCAGACACTGGAGGATCTTCTGCACCACTAAATTCTCACATTTTGCTTCTTAATATTTCTTATCTTGCAATAATATGAACTGATGAAGGCTGATTTGGTGTGTGAAAGCAAGCTGGAAATTTATGTACAGATGGTGAAGTAAAGCAGTGTCACTTGGATCTCAATCCTGAAAATCAGTACCTTTTCCCCTATGGGAATCAGGTGTGGCTGACAGTTTTACTCAGATGCAGACGTGGTGCACAGGCATTGCCCGTGTGGAGGGCAGAAATTGTCCTATCAGTCATCGCACTTCCAGGAACTGTGGATTAGTGAGATGAGGAAAAAGGACATTTTTCTCTCATATTACTATGAAAATAAGAGTAACTGAGAGCACTCTAGGAGAGGTCTTCACTGAAGCAGTGACTGTGGCAAACGATGGCATGGTCATATTTGAATATAACTCTCAGTATTATTTATACCCCATTTATCCCCAGCTTAAAGTGCACACTTCAGAGTGAATAAAGACTAACTATGCCACTACATTTTTTTTCAGAAGTGGTGCCTGACATGTAATCTAGTTTGTATTTCATTATGCAGTCATTTTTAATACATTTATCTAATAACTAAAAAGTGTGGTCATTTGTTGTTCCATTGGTGTGGTTTTTTTTTACTACCCAAGAAAAATAATTTTAGAGAACTTATTCCAAATATTCTTGAAGTGTTTCTTGTTTCAAATTGTCAAAATGCTATTTCCATAATAACACTTGTATTTTGTGTGGAAATCCAGTCTGATGTCATCCTGTGAGATAGACAGGTTCATTTGCTGCAGTGTTTGTTTCAATCCCATTATCTGCAAACCCCCAGGCAAATAGTTTACAGTGTGGATAGTATCCCAGAGCCAAGCAAGGGCTGTCATGTCTGGTGATGTTTGACAGTTTGCAGAGATTGCTCAGCATGCAGGACCGTCTTATAACTAATAAGGCCTGTATGTTCTCAGATTATCAGGTTCACACTTTATAATGATTTCTTCCCAGTTTTGCTATACCACAATGGCAGGCTGGAAAGTTGTTTGATGTACACCAGCTAAACATATGAGCACAGCCATTTCTGACACATACAATTTTAATACATGCTGGCCACTCAGACTGACATAATCCAAAAAAGGCATCTATTTGGGGACTTCATATTTTGGCTTTCAGTCAAGTGTGAAATGGAAGTCCTTCTATGTGATGAAATACTGCTGTCTTACACTGACATGGAGAGCCAAAACATCCTGTAGTCAGTTCACCACATTTCTTTGCAGTCTTCTGCACTGAATTTCTGTGGAAACACATACGAGAAATTTCTAACTCAGTGTGACATTTTACTTTCTGCTGCTAGGCCACAGCTAATATTCTGAACCTGCCAAACCAGTGGTAAACAGCTTTTCCATGAGTTTTCCTACTTATCTGTGAGTTACAAATAGTCTTTCCTTTTCACAGTGTGAGTCCTGGTAATCCCAGTGGTCCAAACGACTAATTAGTGATATGGTAGCAAAGGCAATTCAGCTGTTTTAGTTTAGAGCTGAGCTTAGCTTATATGTAGGCTTGTTAACAGCCTCCTAATTAGATTTCTTTCTTACCTTATCCTGGATTCTATAAAAGATCTCAGAAGCTTAAGACCAAGCAATAATTCTTCTAGAATTGCAGCCATGTCCTTAATCCTGCTTGGCTTTTAACTGCCGTATTTTTTTCTGTGCTGCTTCCTTATCTTTGCTTTTTTCATGGAATTCTGGAGACTGAGGGCCGTGCTTTAGCTCAGATCATGCATTGGTTTCCACCACTTTACTCCACCTTCCTACGCAGTAAAAATTGATAAGTGCAAGCGTTTCCATTCCTCATGGCATGCCAGGAAAAGGAAATAGCCTGAGTGCAGCAGAGTGTGATGAAAGGAGAAAAGGAGAGTGTTGTTCAGCTGAAATGGTTTTCTCCCTTCTTGTCTCATCAGCAGTTCTTCATCATACCTATGATGTGCAGTTTCCTCCAGTCAGTGTGTCCAGAGCCAGCTGTGCAGCAATAACCAGTAAATGGCTGCTCTGTGGGTAGGGAGACATTTCCACAAGGAATTGGTGCAATATGAGGCAAGAACTCTGCCATAGGTGAAAGCAGCTCATGTTGCAACATTCAAGAGGAGATGTGCTGTTGACACACGAGAGTGGAGAGTGGTGAGGTGCTGAGGCATTACACTTTGTAGCCTGTGCAAGGACTAGTCAGCCTTCAACTTGACCTGTTTCACCCATGCTAAGGGCATATCATGTAACAGCTGCTGCTGGGGGTACTGCAGCCTCAGGACTGAAGGAGCTTCCATTGTTCTCTTTCCTTCAAGCCCTAGCTTGTGAGGGCTAATGGACTGACTCTACTTCCCTCCTGCAAAAAACTAATATTCAAGTTCTATGCACGCACCTCATGTTCTGTAGAAATCCAGACATAAATGTGCATAAGAACCTGTGTCTACAAAATTTTATCTTTGGGAATATAAAGCCACGTATTTATAAAAGTCTAAGTAATCTTTAAATAATCCTCATTCACTAGACAAAGTAAAGCAAGGAAGGCAGGAATAAAATGTAAATAACATGTATTTTAAAGACATAGTCATTGTATCTAGTTATGAAAAACAACAAATCACAATATACTTTATGTCTGAAGCCAAGAAAATAGTTTTTATCTCTGTTTTGCAAGAAACAGAGATGGAAGATTTGGGGACCTTTAAGTAATTGTAATTTTTTTCTAATTTTATTTAATAAAGTTATTTCCCAGAAAAATTGTTCAATTAAACAAAGGCTGATCTTAAATGTCTGAAATAAAATAGAATAAACCCTCCAAATTTTTTTAATTTTCCAACTGGTATTATGCAGCCTGAAACTTCTCTTAATTTGCTTTATAAGGTTTAATATTTAGCTGCCAGGAAAAAAATATCAATTCAGTGCAATTCTTGCTAAATAAACCAATTTTATTTTTCTGGGATTATGGCTCCTGAAGGCAACTCCCTGTCCTGCAGAACTAAAGCTGATGAGCAATTTCTAATCTATGCAGAGCGAGCCTTAATTTCCTTGACATCAAACATGGCTCCTTCCTTCTGCTTGGAGCTTCTCCAAGTTAGGCCATTCATAATTCATGTTCTCACCGCTCATAAATACAGGTATGGACAAAATCAAGTGCTAACCTCCCCCCTCCCCCCAACTTATTTTGAAATCCTGAGCAGGATTTCACATAGAGAAACTACACCAGCATTGATACGTGTAAATACAGAAACAAACACTGAGGGAACATAGAAGCACTTATCTGTCCTATAGAACTATTTATACCATAAATTTTTACCACTGTGGGAGCTCCACCTTGGGAGCTACATGCTGACTGACAAAGTGGGAGCATATCCAGAAGAGGGCAAATTTCTGGTCTCCATTGACAGTTCCAAGTCTACTCCATTTATTGCTAAACTATCTCTGGCTAATAAAGAAGAAAACAACACCTCTTTCTTCAGCAAGGATCTCCATCATATGATTTTCTGGTTGCATTCCATCTTTGTTTGAAAAAATTCTTACTTCTCTCCTGCCTAATGTTAAACCTGCAACACAGTCTGTAATGTGGTCACCAGAAGGTGACAATTATGCAGATCAGATTTATCCAGAAAACATACACTGGCAAGATTTTTTAATCAACCTTCTTACACATATTTGCATATTGAAGGCTTTTGGTACACATCTTAACTGATATTCTGAACTGAGAGATCATATTCTGTTTCATTGACTGTGCTTAGGGTTGTGTATTTCCAACACTGAGTTTCTGGTTCTCAGCATGACTGATTCACAATCTGAGTTCCTGGGTGTTTATTTTATTGCACTTGTGAAACTGTCTCCTGTTTATCAAATGATTAGTCTGCTCTTTATTTCCTGTTTGTTTAGCTCTTCATTCACCTTTGCATATAAGTTTTATGAACAAATATTTGATAAACTTTTCTGCCCATTTTTTATTTCTCGCTGGATCAATGATAATAACTTTAAAGTCTCACTCAGAAATCTGCATGTATATCAGGATAAGGGGCTAATCTCTTATGCCTTTTGTATAATTCATATCTCCCCTTGTCATGAGACTAAAGGAGACTTGCTAAATGAGAATACAACTTTTGAAAATACTTAAGATTGCATATTTTCAAGATAAAAATTAAATTTTAGAATAATAATGAATATGGAGATGAGTATGCATACACTTGTGCACGTATTTGTTATATAGGGACATAGGGATTACTAAAGGGTTTTTTTTTTAAATGCTGGATGACACCAACAGAATTTATGAGGTTTTATTAGAGATTGGAGGACCTAAATTTACAGCACTGTCTTATAAACTGAAATCTGACTTTCTCAAATATTTCACAGTGTCATTTGAAACCATCTAATCTCTTTCATCTTAGAATGCAAGAATAGCTCTTATGTGCAATTGAAAATAATTTTGAAAGTGGAATTAATAAGGTAGCCTATCCTGACCAGTGATTATTAAGTGTTGTACAACATCACTCAGGTGTTGTACATCAATTCATGACAGAATACAAATGTGTAATATAATAGTCTATCAGATGTGATTCTAAAAAAATTAAATAAAATTATTGTAAAAAGGAATAATTTTACATAGGTAGCAATTATTAGTGGATTTTAAGAAGATATCACAAGATGTTGAAGTGGTATCTGAAATAAATGTTGCATTTTTAGTTAGAGTTAATAAAAAATAATTCAAGTTTGTGCTAAAAACACTGTAACTGGGTTGTAAGCAGTTTATTGCCATTGTATTTGTATGAAATATTATATGTGGCTATCAACAAGTTACAAAATGTTTTTATGGAAAATTCTACAACCACAATATAGATTGCAAGCAGTACCAGAGGAGCTTTTTTTCCACCTTATATCAGTTTCTTAAAATGCAATACTGAAATGCTAACTTCCAACTCAAGAGCACTGGGGAGACTTCCACCAGCCTGACTGGCTGGGGAACTTTTGTAAGAGGGTTGTTCTCTGCAATCAAGAGGGTTTTAATCTGCAAAATTAGTTGTTCCCAAATCATTCCTCTTCAGCTGCTGGTGCTCTCTGTGTAAGTATTACAGTGAAGAAGGAAATGCATGCTTTGCTCAATAAAATTCAGTTTCTTTTACTTCTTGTTTTCTGTAGTTTCACTTCTGAGACAAACAAGAAGCATGGGAAGGTTCAAGTTAGAAAACACAGACTTTTGATCTAAAATATGATTGTTGAAGACAATATCACAAGGCAATTGCCCTGCCTTGGTGGACTTCCAGTCCAGTGTTCAGCTGTCAGGCATACCTTTAGACTGGTTGTTATTTATTCATACATGCTATCTCATCTTGTGTCAGCTGTTCTGTGATGTTAATGGAAATTTTCACACAAACTGAGTAAACTGAGCATGTGAAATCTGAGATTTTAGACATTCACTACACTTAAAAAAAAATGTCTTCTCTCCAATTAGACCAAGTCTGCCCAGTAGACACCATGGGAATGGGGAGATCTCTGATCTAACTTTAAATTAAAGTACTATCTCCATGATAGCATGAATTTCTACACAGACTAATTTTCCTTCTCCTTGGGTGAGAAAATTATCTTGAGTGTGCTCAGTACATGAGCTAAATAGTTTAAAGCTTGTCCATTTTTCTGAAGAGAACATACAGAAATGAAATTCAAGGATCCACACTCAATGATTCAAAAGGATTATGCATTAATCCCTTCTTTGGTAATCTACACTTTTCCCATTATTGAAATATGGTCTTGAATACAGCTACTTTCCAATTAGAGAGGCAAAATCATATTTTGGTTATGAAGAACTCTCCAGGAGCTTGAATGTTTTACAATTTCTGTGCCATGTAAACCTGACTTCCATTTAAAATAATGTTGATCAGACACGATGGTAGCTCTATAAATTTGGATACAGCTATTGACCAAGGAACTGGAAACAAATCATCCAGCTCAAACAGGATTTATGTAGGATCTTATACTGGTTAGTTACTTCTCTATAAGTAATTTTTCATTGCAACATTTCTGTATAGAAAACATAACCAGTGAAGCAGTGAAAATCATCAGGAAAGGTTTTAATTTATAGCATCCATACTGTTACTGAGGTTGAGAAACTTTTATTATTACAAGAAAAGATGCCTTTTAAAATGCTTTAAAGTCCTGTAGCTTGTTTGGGTTGCTATGAAATTATAGATAGAGGGTGAAGTAGGTATTTCAGTGTGGGATTATCAGAAAAAAAAGCTGTGAACCCTTATTTCTCAACAAGAACACACATTCCCACCTGGCATCAAATATCTTCTAGCTCATTCATCCCAATTTCTTTTGTGCAATTTGACCTTCTCTGGGATTATTCCTTCCCTCTGACTAATCTTAGTCACTCAGCATTTATCCAGATGATCTCAGTTTCTTCAGAAAAACAGTGTTGGAAACATTATGAAGGGAGGAGTCCAGCTCCATAAATCACCATTGCTGGAAACACATCCTTGAAAACAAGGACTAGTTTGCAAGTTGTGTGGTGCTGAAGAGAAAAAATACTTGATTAATATGATCTAAGTCAGACCATAATTAAAATGAAGAAACTCCACATAATTAACCAGCAATCAAAGAGCTATGCATCCAGGATCAATATCAGCAACACAACTGAAAAAAAATACACTAGTGGACACTTAAAAAAAGTTATCAAACACTTACAATTTTCTAAACAGTCTTCTATCACTATTCCTATGAAGTTCTAACCTCACCACATGTTGCATCCCCAGATATCCTTTGTTCCACACCTCTGGGAACCGGACTTCAAGCATGTATACCTTCCCTGGGAGCACCCATTCCCCTATTTAAGCAACTGTGTTCAAGATACAAGTGCTTTATTGTTATGCGTACACTGTTCCCTCTGCTGAAGCAGGTCATGGAGAAAGCTCTCCATGAGGTCACATAAGAGCACCCCACACATGGGTCTATACATGTTGCCCTCATGCTGTTCATCCTCTGGTTGGATGGATACAAGCTCCTTATGGTGTCTGATGGGTGGCCTCCCTCCAACCAGAATTTTATGTTAAATTTTTTATGCTTCTCCGATGCTTCTTTTAAAATTCTTGTTTTCCCAAGAGTCTCCCTGCCATGCAATGCTTTAAAGACAGCTGTCTTAAACAAACTGCATTAGTGGGAATTTCCTTGTGGTGTTACCAGTTTGGGGTTTTTTTGGCCAATATCCTCTCAGTGGAGAGTTTGTGACAATCTATTTAGACAGTCCATTTATAATCACATTCTTGCCATTGTCTGTTCTGAACCATGTGTACCAAGAAGAGGCCATGTGGATTCACTCCCTCACAGTGTGGGAAAGAAGAAAGGGAGTTCCTTCCTTAGCGAATGGATAGAGATGTACAAATGAGAGACATGAACTGCCACTTATTGAAAGAGGATGATGAGTAGATTTTGAAGTGCTATTTCCCCATTTCCTAAAAAGATGAGCCCATTTTCCACATTGTGGAAAAAGATTCAGGTCTTAGGTGAGGACAGAAACCTCATCTTTTATTTTTGTCCCCTCTGTTTTCCGATTTTAAATAGGAAAGTATGAAGAACAACTGCAAAATAGTTTTTTCCCTAGCCACCAGAAGGTTAGCACAGTCTTCATTAGGTGTGAGGTTATTTCTCAATCTCACTCCCTTGAGATACAAGCAAACCAGCCTGGCTAAAGCCCACAGAATGTAGAAAGCTGCCCTTATTCATAGCTTTATTAAGCGGTACACACCTGAACCAGAGGAACCTTCATTTTGTTTCAGTATATCTGGGTGACGAGTGCCATATAAGTCAAATATAATTCAGCCTATTTTCTGTTGTATTTCTCTTATAAGTCAATTTGTTAGTAAACATATTTGTGAAAGAAATTTTCTACATACTGGGATTGAGAGATACTTCAGTATCTTACTATAACTGAGGGGCCTTTGATCTTACCTGTATCAAACACAATAATTTTGCTTAACCACATAAACAGTCATATTATTTGGGGCAAGAAAGGCCCCAGATTCTCCCAGGGGTGACATTGCCACAACCAAATCTCTGCAACAAGGGTCCTACAGGTCCTTTCATTAGAGCTATAGCTTAAGAAATGTATCTGTGTAAGGGCAGAGATCTTTTGTGAATATCCCATCTCCAAATGAACATATTATCTAAATATGCCTCAATACATTCTTTTTATCTTCAGTACATCTTGCTGAGGTAACAAAATAATGCAAAATTGTTAGAAAATTTTAAGCGAGTTTTCAGCACTTGATGACAGACCATTGGCTGGCAGAGAGCCATCTTTTAGAAATTACTTTGCTGATTTTTTCTTGCACCAATTAAATATGTCATTATACAACTTCAATGCTATTACAGGAATGGATTTCTTCTTGAGAAATAAAAGATCTGACCTCTAAGGCAAGAGAAGGTATTGTTTTCAACATCCACAGTTTTGTAAGTAGAGCTGCAGCCCAGTATTTTTGAATGCAATCATGGCAGATTACATTAATAAATTAAAAGCTCTTAACTAACTATATGCATTACTAGTAGAACTGCCATAGAGGACATCAGAAAGAAAACAGTGCAAGTTGTATTGTGACATGATTCCTCTAATCAAATGCATGTTCAAGTGTGACTCTAGCATATTCTATGTTTACCATTTTATGATTAACTAGGAATAGCAGATGAATTACAGGAGAAAAAAAAGAACAGAAAATCTCTGATGTTCTATAGATTTATGTCCCTGTCACTTTCCCCTCTATGACAGATGAAATAACTTTTGATTTGATTTACATAAAATGTTGTTAAACATTCCAAATATTCATTTTTTGCACTGAGCAATAATTTGAAATTATTTTACTTGAAAAAATTGCAGAAATAAAATCTTTTAAAAGATATTTTAGGGATGAAGATGGCAATATGTGAAAATTACACTCCACTAAACTTGTGGATGAAAGAAATTGACCTGTTACAAAGACTTAGAGAGAAATGGTCCACTGCACTATACTTAAGGTAAAACATGAGTTACAAAACAAAAACAATATCCCACAGCACCAAATACTAATGACGTGATAGCATTTTTTACATCCAGGCTTTTATAAGAAAGTGAGTGAACAAATCTTCCTCAGCAGATGGAGGTACTCACAGAGATATTTCTGAAATAAAATCCTAGTTGGTTGTGAATAAGTGATTGATAAAGTAAAAATAAGAAAAGATCATTAATTGATCACTTAAATTCTTCAGGTTGTTGGATAAAAGACCCATTGCCATCATCTGACTCACATATAGAATAATCAAAAACAACCTCAGGCTGTTGTCAGAGATGATAGCATCACCAAAAAAAGGCAGCCTAGCAAATTCTTTGCTTTTTTTCCTTTACTGGTGAAGCAATCTGGGGAGGACCCCACACCTGGTACACTTTTTTTGTAACAGGTCAGAGGAGTTAGATTAGTTTGAAATAAATATGCAGAAAGTATGAAGACAAACAGATTTTTGTCTGAGATCTGTCTTGGGTTTTGTAACCAAAAAAAAATGTTTATTCTATTCCATCTATTGAAACCCGTCTGGGGAGATTTTTCTTTATCTGTTGTAACTCCAGGAGGGAGGGGGTAACTGCCTTCTCTGATAACAAGCCAGCTGTTTAAGACTGGGCAGAGAAGTGTTGCTTATCTCTGCTCAGATGGGGCAGTGTTGCTTATCTCTGTTCATTGTTCCACTACTGCCATGAGAATATCTTTTGTTAATGGACCATTAAAGCTCACCAATGGCATGACACATTACATCATACTATTGTAAGATGCTCTACCCAGGGAGGAGGAGCCAAATCATCTTCACCTAGATAAAAGGAGCCACAAGTGTCACTAGTCATCCAGTTTTCCACCGGATTCCTGGAGGAAGACTGGACCCATCTCACCATTACTGGACCCTTTCTCTACAGGACCATCTCTACTCCAACAGAACCACATCTGCCACTCCAGGAGGGCTTACTCTGGACTGCTTCCAACACCCTGACCAACAGGGCATCAGGTTGTATTTCTGACTCTGTCAGGGTTTTCTAGGATTTCTTGTTTGTTTGTTTGCTTGCTTATTCTTCTGTACTACAACATTTGTATTTTTTATATCCCTAGTAAAGAATTGCTATACCTATTTCCAAAATCTTTGCCTGACAGCCTTTTAATTACAAATTTATAATAATTTGGAAAGAGGGGGTAGGGGCTTACATTCCAGGGGAGACTCCAATCTTCCCTGGCAGATATCTGTCTATCTAAACCAAGACAGATCTTAGCAAATCAGTAGGATTGGATAATATTCACCAAGACGGTGCTCACATGTGAAATTGCAGGGCAGTTGGCTAAGAGTGTAACCTGTCATCATGAGCAGCAGCTGTGTCAGCATATTGGTGAGCTGCCAGTATAACCCCCAGGCGCAGAAACTACTTAAGAGGAAGTCTTAAACACTACATCCTGGCAAGTCTGACTTCTGTCTCTGGTCAGATGATATAGTCTGTTATAAACATGGCAGCAGAATGCATGAATAAAATTGTGTCTGGGAAAAGGGGCATGACAGCTGAATTAACAGAAAGAAATCCTTCCTCACTGATCTACTGGAGTTCTTCAGAAGTGTCACAGGATGTGAACAAAGAGGAACCACGTACGCAGTATGTCTGGATTTTCAAAAAGCCTTTGACAAGTTTATAGGCTAAAGGTTATTAAAGACTCTGAAGAGAACATACAGAAATGGAATTCATGAGTCCACACTCATTGGTTCTAAAGGCTTATGCATTAATCCCTTCTTTGGTACTCTACACATTCCAACTAGCTCTTACCAAGACAAATTTGCTGTAGTAGATACTAAATCTAAGTATGTAAAGTCATGTCATGTTGCTTTGTTTCAGGATCCAGCTCAGTCCTCTTTTTTTTATTAGTAGAAAAGGTGTATTCCATGTTTTTATGGGATTTGAAGATATTTTTAAATGGGATTATGCTGGAAAATGGATCATAATTTTACAAGGCATACATAGATGAAGCTTGATCAAGTACTTTTCCTTGAAAAGAAACACATCTTGGAGCAACCTCTAAGTGGTAAGTGCCAAGATCTATACTTTTTAGTGTGTCAGAAAGTGCAGGTAAGGACTGGCTTTTAATGGGATGTATAGGATGTTTGTATCATCAAACACTGATGAGAGCTACCCAGACTTAGTCTGACAAAAGATGACACCTTGCTTAAATCACAGAGATTCCAGATTCCACGCTAATGTCAGGAAACATGACCTCTACCCCATTTTTTACTGCAAGTGGGTGATATTGCTATGGTTTTTTAAGTAAGTGGGACTGATGGCTTAGGAGTCAGACACAGGGTTGCTATCACAAAACTTTAATGATCTATAACAAAACTCTCTTTAGAGGAATGATATTGTACATGCTTTCAAAAATCCTCCTCATTCTACAGTGTGTGGTATTTTTAAATATCAGTGTCACCTTAGTGTCCTGTGTCTATTCATTACAGTTTAGTAGACTGCTGCATGCAAGGGAAGTAAGGTAAGTAAATTAGACATTTTTTTCCTAAGACATTGACTGAGGTGGCTAGAAAATGTGTATAAATCATAACTGCATAGCATAGATTCATTAGTTTCTTAATGTCCTCACAATTTCTACTTCCATAGTTATTTAATACAAACATAAATAGTTCAATAAATTACTGTTAAGACATGGCTATAATCACCACTGTCAATCATAAAAAAAATTGCATAAACCACCTACAAATCCTGAAGACTAATTACTTGATAGCTGATTGGCTGAATCTGTTATGACTAAAAAATAAAACCTGACATTTCTTTTGTTACCTGTGAGTAATCAAAAAATAGAGTAAGATGATGCTGTCCTTAGGGCACTGTGACCACGTGAGTGACAAATGCTCCATTCAGCACACACATACATGGTCTGACATTTTCCCAGCACCAGTAATTGTCTATCATTTTTCTTTTATGCTTTAACAGCTCCTTAAATATGTCAGGACTAGACATGCTTACCCTGAGCGAACATTTCTCTGAATTGATGGATGTAAAACATGTACAACATACTGACACTCGAAACTTTGCAGATTTCCTAAAGCAACANTAAACACTACATCCTGGCAAGTCTGACTTCTGTCTCTGGTCAGATGATATAGTCTGTTATAAACATGGCAGCAGAATGCATGAATAAAATTGTGTCTGGGAAAAGGGGCATGACAGCTGAATTAACAGAAAGAAATCCTTCCTCACTGATCTACTGGAGTTCTTCAGAAGTGTCACAGGATGTGAACAAAGAGGAACCACGTACGCAGTATGTCTGGATTTTCAAAAAGCCTTTGACAAGTTTATAGGCTAAAGGTTATTAAAGACTCTGAAGAGAACATACAGAAATGGAATTCATGAGTCCACACTCATTGGTTCTAAAGGCTTATGCATTAATCCCTTCTTTGGTACTCTACACATTCCAACTAGCTCTTACCAAGACAAATTTGCTGTAGTAGATACTAAATCTAAGTATGTAAAGTCATGTCATGTTGCTTTGTTTCAGGATCCAGCTCAGTCCTCTTTTTTTTATTAGTAGAAAAGGTGTATTCCATGTTTTTATGGGATTTGAAGATATTTTTAAATGGGATTATGCTGGAAAATGGATCATAATTTTACAAGGCATACATAGATGAAGCTTGATCAAGTACTTTTCCTTGAAAAGAAACACATCTTGGAGCAACCTCTAAGTGGTAAGTGCCAAGATCTATACTTTTTAGTGTGTCAGAAAGTGCAGGTAAGGACTGGCTTTTAATGGGATGTATAGGATGTTTGTATCATCAAACACTGATGAGAGCTACCCAGACTTAGTCTGACAAAAGATGACACCTTGCTTAAATCACAGAGATTCCAGATTCCACGCTAATGTCAGGAAACATGACCTCTACCCCATTTTTTACTGCAAGTGGGTGATATTGCTATGGTTTTTTAAGTAAGTGGGACTGATGGCTTAGGAGTCAGACACAGGGTTGCTATCACAAAACTTTAATGATCTATAACAAAACTCTCTTTAGAGGAATGATATTGTACATGCTTTCAAAAATCCTCCTCATTCTACAGTGTGTGGTATTTTTAAATATCAGTGTCACCTTAGTGTCCTGTGTCTATTCATTACAGTTTAGTAGACTGCTGCATGCAAGGGAAGTAAGGTAAGTAAATTAGACATTTTTTTCCTAAGACATTGACTGAGGTGGCTAGAAAATGTGTATAAATCATAACTGCATAGCATAGATTCATTAGTTTCTTAATGTCCTCACAATTTCTACTTCCATAGTTATTTAATACAAACATAAATAGTTCAATAAATTACTGTTAAGACATGGCTATAATCACCACTGTCAATCATAAAAAAAATTGCATAAACCACCTACAAATCCTGAAGACTAATTACTTGATAGCTGATTGGCTGAATCTGTTATGACTAAAAAATAAAACCTGACATTTCTTTTGTTACCTGTGAGTAATCAAAAAATAGAGTAAGATGATGCTGTCCTTAGGGCACTGTGACCACGTGAGTGACAAATGCTCCATTCAGCACACACATACATGGTCTGACATTTTCCCAGCACCAGTAATTGTCTATCATTTTTCTTTTATGCTTTAACAGCTCCTTAAATATGTCAGGACTAGACATGCTTACCCTGAGCGAACATTTCTCTGAATTGATGGATGTAAAACATGTACAACATACTGACACTCGAAACTTTGCAGATTTCCTAAAGCAACAAAGCTGTTAAAGGTAGGGCAAAGTTGATTAAGTGCGGAAGCATTAAACTTTTAATGATGTCTCATTGATACCCTACATAATTGTTGCTATATTCAGTGGCTGTCTTGGTAAGTGCTCCTTCATTATTCAACAGGCCAAGGCACTTCGTGAATGCCATCAAAATCAATTACAGTTCGGCTACTTTGTGGGGGGGGAAAGAGGCAAATTAACCTCCAACTAATTTCCAAAGTCATTTACTCACTGATAGCTTAGCACATTTACTAGCACAGGCACTGTATGTTGTGGATTATTTACAAAAATAGAGTTTGAAATAAGGTATGGGAAAAAAATGATCTGAAGAATAATAGAGAAACTGTTGGTGTCACTTTTAATGTGTGAACATTCCAAATAAATGTTGCAGATTGAAGATTTTAGGGCAAGAGTTTATACATAGGATTAATCTGCTAGACACCTTTTCATTCACTTTTAAAAAGTAAGCACACTGGTTGTCTTAGCTGAAAACATTCATAATTACTTACAAGAAATGGTCATGCAGTTATCTAATTGAATCCATTACTGTTGAATGTCATAATGGGACTAACTAAAGTTACACTATAGAAGGAGAGAGATTGTGAGTTACAGAATTGCTTAGAAGATGCTTGCTTCCACCAAGCTTCAAAGGACTTTCTTAGGCAATCATTTAATTTGTCTTAATGCAAGCATCTTAGAGAAAGGGCAAAATGATAATCCGAAAAGGCAATCTTCTTTTTCCTCCCTGAAGAAGCTGACTGTACAATCTGTGGAACATCTATGACATTTAGACAAATGACTGTAATACTCTTAGGAAACATTTTTTTCATTAAGTTCTTCTATTAAAAACACACCTGAACTCGGGGTCCTACTGCTTCTCTGAGAGAATAAAAGTATGGAACAAGTGCTTAGCTTTAGGGTTTGTAGACTGACTTTATACACTAGACAAATTCAGTGTAAATACACTGTATATGTGACCTGTACTTTCAAAAAAATGCAAGTTATTTCTACTAATACACAGGCACATTTTTTGTATTGACTCTGGCAATAACATTGGTGAAGATTGTATGTCAGCAGTAGTATCTAAACTATGAAAAGCCTTCCCCATAGGAAGTGAAAAAAGAACAGGGTGGAAATAAATAACTGTGTAGTAAAAAGATGCACCTGCTGTTTTGTGGTCAGTGATGACTGAATGAAAATGTGAGTGGACATATTGTGGACAATGTTGCCACAGCAACTAGCCTGAGACACCTTCTCAGTAGCCACTGTTTGCACCATGAAAAAAACTGAAAAGATCCTATGGTCTGTAATCACTCTTAGTATCACTGTACCGAGGCTCTCTTGTGCCTGTCTCTTGTGCCATTATGATCTTCCTGGTGGAACCAACCTGACTGTCAAACACAACAGGTCATTTATGTATTTCAGTGCAAATTTTTCTTGAAACACAAAGAGATGGCATCTCAAGCATTTCTGGGTACAGAAGGAGATGAAGATTAGCTGCTTGAGACTGAACACAGCTATGCCATATTTCAGCACACTCAAATCCTTTATAATGCACTATGTACAAATTTCCATGCTGTCAGGTTCCCATAAATGGGCTGTCCCTTGCAACTCTTGAAAAACACAGTGGTCTTCAGAAAGAATGACATGCCTAAATGTTCCAGTGCTTCTGATGCACATATCAAAGTGTAGTCTACTGGATAGGGTTTAGGAATATTACAGTCAGAGAAAATATTATTCCATAATACTGCAAGATCTCATCCATTACCATGGAATCTTCGTGAACACTAGTCAGTCTGACTATGTGTGATGCCTGCATGTTTCAGAATGACAGTAACTTCCCCTTTGAACAATCTGTCACCAGTGTTCAAGTTCATGATACAAACATCAGCAACACGCTGACATTATCTACCATTCTCTCCTTGCTGTGGTAACTTATGCAGTACAGAGCTTCTGAACATATTCTTCACTCCTGCTAGCATCCCCTGGCTTTACTTCCACATGCTGAAAAAATTGAAGTTTCTTATTATCAGCCATAATCCTAATGAAAGAGTGGCATCAGCTACATATTTGGAAATGCACCACTGTTACAATATTCAGAAATGACAAAACAAAAATGCTTGTTACAAGTAATAGATACAAAATTAATTTGGTTGTGGAAAAACAACCTTTTTTTTTTTAATAATGAAACATTTCATATTTGTTTTCTTTGAAAACAAGTAAAATATGTCTGTGTTTATTTATGTGGCTGGCAGCCACATTATATGGATAGCAAGTGTGTATACAAATAAAGGATTATAGACAAACTTGGTCTAATAGATTTTCTAACCATAGTAAAAAGCTTTGATTTCAATATCATAGGATGACTTATAGAACCGGAACCTTATTACTGGAATGAAATAATTGCACCACTTAGACTTGAATTATTTGTGATTGCTTCATACCATTGTGACAGAAGTTTTGATAATGCTTTTACCAGAATTTAAGCATCCTCATGGCCTTCAGAGGGTTTGAAGGGGATGACATGCATTGTATATGTTCTACAAAGTTTGTGTGGAGAAACCTAAACTTCAGATTAACAAAAGAGAGTTTTTAACATCAGTTAAAATCATCAGTTTCAACCTTGATTTGCATTACAGTAACCTAAAGGTAAAAGTACTCGCAGCTTACATTGATCGTAAATGACAGATGCTGGAAAAATGCCTGTCTTTGGCCTAAAAAACATTGCCAAACTTCATGGAAGCATTTGATGTGGTTAAAGTAGGATATGGTAAATTTTGAAGTGAGCTTTCTATATTTATATCTAATAAATTAGAATTTATAATAGTATATATTTATATATTTTAATTTTATGATAGTGTATATATTATATAACATATAATAAATTGGAAAATACATGATCAGAAAAAATGAAAGATTTTGTAATTCCTTAACAAGGGCAATTACCTCTGAAAGGACTCCCTGCTTCTCGGCCTGCTAAAGCATTTTGTACTAAACCTGTATTGAACAACTTTCACAAACAAGGCATTGACTGCACTTTGCCAGATGAGTGGCTTCATCAGTCACGCACATACTCAATTTCATTTTTTTCAGTCTCTGTGAAGTTTGAATATTTAGCTTCATCCTCTTTAGAGTAGAAAGGATGTTATCTTTTTCTCTTTTTCTTTATCTTTTAAATCTATCTCTTTTTTTTTTTTTTTTTTTTTCCTTTCTTTTCTTTTTGAAAGTGAGAATTTAGTTTTATATACTTCAAAGACTTTCTCTAAGTGGAGGACTAAATCCAGAAGAGGCTGCAGGTTAAGAATCCCAGTCTCCACTAAGTTTGCAAATCCGCTGGAGGCCAACTTGTAGAAATGCACTTCTCTATTGTCTTTCTTCCTACTCAGCTTGCTTGTGTCTTTGAGCCTCAGTTCTACATGTCCAGTTCTCTCCTTGAATGGCATCTCAGGGGTCCAACTTGCGATGTCAGACAAATTCTGCTCCTAAAGATGACTGAATAAAGTTGTCTTTGGGAACAACCAGCTTTAGCACACTGAAGTGCTTTTGTGGAGCTCAGGAAAGAAAAAAGATATTTTATTGCTGTTTCTGCCAGACATTATTAAGTGAAACAAAATCAAATGCAGCTGTAGAGAAAGCTTTGGAAAAAAAAATCTGGTGAATTAATGTGGTTTATTTCATGAAACCTTTCCCAAGAGTACCACTGCTCTTTTTCCCTGAAGGCAGGATGGAGGCTTGTTAATTGAATTCAATCTGTTTAGTTTATCTAAGAGAAGGTTAAAAGGTGACTTGATTATGCTATTTAAGTAACTGTACAGGAAAGACATTTCTGGTGGTAGATGCCTTTTTAATCTAATAGAGAAAGGTGTAATGAGATCCAGCGCTTAGTAGATGAGGCTAGACAAATTTGAACTAGAATTAAATCAGAAATTTTAATAGTGAGAGTAATTAATCACTGGGAAAACTGACTGGGAAATCAAGGGATGAGGTGAGTTCTTCATCATGAGAAGAAGTAAGATTGGATAATTTTCTTAAATATATGGTGAAAGTCAAACAGAGATTATTATTATAGAAATTGCCCACTGTAACTCCTTGCCCTGCATCATTTAAGAGGTCAGACTAGATCATCATTATGATACCTTTTATATTTCAAATACATGAATCAATAGAACACACAAGTTATCTGTCACATCTGTTACTTCTGACCTGTAACTCCCTACACTCACTATTTACATGTTCTGAAGAGACAAGCCAGGAGAGAAACTACTGCCCAAACAGACAAAATGATAACTCACAGAGCAGGAGGCTTTGTGAAAGTGCAGATGTAAAGGTTCTGTACTTTGCCCACCCATGGGTTTGACAATATCATGACAGGTACTTAAAATCTCTGAATCTTCCAATTCAGGTAAAAATATTAAGGCTTACATTGTTTTAAATTTAGGCTGAAATATCTGCCGGCTGCAGTCTTTTCCCCCACTGCTAAGAAACAAGATATACAGGGAATGATGACAACCCATGTGTGGGCTAGAACAAAAGCACAGGCTGCCTTATCAGTACATCTCCAGAAATGCAGAGAATACTCTATCACCACATCTTCATTTAGACAATCTACAGGGAGGCTGAAAATATCCTGACCTCTGCAGAAGATGTAGCCATTGCTGTATTAAACAGGGGTATTACTGACAAGATACATTAATATTAGGTGGTGTGATATGGCTTCTGGAAATACCCATTTCTTATTTCATTTGTCCAGAAAAAAAACGATAAATTCTCTCAGCCACTCTTCAAACCTGATAAAAAAGAACACATTTAAAGTATGTTAATCTTTTTCCATTTGCAAATACTGAGTCCAAGCATTTATGTGAAAAGAAATTTAAGAGGGATAAAGGAAAGATGAATAAAGAGAAACAATAATATTGGAGAAAGGCAATTTCTACATTAGCAATGTATTTAACATAAGATTCTGCTAGGTGTCTTGGTAAGGGCCTAACCTTAGTTATCCTTGTTGTCCGTACCTATTAAAGCTGTTCAGTCTAGGGCACCTTCTTCTTTTTCCTTTTAGCTCGTATTAGTTTTCTAATCTGAGGCATTCCTTAGAGTTATGTTGTTTCAGGAGGAAGAAAAGATGAGAATTCCACACATGCAGCTCTAGCACTTCAGGTCTCTTCACCAATGATGTAATTTTTTTCTTCACACAGCCCACCTGCCTCTATACCATTAATCCCTGCTCATTGTCTTCTGGCGGCACTTTCAGAAAGAGAACAATACTATGTAAGATGTACAATAGGGAATGAATGTGCTGCTCAGAACAACAGAAAAAATGTTATCACTTAACAGAGCTACAGGTTATGGTATTACTAAAGTGCCCAATGTGACTCTCTCTCTGCTTTTCGCCAGCATGAGAGCAGTTCAGTCAATTATGGCACCTGGCCATTTGGGTTTCTCATGATGCTCAAAGCTAATCCCATCATTTGTTCGTAGGGATAGGTTGTTTGAGAGTTTTTCTAGGCTAAAAAGCTTACAATCAAATGTGTTATTTCATTAAAAGGGACAAAGAATTGCAGAACTGTACATTGCAGTGTATCACCCAACAGCTTTACAGTGTTATGTGGGCAAGACGAATATTTAAGAGTTAAGTGCTCTACACTATAAGAAAAAAATCAAGGTATTCTTAATGTCTGTACAGTTCTAAACTGTAATTTCACTTGCTCTGTAGAAGTGTCACATCCACATGATTATGTGTTTACAGTCTAGATTTTTGCTCTGCTGACAAGCATGTAGCTCTGCTGGCTCTTGATATGAAAATAATGACAATGTGAAATATATTTCATTCTTTCTTGTATCTATACAAAAATTATTTATTAAAATCCATTTGAAGAAGATATCATTAGTAGCAGCACACATTTAGAAACCAGCTTGATTTTTAAATTCTCAGGTGAGTGACTTGACTAATTATTTGACAAACACATAGACCTCTTCTGGCTTTCACTTTTACAAACTTTATTTTTTATGGAGTGTAGGTGCATCAGTGAAACACAAAAATCCCACAGAATCCCACAGGGCTGCTTCAAAAGAGGAAATCTCTAATATAATAAACTGCAGAGACACCAATTTTATTATGTGAAAACTCCCTGCTGCACCTCAAAGTTCTGATTTGAGGGATACCAGGATCTGCAGCCTAGCTGTTATGTCATCAACCATTTTCCACAGCTGAGATGCATTTCTTGGATAGTAGATGTGCATCAAAAAATGAGTAGACAGCCTTGTGTGCCTTGAATATACTCATTGATGATGATGAATTTCCACTATATCAGAGTTTTTTAGGGGACTGATTGGACCATTTTTCTGCAACAATCCTTTATACAAGATAATCTGAGAAATTACCCTTTTTTTGCTTTAAGAACTAAAGGTAGCTATTTTGCACCAAAAAATTGTAGAGCCTTTTTTCCATCATCCTTGAATGTTACTGATGAAAAATTTTTTTGCTGCTTGATGATATTGAATGGATGCATTCATCATTCCTATGATTTTATCAGATTTATAGTGGAAGAAATAAAGAACAGGATCTAGTATTAATTATCCTTTCAATGCTTTCTAGTTGCTTCCCACTTCTTTCTCAATTAAAACCAATCACAATTGAAAAGTTTAATTCATGATTTAGTTAAAACACCACACAGTAATATTTTAAGCACAGAAAAACTGTTTTTGAATTTTTTAAAATGTGTAAATAGCTTTCACTGCAAAAGGGTAAGTAACAGGACATTAAAATATTTATACAGCTAACAGAAAACACGTTATGGAAAGTAAGTCAAAGCTCAGATAATTTGTACTATATAAAGCAGTAACTTCTAGATGTATACAATTTCTTAAGATAAACTTACAATGTTCAGATTCTCACCTTAAAATGTTCTATTTTACTTTTATAACAATCTCTCAAGTGTTGGTGTAATTTTATTAGCCATCATTTGGAGCATGGCAGACAGCCAGAGAAGCACTCAATAGTATTTCCTGTTCACCTGACCATTCCCTTGCAAAATGAAGAGCTGATATACATAAAGCTAGAAAATGAATCATGCATAGAATCTGTTTGCTTTGAATTTGCATGTTACTCTATACCTCCAAAAGGTAAAAAAAAATGTCTTTGGATCTGCTGTGTTTTGGACACTGTGTATCTGTATCTTTGAAACTGGCAATTTCTCTCTCTCCTGCTATTTCAATAATTTAATTTTTAGGACATTAACTTCCTTCACAATAATCTTCTATTCTGAGCAACACAATAGTCTTACCTTAATTAGCACCATTTTGAAGTATTATTCTTTGAAAAACATTATTTGTAAAGCTTGTAGTTATATGTGAATTTTAGTGATAACATTTCAAGCGCTGATACATAGTGTCTTCTGGATCGTTAAAACTACAAAATGATAAACATTCTTTGCTGTGGGTATTTATTAAAGCAACATGCATAGTACTGGCTTCAAACAAAATGTGATTTCTAGTGAACATCAGAAATTTTTCAGCAAAGGATTTACGTCAGTGTCTTTCTGGATTAAACTACTTGCTATTTGAAGTAACCATCTCATTTTTCTTCTATTTTTTCTTTTTGTACTTGTTAATTTTTCATATATAGCTGATAAAAACCTCATTTTTTACACTGTCACTGTTTACCTAGCAAAAGGTGTTATTTGAACAACATATACATGGAACATCTTAGGTGGCAGTCAGCGGACTGTGCTTCATCATTGCAGAGATTTCACACTGACGTGCTCTTCAGGGACAAGCTGTCTTCTATGGGATTCCTGCAGGCCTTCACCAAGGCACTTATTTTCTCAGTTTTCTTTCTGTAAAATTCTCATAGTAGTGCTGCTCTTTCGTAGTCTGCTGGAGGTCTTTGTGACAGCACTTGTATTCACAAATGATCAATTCACAGTATTTACTGCTGTAATACTGCTGCAAATATCATGCCCAGTTTGAGATAAGGTTTGGTTTTGACTGAGGCCTCAAAGGGTTTCTGCAATAAATGAACAAGAATAACCCTACGTGTAGATATATGTAGACAGACAGACTAAAATTACATAGCTACTCAATTGTAAAATGCATTCTGTATGAATCCAGGACATCATTACAGAAAATTTCTACTCATGGGTTTGGGTTCCTGCCTCTTAGCTCTACCTTTTGAAATTCAACGTTAGTCATGGTCAGCAGGGGGAAAAACCTCCATGTCATGTAATATTTACTGCACAGATCCTGTTAGCTCTCCTCAGCAGACTCTCTGCCAAAACCACCATCTACACATGAAAGAAAGTGGATGCATTAGCAGAAAGGGATAGTGTTTAGAAGAGAAAGAAACCATCCATGCAGCTGAAAAGAGACACTGGATGGAGAAGATTATCCACCAGGCAGGAGAGAGATTTCAATTAGTTTCTTTCACTGGGAAGTTTTTGAGACTGGTTCCTAATTTATTGTGTTTATCCACCCAAGCTTTATGTCTTGGAGAAAGGTAGATGCACACTGCCCTGTATTGTGGAGAATGAACAAACCTTTGTTTGACACTAGAGTTAAACCTTTCACTTTGTTCTGCAAAATTTCTAATTTCATCTGTTTTAGAGGCAGGCTATGATACCAGTGAGGATTGAATTAAAGATATGATTCCTATTTACAGCATGCTCCCTCTGGACATTGGCTTGATAATTTACATCACTGTCAAATTTTGTGCATGCACTCTAATTCCCAGAATATAAAATTCCCTTGAATAATGGTAACACTGTCTGAATATAAGCTATCTGCTTTACCTAAAAATTATCACTACCATAAATGGATCCAGGAGCATTTCTCAGATATAATTTCTTTTATTTTCACTTCATTCATTTATGTAGTAAAGCACAATGTATAGTAACTCATCACCTAATTTGGTGTGATTAAAAAATTCCATATATATCTAGGGAGCAATTTTGTATTTTTTTTGCTTGTTTCAACACATGGTACAATTTTGATGGAAAGAAATGGAATTTAAAGTTTCAAGATCAACTCCCAGTGCTTTTTGCCTATTAGGCAAATATGCACTTGTGTTTTCTAAAAAAAAATCTCTGATTGTTATTAGTGTTCCTTCCTTTTTGCAAACCTTAAAGTCAGTACAAGAGGAAATGCTCATATATTTCTGTAGAAACATAAATATACCTGACATTTTAGTTACCTTCCATAGTGTCCCTGTAAGTCATAAAGAAAATCAAACAAAATGCTGTTCTATTTAACGTTGCAGGCATTACAACTCATGAGTAAGTTCAAGTTGCTAGCTCTTCACAAGAATTGTGCTTTATGAAACTGTACATTTTTATATAAAAGACTTCTTTAAACATAAAATTAAAGCTCTTAACCTAGCATTCCGTATTCTGAGGGAAAAGAAACATTTTGGAGTAAGGCAATGCACTCACACTGTCCATTTAAGAGAGTGGCAGATGGAGAAGTTTATAGCTTCTGCAGATTTTGTGATTCATGTTGCAGTTCAATCAAAAATTTTTCAAACTGGTAGATATATGAACAAGTCCAAGGCATTTTTGATGTTTTGCAGAACAGGAAGAAAGAGGGAAGGAAGGAAAAATGTGTAAGTAAACATTAATCTAACTAAGCCAAGATCACTTGGATGAAAATTACTTGGGATGACCTTCAGCATATAATTGATGTCATCAAAGTTCAAGGCTTTTCCTCAATTGTCCTATATAAAAGTAGAAAAAATGCCTTCACCTGTGTGCATGAACTTGTCATAGGAGGGCCTACAGAGTCAGTAGATATCTTAAAATTTCTGTAATATTTTGCTATTTTTCTCAGTTTATTTTAGTGTACCACAAGAGCAGATGTGTTGGTATCATGTCATAGATGTATGAATCATGTCTTTATGGCATGGCCCTGCTTCCCCAGAATGTCATCTGTCCAGTGAGCACCAGTCAGCTGTGTGTGAGAACTGAGGTATTGCACAGTCTCTTCTATCCCAGAAAGCCCTCTACTTTAGGAAAATAAGGAAGCCATCCAAACAGTTGAATAGACTGAGTGCTGAGGTGGAATATTAAGGAAGATTGGATCTGTTGAGCTTTCTGAATGCCTACGTTGATACAATTTCCTGTGTGCAAATGTGCTCTTCTAAAGTTGTTGGTCTAAAATTTGGCATTTAGTCTAAGGTGATCCTGCAGAAGATAGAGGATGTATTTGATCTTGTATAACCTACACTTATCCCAAGCTCAATTTCATTTTCAGCATGCAATTATGTCCCCTTCAAGAGATTATTCCCATGTGTGTGAAATGGTTGCATATCCCTTGTTTATGCCTGTTTACATCAGTGCCACTACCGACTAATTTTAAGGTCTATTTGAGTCCTTGATATTTTTGATTTCTTAACTATGAGCTGGAAAGCTCTCCAGAAGTTAATTTTGGGGAAAACACAAACTTTTAGTGAAAATACTAAAGTGATGCACCGCTTCTGTCCAGGACAGAGTTAATTTTTTTTCAGTGGTGGGAAGAGGACTGTGGCTCAGAGGTGTTTCTATTCCACCTCGCATCATTGCCAGGGGCAGGAGTAAAGGGTTCTCACTTCCCAAGAGGATGGTGTTCCTTCTTGCTGGGAGAAAACATAGTGGGGAAGGGACAATCGACTATTGTCGCAGGCTTTCCATGTAAATTGTTTATTCTTATACATTTTGCTATTAATTTATTGCTATTATTGTTAATCTTCTTATGTCTTTGCTGTGTCCAGTAAATTGTTCTTATCTCAACTGACAATCTTTACCTTTTGTGCTTCCAACTGGAGGGGGAACAGGAATGACTGGCAGCTGGTTTTGGTGGGACTATGAAATTGAATACAATTTGTAAACCCTGACAAGCAGATATAGTAACATCCAACCAAAAATCTATGACAACAAACCTTTTCATTTTTCTAGAGGTAAAATGAACTTATTCCTAGCCTCCTTGAGTAACTTCGTTATTCATTTACTGACAAACCTGTAAATTATGTTAGATGTCCATTCAAAAGGTTCTTATACAATTCCAATTTAAATGTAGGAGAAGGTATAATAAATATGAGTGCCAAACAATAAATCATGAAGAGCAGGAAGAAGGAAGGAGGTTATTGTGACTGGAGGTGGCTGTGTGTACATCTGGGAGCTGCTCAAGCACGTTGTTACAACTGACGTCTCTAGATGGCAATGTTACATATGTTACATACATAATGCTTTCCATTAGAAAGCAAGTGTTTAGTCTCTGAAGAAATGCTATGTGGTTGCTACTGTTGTTGTGTAATTGTTTTTGAAAAGTACCCAAGTCTACTTTTTTCCCACTTTAATTTCTGTATTTGGTAACAAGAAACAAACATGATTTGCCAGCTCATAGTTCTGCAGAAATGCAGGTTTGACTGCTTTTTAGCGTTAGTTTCATTCCATACGTGTGGAGGGCATGAGGGAAGCACACCCAGCCAAATTCCTGCTTAGCTGGATAAACTGACTTATGAGAATTCTGCTACCACACTGCAGGGGACCAGTGAGGGTGTTAGAAGCAAGATACTCTTTTGAAAACAACAGCATTACTTATCTCCTTATCTCTCAACCTGTATTTGCCTAGGAATGAGACCAGATTGCTCCCAGCTGGTAAAGGCATTGCCAGAAGCACTATTGCTGCACAGTCACCCCTACCATTCTCCCTGTGGTAAACAGAAAATGAAGTACCTCTAGAGAGTGAATCACACTATTGATGGGCTCTCAAAGTGCCTTTTAGCTCTTTGCCTATACAAAGATTTTCTGAGGACACCAATCCTAACTAAAGGATTTCACAGAGGTGCACAAGGGCTGTTCTGGGCTATAATAAAATAACTACATTTGTGCAGAAGTGTATACATTTAAAAATTATTTAATTTTCAGTCCAATTCTGATTACCAGACAGGCTTTTTATGGATAAATAGAATAAAGATTGGGAGATTATGGGGATGGAAGGAATGTATCACTACAGAAAAGACAAGGCAAAAGATCAATGAGAAAACAAAAAGCCGAAGTAGCCTGAAATCTGTGAATAAATAGAAGAAGGAGAAGGCAAATTGCTGCAGTGAGTCTGGCAATGCTCTGTGTTTGAGCTCTTCCTTTGGTCTAAGCAGTAATGATTATTTCTTTACTTTAGCATGAATTTTTCAAAAGCCACCAGAAAACAGACAGGAAAAAAGAAAGCTAAACAGAAAAAGTATGTGAGCTTATGGGAAAGGGTAGATCACTGAAGCACTAGTATCAGTATTACAACATTCCAAATATGAGGAAGGACTAAATAGAAGCAGACACATTCCATAATAGAATAACTGAACTCAACTTCATCCTAGAGAAATGATGAATGGCTGTGTCTCAGCTGAGCTAACTACAAGTCTTGTGCAGCCAGTACAAACTCAGGGGCATGCTGGACAGGTGTTGGCATCTTTGAGAACACCTTTTACATGTATTAGACAGCTGTAGCTTGCAAGCAGATTTCCTACTTCCAAAGGATTGGATCTGGGTCCTGTAACAGCAGAAACCAGGCTACCGCAAAGCCCGAGAGAATTTGAATTCCTTAGAGATGAAAAGGCAGAGAATATTTTTATCTAGATAGATGTCGAAACATAAGTGAAACAACCAGGACATTTGAATCTCATTCCTTCTTCTTTTACTATGTGGATGAATAACTTTCTGTCAGTCATTTACCTGCTCCTTTTGCTATGTAGTTAGCTTTCTCTTAAATTATAAAATTAAGCCATTAATCCATTAGTTAGTTCTGCCTAATGTTAAGACCACCGTGACATGACAGGCAATATTCAGCTTGGGAATTTAGGATGTCACTAGCCTGACATGGTCAAACCATAAGTTATTTTTCATTTATTGACTGTGTGTCCATTTAGTGATAGATTAAGGTAAATTAGGTGTTTCCATAATGGACTCCAAACCAGACATGAGAAAATTCACATTTGGAACAACTTAATATTACATTTAGTTTCTGTAGACCAACACAGTGACTTCAGTAGCATGTTATTTTCAAGGTGTGTTTCTGTCATTACAATGAAACAAAGATAGGAAATGAATAGAAATGTTTAAAGGCCTGATGTAAGATTGTAGCCTAATGGTATTCCAGTGGCAGCTAATATTTGCATCATTATTTAAACCTTATGTATTTCTATATAATTTCTGAAAAAGAAGCTTTAAAGAATCCATTTTTCTGAGTAATCGTAAGACAAGAAACCCTGTTTAGTCTTTGTCAGATTATGGCTAAGTAAAAATGGAGGTAGACAAATTAAAAGCACTCGAGTCTATGACTGTTTTTAAAGTGTTAAACTATGAAAGTGTTAATCAAATGACTACTGCATTTTGCCTTCAAACAGAAGTACATGAATTAATGGTATATGATAGGTTGAACATAAGCAACCTTGAAAAAAAGAGCTATGCTTCTACACAAAATTAATAAGAAAACACTGGAGCATTTCTATTTAATGCTATAATTAATAAGTGCTTGAAATTATTTTAAACTGAATTGTGAAAACATGGTTTCATACCTGGTATATTTTAATGGCCTCATGATATAAATTAACCTAGGAGGATTCCTAAAAACTATTGAATTTTTTTGTTGCTGTTTTGAATTTTAGATCTCCATTTAATAATTGAAATGAGCTTTTTACAGTGTTAAATAAGCAATAAAGTTCAGAATCTGTTGGAACTTCCATTTGTTCCCTGACTGCTGCTGCTCTAGCACTTTGAAAAGCTAGAGTTGTTTGTAACAACTGAAGTTTTCCATGTTTGATTTTCTTCCTCCTCTGTCATACATTTGGAAGTTTATAGAGAAAAAAAGTTTAAAAGAAGAAGATGGTGCAGTTTAAAATTTTAAAAGTTGGAAAAAAGTTGACACAAGTTGAAAAAGTTGACAGAGAGATTTAAAAATGGCAAAGATTCACTGCAAACATTTCAGTTATTTCAGAAAAACTATGGGTGGTATCTGTGTCTGAACACATGGATAAATATCAATCCAAAATTTACTATATGCATATTATTCTAAAAGCCTACTTTTTACAGATTACAATGATCTTTGTGATTCTGAGTGACTGCTTCGGAATGCTAAGACCAGCAAATGTGACAATGGCAGCTACCTAGCTGAGTATGATAATATCTCTATTTCTATTTATCCACAGCTAATTACACTTCAACTGCAAACTGGTACAGAGATATATTATTTTAGCAGCAAATCCTACTTTTCAGGTATTCCACCTGTCCTCAGAGACTTTTAGGCTCCAGCCCTGCTGTACAGTCTCACTGCTTATGTCTGGCTTGCTGCCAAACACAAATAGTTCTTCTGCCTACAAGAGCAAAAACTTAAACTACAGGGCTAAATTCTTCTTTGGCTCATGCTGTGTGCAAATACACTTAGCTACATATGTTGTCAGTGTCTCTCTTTGTAATGTGAAAGGGGAGATTTCCTCAAACCCTTTATGTTTGATTACTCTGTCAGTGCCCCAGGAAAGCCGAGAACCAGTCTGTCAATGTCCTGTTATGGTGGATCTCCACTGAGAAATCTGCTGGATTGGAGAGCAGTTTGACTGATTGTTAAGGAACACAGACCAACAGAGTAGGAGGTACCCCTTCCTGGCTCTCCACACTTTTATTTGAGTACATTAGCAGCTGCCAGTGAATGCCAGTGCCCTTGAAGAACTCACACAAATAATTTACAGAGTAGATTATTTTTATTAATAAAACTCTTTATTAATTACACTGTGACTGGTTGAGGTTTGAAGATTGCTAGTGAGAGTATCTAACTGCAAAAACATATTCAAAGCAATAGACAGACATGCTCTAATCACTAATCATTCATCATGCATGAGTATGGCTTTTACCAAAAGAAGTAGTGGAGAAGACAGGTTCAGCCTGTTGATCAATCCCAGAAACTACGATAGTCTTTTCTAACTTCTCCTTGTTCTTAATTTATTTTTATACTATTTCTTTATCTTGAGGTGGAGCTTGAGTGGCTCTAGTCATGCATCATATTCAGTGAGGGGTAATTGTACTTTGGAGGTGGGTAACTTTGGGGTGGAGGTATGCATCTTTCATCTGAGGTTACTTTGGGATGGAGGTGTGTATCCATCTTACAACTGAGGAGAGTGATTTTGCCACAGTTGCTGCTGCAAGAGCAAGACATGTCCTATATCCCTTGGGGCAGAGCTGTTATAATTTATATGATGAAAATTTGTACCTATTTTGACCTCAAGCAAAAAGCCTTTAATAGGTTTAATCTGAAGAGTTTTTCCATTTTTAACTAATGTTTCTTTGCTTTGTTTCTTACCAAAGTCAAACATTGGTATTGATTGACAGATACTTAGGCCTGCTTGGGTTTACCTATATGTACTACTGTATAAATAATCAGTAACAGTCTGAGGTAAATCTTTTCATGCCAAGGAACTGTAATTTGAGAGTGAGAAACCTGGTATTGTATGATGAAATGTTTTGTGTTCTTTTGCTTCATTTTCTTTTTTAATAATTTAATTATAAAAGCAGACAGTAAGCTGATTTAGTGCTATGGGAAAGATCAGCTCAGACATGTCTTGTTTATGGAGGAAACTGTTGACTCCAAATCATTCTTTTCATAGGAAAGTTACCGGGGAAAGAAAATTTAATGTTGTTCCCCAAGCACACGTATGTTTGAGGAGGCCTAGTGAGTTTGGTCAGATTTGAGCAGCTGTAACACCATTATCGCGTGAAATGGGAGCTTTAGTGAAACGTGATGTGCTCCCGTGATATCCAATGCAACAAACAAAGTGGAAGTTCAGGATCTGAATATAGTATGCTAAAATTAATCCTTTTACTCTTTTCTTCATCATTCAGAGAATGGACAGCTGGAACTCTGGCTACAATTAAGTGGCATTTGGTCTCTCTACTTGGCAGCTGTCAAATGCACTGCAGTGATGAAGATAGCTTTGAGATCCTATTGAAAGAGATGCATATAGCCAACAATGTATTGAAGTAAACTGTATCTATGGGGAAGTAAACAATCTGAATAAAAAAGTAGGATAAAAATGTTACAGAGGATGTTACAAAAGAGATCTTTTCTAGGATAAGTGAGAAATTTTATTGAAAATTCAAGCTGTCAGACATAACGAAAATTTTGTATATGTCTCTGGACAAAGAACACAAGCATACTAACTAGTATCTTGTCTTGAGTTTCATGAAGTTCACAGGATGAGGCCAAGGAGACACATTTTATTGATGGTTTCCAAGGCACATTTCAATGTTCCTGTAGCTGATGGAAGCTAATGGTCTTAAAAAACAGAAAAGAAAGTGCTATACTTTACAAATCAGTGAAAAACTCTGCTCTGCCCTATGAAACTTGGGGCCATATGAGCAAGTAAGTAAAGGATCAATTTCTTCAAGTGAATGCTTCAGAATTAGAATGCAAAGTACATTTATAGAGACAACTATAACTAAATGTCTTTGTCTTCAAGGTTTCCTGCTTGAAGCCAAGGTGATATCTATTACTTGTTACTGTTCCTTCAGTATTTAATTTTTATATTTTTGTGTGAAGTAATTTTCAGGAATACAATCTGCACTAATCGTTGCCATCTGATTTGACATCTCGTACAATGTCAGTTAGATAATGTTATTGTGAAACTTGCAATGAAAATGACTTGGATGACTGGAAGCTACATTAAATTCAATTGGAGTTAAATAGGCTATTAATCAACACTTGGTGACTACTCAGCCTGAAGTTCTCCTTAGAGAATAGTTTTGAAAAATGTTATGGTGATGCAAATAGAAGAGATTTCACTTTTAAACTAACCTTGATAATATTGGTACGATTTTGTTATTGCTATTATTTTTCCAATATTAGTTCAAGGGTCTGTATAAGCAAGTCATATAAGGATATTTCATTCATGGTTCTGAGACAGATTCTGTCTTTTGATTTTCATAAAGGCTCCCACTACAGGTTT
Source organism: Sinosuthora webbiana (assembly GCA_013397395.1). Lineage (NCBI taxonomy): Eukaryota > Metazoa > Chordata > Aves > Passeriformes > Sylviidae > Sinosuthora > Sinosuthora webbiana. Next base: position 224,496 of record VXBN01009076.1, read on the forward strand.
ACTCACCTGGAGTTAATAGAAGAGTGTAGGCTTTTATGGATTGAGTGTTTATATTTTCTAATTTTTCATGTTCTGTATTGTTGTACCCAGAGACAACCAATACAGAAAACTGCAGCTAGAGCCTCAGTGAGTTTGAATTTATGGAGATTTACTTCTTGTAAAAATCCCCTCCACCCGCCTCAGGGGGCTTGATCTAGCTCAGTTATTAGGAGGCTTTGGAGGGAATTTTACCAAGGATGAGATAAAGATATCAGAAGAAGCCCTTTCCCCAGGACCTTTGTCCCGAGCGTTTATTCTTTGAAATTCCAGGGGGGAAAGAGGGCGAACAAGGAAGGGCGAGGCATTATATAGCCCCCCACTCAGGGAAAAAATAGCTGGACCATAGCCAATGGGGTCAGAGAAGGAAAGAAGGGTCATTCTATGTGGTAAGGAAACTCCAGGGGGTCAGAAGGGAGAACCCATTCCCCTAGAGAATTACAACAACTTCTGGCATGTGGGAACATCTTTATTGAGTTGAGCATGTTTAAAGATAATTTTGAAATATTTTTGTTGTCTTCAGAAGTTTTACTAGCAATCAAAGTATTTAATAGATTTGTTTCTCTAAGGCATCTTCAGTTATATTTTATGATCACGCAACAGAATCCTGGAGTGTCTACAGAAGCAATGTGACCCTCTGTCTGTAGTGTAGTAAAAGTCAATAGTTCATGACATAGTTTTGCAACACTTAATTTTTTTCATATTTTATGGATTAAACTAAATTTACATTTCACTTCTGCAAATAGATAATTTAAAAGTAGAAGCTAATAAAAAAATAAAATAAATTATCATTGACTTGAGTGTGGGCTTCTAAGTTTCTAACATGCAGATTATATTTCACGGGGGTGAGTTCAGCCCTTTCTTGATGTGCAGACAGCTAATATTGTCTCAGATTAGCTATTCACATTCTAGAACACAAACCTCTTTAGATAGTTTAGAAAATGTAGTTCTGAACTTTTAAAAATGGCAATATTCTTTGTTTGTGTACTAATTTTTCTAGAATGACCTCTCTGTGTTGAGAATCTAATAAAAATCCTCTGCATTAATAGTGAAAGTGACTTCTCTGATACCTTGTGAGGTGTTCAACTGAATGGTAGCTGGTGCCTAAAATATTTCTTACAAATGTAACTCTATTCAGGAATATGTAACAAAAGACATTGGAAATCTTACCTACATGAAAACTGACGACTAATATTCTTCCTTTCAAAACAAGTTAGTGGATAACTTGTTAAAAAAATAAATTCTTATTGCAAATTCACACATATAAAGATATAAGAATCTCAGATATTTTCACAATGCTTGGGAAGACATGCTCTTAGACAAGAACTTGTATATTCCAATCTGGGATCTAAGATGTTAGGAAACTTGTGAATGATACATTCTAAAACCCTGGTTGAGCAAATCTCAGTAAAATATAGTCAATTTAGAATGCTTGGTTTTAGTAGGAGATTTGAAAAATCTGATTCCTCTTTTAAAAAGCTTCTGCTAGGCATATATGCATATATATAAAGATATTTTCCTGAATATTAAAAGTACTCAAAAGTATTAAACTGTTTGTGGCTATTCTGACTTCTGTAAAAAGATATCCTAAGTACGATAAAAAATGTGATTGTACTATTGGCTATTGGACTCTAAACTTTCTAAGGAGGAAATTTGTCATTATATGCTTTCTCAGTGGGACCTTGGTTCCTCATTTTAAAGCTCTAGCTGTAAATGAAATAAATGTACTGAATAATATATGTTCTTATACTGTCTTTTCACAGTTTCATAAACAAAAACATGTAATGGCAAAAAAATGTCTATCTATCTTGGAATGCTGTCCAACTGAAACTGCTTTTAAAATTAAAAGTATACTACAGTATCATCTATTTAGCATTTTTTCCTTATTGTCTTATCGTATGCTATCTTGAGGAAATTAAAAGCCAACTGGAATCACAGTGTTTTTAAAAGCTGCCTGGTGTATCAAGTTATTATTTTTATCACCACCACACCCCACTCACAGCAAAGAATACAAAGCAGTATGCTCTAAACCTATTAAATTTATTACCTTCTTACTGAAAATCCATCTTTTAAAGAGTTTTTTTGCCCGCAGACTTTTCATTTAGGATGTGGAAAATTGTGGCTGGTGCAAAAATGCCAAGGTCTTATTCATTTGGAGTGGGATTTAACTTATATATTAATACCTATAAATGTGTATGTTTGCTGATAAGTGTCTAAATATGAGATTTATGGCTTGTATACCCTTTTTGCTTTGCTCCTAGATGTCGTAGGTTTTATTTTGGAGATTGACTTGCTGGTCAGGTGAAACTGCTGCTGGTGTTGGCATAATGGAGACTTGTAGAAATGAAAGGAATGTTTAGTTAAAAAATAAATATTTGCTAAATTTATGAAATTCAGTGATAAGCAGAAGTTGAAAGTTTAGCAGTATCTGAATCATAATTTAGTGGTGAATCTTTAAAACTATAATTACAGTCTGGTTTTGATCTTTTTCTTTTGATTTTGTTCCTACATAATAAGACTTCTACTTTTCCAGGAAGCATTCCTAGAAATCACATTGAAATTTTATTAAACATGATTCCAATTATTTTAGACCACTGCACAATGCTTTCTTTCAGGAGCTATATATTTTCCATCAGGTTTTTTTTCCTGTAGCTGTTAGTACATACATTGAAAATGTGACAGTGAGAGTACACAAAAATATTCTAGTTGATCAGATCAAGCCTCCTTCAAGCAAAGCTACTTTTGGTTCTTTGTTAAAAACAAAGGAAACAAACAAACAAATCCCCCAAAACAGGTAAAATACAAATAACTCTTTTATATAAACTTCCTTTTTCTGGCAAACAGAAAGTTCAGGATTCCTGGAGACAGATTGTCTTCTCCAGGAATGTGTTAAATATTCATCAATGCTTCTATGGGTTCCATTAGGACCCTACCATTAATGCAGAAAAGAATATTACACTCCATGTCTGTTCTTCTAGAAAGTATCTCAGGACGTGAACCTCAGTCAGACTTGACAAATTATTTGAAAAAGTCCCATAGCATTTATTAGCATTCAGTTCTGAAAGTGTTAGATATTCCTGCAAGTTTCTTGGTTCTACTGAAACCAAGGAAATGGAGGTAAGCAGCTTTCAGAACAATATGCTCAGTGTATTTTCATTTGAGTAAGTGTCTAAAGGCAAACAGTTGTCATTCAATGGCAAAGCCCAAAAAGCTAAGACAACCACTTAACAAGAAAAGATGTCATATTTTGTGAGATCCAATCTAAGCAGAGAGGGCACACTGAAGATTGTTTACCTACTTTTCTTTTATTTCTTGCCAAAGTGCAAAGCAATGTTTATCTGCTTCTCTTTTGTATTACTGCTTTTTATTAATAGATTTTTGTATTATCAGCTTCTAGGCAACACTGAGAAAAGATAAATTGAAAAAAATACATTTGCTAATTAAAGAAATTACTGTGAAAAAGCAATATGAAAATGATTGAGAAAGGTCATGCACATGTGTTTTTGTGGATACTAATCTTCATTAAATAATAATTCCCACTTTTCATTTTGTAATAAAAAGGCAATTTATTTATGATACCTAAATGAGAAAATGACATTCACATGAATAAAATATTTTATTGTTTTCCTCTTTGACTTGCAAAGGAAAATAATGTTAAAAAGACGATTGCCATGAATTGCCAATTTTTATCATAGATGAAACTGGTGATTGCAAGTTGCAAATGCTTTGAGTAAAAAGTAAATAGGATATTGGCTTTTTATCACTGGTTGGGTGACAGGTGCCTTGCATATTGAAAGACAAATGTGTTTTTCTAACTGAAAAATTCCCCCTTTCAGCTCAGCGGCTTGCAATCTTTTTTTACTGAAATATGATCATGTACGTTTTACTTCAGAACTGTTTTCAACAATTCTCAAGGTGTCCTCAGTGATCTCTGGCTGAGACAATGTAAACCAATATAATATAACTGGGTATCACTCTTTCACTAACAGTGAGCGACAGTGTTAAATATTACATGTTAAAATCCCAGATTTGGTGTCATCTCTGTTTGCATCAGTCTGATCTATCAGTCTCTATGCAGATAAGCATTCCACTCAATTATATGTAGTAGCATTCCACTCAATTAATGTATAAGCATTACTATTATTATTATACCAACAGCCTGGCATAGTGCCAACCTGGAGTTTGTGAGCAAATATATTCTATCATGAAAGGCAGATACACCTAAGAAACTGGTCGTACGTTACACTGGAATAACTTTCAGAGTAGAGAAAAACAGGAAAAAAATCTCATCTGAATCCAGTGGGCTTCTCATTGCAAAATAAGTCTGAATTATCTTCACATGGACAGGAAGATTATGGCAATTTCATATAGAAATAAAATCATAAAGTGGCTTGGGATAGGGGGACCTCTTGACAGGCCCTGGTAAAATATTCTCTCTCCTTCTTAAAAGCTCTCTTTGTATATTGAAAAGTTGATCTAAGCTTCCCCTGGGGTGCTCTCTTCTCTAAGTTCAACAACCTCAACTAAGCCTTTCTTCAAAGGAAGAGCGCTCCAGCCTTCTGACCATTTTTGTGGCCCTTCTCTGGATCTACTCTAGCAGTTCATTCATGTCTTTCAGGTACTGTGGATCCCAGAGCTGGATGCTCTACTCCAGGTGAGATCTTACAAGAGTGGAGTAGAGGCGGAAAATCACACAGCTGGACACAGGTCTGATGCAGCTGGCTTTCTGGTCTGAACATGCCCATTGCCAGCTCATGTCCAAATTTTTCTCCACCAGTATGCCCAAGTCCTTTTCCTCAGGGTTGTTCTCAACCCATTCATCCCCCAGTCTGTAATGACATTGGGGATTGCCCTGACTCCACTGTAGGCCCTCGAACTCGGCCTTGTTGAATTTCATGAGATTCATATGTGCCCACTTCTCAAGGCTGCCAAGGTCTTGGCAAGGTTGCTGGATGGCAACCCTTCCCTCAGGAATAGCAACTACACCTTTCAGCTTTGTGTCATCTGCAAACTTCCTGACACAGTCCCATTACCTATGTTACAGATGAAGATATGAAATTCTATTTTTGTTCCAAGGTATAGACCCTTGAGGGACACCACTCATTACTGATTTCAACTTGGACATTGAGCCACTGACTATAACTCTTTGGACACAGCCATCCAGCTGATTCCTTATTCATCCCACAGTCCATCCCTCAAACCCTTATCTCTCCAGTTCAGCAGTTGGGATGCTGCCAGGCATCGTTTAAAAAAAGTTGCAGGAATGAAGGTAGATGACATCTGTAGCTCTTCCTTTTTCCACTGATGTAGTCACTTTGTTGTAGAAGGCCCCTAGGTTAGTCAGGTATGATTTGCCCTTGGCTCTCTAATCACCTCCCTGTCTCTCATGCGTTTCAATATAAGAAATCTGATGCATGATCTTACCAAGCAAAGAGGTGAGGCTGAGGCCAGTGTCATGTCCATGCCAGTAAAACATGGACATACAATTTCTGATGTCATTAAAATATGAGCTGGATGTCTTAAAAAAACTGTAAGTGGGAGGAAACATGAGCGATTGTTAAAACTTAAGTTTACTTCAAATCTGTTTATCAATCTACTGCCATTTCACTTCAATATAAAAAGCCAGTGAGACAGAGAATTTAAGTTACTTGAAAACAGGTACTAATTAATTAGAAAGCTTGTTTTGAGCATATGGGCACTGTCTTTGTTTCTGAGCATGTGAAAAAATATTTTATGGTTCTGCATAGGTAAAGAGGGAACAAAATGCTAAGGACATTGTGATGAATTTGGAAGACAAGATGCAGTTTTTGTTGTTGTTTTGTTGTTATCATAATACTATATTTCACCTAAGCTACCACTTAAGATAAACAGTCACATGGCAGTTGTTTGGTAGGCTGAAATCCAGAGAATGCCATGAGAATATGAAACATCCAAGTGTTCAAGGTATTGTCCTATGAAACAGGTAATATAAAAGGTCCTAGACATATTGCAGAACAGGCTCCTTACATTTTGTTGCCAAGCAAAGCAGGATAATAACATGGAAGGGTCTGCTTTTGGTCACATTTGTGTTTACAAAATATGACTTAAGCCCATGACATCTAAAAGTAACATTTGTACATCTAAAAGTATTTGCAGTGTATTCTGCCTGCCCTAATAGCTGGGGTATTTTAGTTTTTTTTTGGTTTATCTCTGCAATTAAAGGTTGATGCTACTACTACTTCTAATAATGATACAACTAGTAAATGATGAGTTTTTGCCCATAGTTTACTAATTGAGAAGAGAAAATATTAGGAGTTTCTCGGTCTAAACTATCAACACTTGCCTCCTACTTGTTAGTAGATGTGCCTAAAATCTAGTGATAACATTTTATTTGTAACAGTATTCGGAATCTAAACCTGTCAGGGCTAATCACCCAGTTCAGTCGTTAACTATGAATTACTTAGATGTGAAAGAGATTAGCAGAACCAAATCAACATGGATAGCACATGAAAGGGCATCTTATTGATTTCAAACTGGAGGATCAATTATTCACATCTTGCTCTCATGAAAATCAATGATGGGATTTTTTTTCTGACTATAGATGGAAATTGAAGTCCGTATTGTAACAATTCCATGTTTCCATAGATTTGCTTTTGTGGCTGTCACAGTTTCATAGTTGCAGAATTCTGTGTTCCATATTTTTTATTACACATTATTTATTCATTTTCAGCTCTCAAAACTAATTGTGGCATTATAAACTAGACAAAAAAGGACAGTGATTGCAAGTGTGTCTCCTTTATTATCGCAAAGTTGTTGAGAGACATCTGGGATAGAGTCCAAAATTTCTTCTCCCAATTATAATTAAAGCTTATGCAGTATGTTAGACCTCAAATTTATGGTAATCTTTATTATGAAAATAAGGGGGTGCAATTTTAGTAAGTGTTAAAGAATACAAAAGACAGTGGTCTAATATCTCTATTAGTGGGCTTAGCTGTTCACACATAGAAGTTTGGTATTCCACAGCCATCAACAGGTAAACTTACTTTGAAAATTTCATGAGGTATTGATTTTATTTCTTTGACAAAAGATGTAATGAGAAGACAGCATGTCACAAGAAGAATCTGTCCTTGTGAAAATGATCGCAACAAGAATAGAAATCTAGACTTGCAGTTCACACAATTTTCTAAAGACAAGAATATTCTGGTTTCACTACATTTTGTTCTTTACTTCCTCCTTTTATAAAAAATCTTGTGTTGCAGCACAGCCAGTTTTGTTCTTAAGTCATCTACATGAGTCATTTTCAGATAGGGGGAATCCAAAAGTGGTAGGAGATGATCTGACCCTATTTTTCTTATTGAATATGTTGAATAGGTTACTTTGACTGTATGATTCTCCCCTTGTTTCATTTCTCCAGTAAAGCATCATTGTAACCACCATAATGAATCGTCATTAGACTGAATATCAATGGATATAGTTAGTATTTATATAAGCATACACATACACGTGTATATGTAAATATATATGTATTATTTATTCTTCTGTTTTATCTTCCATATACTGCTAATTTTCTCCATTTAGCACCTTCTCTGGACAAGGTACATACAGCACCCTATGAGTGATAGCAGACTTCAAATAGGCAATGGTAATAACTGTTTAAAAAGTGTGGACTTTCAGTTCTTTGGAGTTTTATAATTTATAGCCAAAAGATGGTTTTTTTTCCTTATTTTCAGATTTCAGTGTGCACTGACTCTTGCAGAGGTGAGGATACGGTATCTATTCTGGACCTGATGAAATAATGGAATTATTTAAGGGTTTTAAAAGGATATTTTTTCACAGATGTTTTCCTTAGTATACTTTGATGTATGGAATGTTCATGGCTTCTTTTTTCAGTAGTGCTTTTGGTTGGATTGTCCTCTCCTCTTTCTTTTCACATTACCATCTCTTTCTACACACCTTTGATTCCTTTTGGCCATTCATGAATTAAACAATGATTTTTCTGTCAAACATTCTTTTACTTTTTGCTTCTACCTTTTCTTTACTCATCTTGGGCTGCATCATCATCTCTCTGTAGTTAAAGGTATATTGTATGGCTCATTTTACACAAGGTCAAAACTAAATGTTTTCTAAAACCCTTCCTAATTTTTACCACATTATTATCTTTGGCATTTTTTTCCAAGCTGACTAATTTCCTCTATCTTGCATATCTCCAAATTTGTGTTCTGTTATCTATTTGCTAACAACTGAGGTACACATTCCAGTCACACATTGACTTTATTTAATATTTTAATTTAATATTCTCACCATTTCTGATAAAGGGCCATGGACTTAGTTGCTATCTCATCTAGTAATCCTGATTACTAATCTGAGAATTTTGAAGGTTTAACAGAAAAACAGTCCTCTTCATCTAATCTCATTGATGCTGATTGGCTTTTGGATGCAAAAATGAAAAGAAGATTTGGACAACCCTTTTCACTGATACTGCATAATTACAAGAGATCAAATTTTAGCTAAAGATTTTATGATGACTTATTTAATTTTTCTTTATTTTCAGAGTCCATTTGCTACAAAGTTTGGTAAAAGGAATATTTGCATATTTGTCAAACACAGACTCAAATGAAATGCAAACAATAAGCCCAACTCAAGTTACAGCTGAACAAGAAGCTGGGCTATTGTCAAATTTTCAGTGATTATATGACAAAAATATTTGCTTAGTAGCTACTCTGTACCAAGTGAAAAAGACAGATCAAGTGTTCTGAAACTCTAATGATAAACCCACAGAAAAACTCTGCAATCAAAAGAAGACATGGATGAATGTGAAACAGGGCAAGGAAAACACTGCAATCAGTCTTTGTGATACTTCGTATTAAGTAGGCTGATAATTTTCTATGGCTTGTCACAGCTGCCTGTTACAAAAAACTTGCACTGTCAATATTCTATTTACATTTCTTTGGTTTTTAAGCTTTGGGGGAAACCCCTCACTTAGCCCAGGAGACCATATTGACTTTTCCTTGAGTTTTAAACTATTTGTATCCTTGTTAATGTTTGATTCAGCTGTTTCTGTAATTAAAATATTTAGGGTCAAGGAGCTTTCCATAGAAATTTTGTTCAAGTCAGCAAATAAAATGATGCTGCTTTAGAAAGGAAGTTTAAGATTATTTTCTCATTCTTTTTTAGAAGAAGATTTCTCATGAGGAGGCCATGAATATACTGGAATCCAGCACAGGCCCATGAAGATATGGATTGCATATTGAGCTATGTAGAGAGGGTGAGAGAGTTGGGACTATTCAGCCTGGAGAAGAGAATGCTCAGGAAGATTTCTCATGGTCTGGGAAATGAGCAAAGAGAACAAAGGAAGACTCTTAGTGGTGCCTTGTGAAATACCAAAGGGCAGTGCCAAACTGAAATACAGGAAATTTCACTTAAATACAAAGTAAAAGTTTTTTTATTGTGAAGGTTATCACAGAGAGAACATATTGTATGGAGAGGCTACATAGTCTCCATCCTTAGAGATATTGAATTATATCCTTTATGGACACAGATCTGAGTAACCTGCTGTGGTGATGATACTTCAAAGAGTGATGTTGGACTAGATGATCTGCTGAGCTTCTTTCCAACAGGTCAGTCTGAAATCCTTCTAAATTGTTTTCTGCAGATTAAGTGAGGACACTTAATAAATTTAAAGTATTCCACCTTGTTATATTGACTGCCTTTCTTATTTTTATTAAATGTTATATATACCTTTCCCAATCTTTTTTAAAAAGTAAAGTAGGAGATCATTAAGTACCTTTTTGAAAGAAAGTCCAGAAACACAATGAAGATGATATCATGTAGCCCAAAAAGCTTATCAATAATGACTAATGGTATGTAGTAATACATAGTGTATAATATAATTTTTATTATGTGCATTTTACAAATAAAGAATTTTAATTGGATAGGTTTCAGTTTTAAATTAGTCTGTGTGATATTAATGTCATGTATTCACCCTACTAATCACAAAAGAAAATCAAGAAAATCTGCTTGATTTACTAATCCATGTGAAAAACAACCCCCTAGTCCTTAATTTACATTCCATTCTCAAATATCCAGTTATTGTTTCAAATTTAATTGATGCTTATTATCTTCCTAGAGAATTTAGTCCTTCTAAAGGCTGTAATTTTCAATAGGATTTTCAGATTTTATTTGGATGTTGGACACCTAAGTGATTTAAGTACTGTGAAAATACCATCTTTTTTTTCCTTGCACATTATAGAAACACTATTTGATGTTTAAAAAGCTTTTATTCTCTACTAAATAGTCTTACTGCAAATGTCAAGCTCCTAATGTGAATTAAGTCTTTTTATTAATTCAGGATGGAATAGACTAGTGAGTTGAAATAATGAGATTAAAGAAAATGACTAAAGTATATTCTGCTGCGACAAACCCTTATGTTTTAGTCTTTATCATACCTACAAAATTCATAGGTTCAAGATAAGGACTTCAAAGTTTGGAATGTGTTGTCATCCTTTAGGGGAGCATTATAATATAAATGGTATGGAGGACTGAAACATTTTCCTCTGTTATACATGAATATAGAATTTTATAATCAAGTGTTGGTGGAACTTTCAGAAGGATTAAATGCGTAAAAAAATAAGCAAAAGAAGTGGGTAGAGAAGGGGAGAAAACTGGGAAGTTTGTTTAACACTCTTTTTTATATGTGAGTGTCAATCACATTTCTGTCACAAGAAGACTTTGGGGGGTGATTTTTGCAGCATACAAAGAGAACAAGAACTGTCTGACTATAGAGAAGAATTTTGCAAATTTATATATTATTATGATCAATGTCTTACAATGTATTCATTCTTAATAGTCCTTTAGGAAGGACTGTTATGGCACAATTCTTAATTATTTTTTTAAAAATATGAGAGTTAACCAAATTTGCTGGTTATTCCAGTTATTTCAATTTGTTCAAGACTGGGTTATGCTAGTAAGGTTCAATTTTGAATAAAAAAGGAAAAAGATAATAAAGGACTTAAAATGAGTTTTGAACTTCATAATTGTATTGTTCTGTTTCTTACTGTTGCCAGATTAAA
>VXBN01009076.1:235604-264979 GCA_013397395.1 Sinosuthora webbiana
AAAAAAAAAAAAAAAAAAAAAAAAAAAAGGCAAGCAGACAAACGGCTAGAATATTGATTCTAGTTTTTCAAAATGCAGTAGAGCAACAGGAAGTGGCGATGCTGGCAAAAAGGCCATGTCATACATGTCATCCTTTTACACTTGCAATCAGAATGCACATGCGGAGGAATTGTGGGATTAGACTAAGCATTGGACTTGTCATTTTTGTCAGTATTCTAAAAAGGATTTGGTCACATCAATAAATGATAAATCTTTGGGGAAGAAGGTGCTGTCACCAAGTAATAATAATTACTGCATTAACATCTTACACTGGAGCTTCCTATTTTGAGTGTTAAAGAGGTTAAATATAGCAATTTATATCATATTATGCATAATAGTGAATAAGTATTTGGATGTTACATACATAGCAATTTGGAGCAATTTGTTGTCAATTATTAAAATAAAAGGAAATGAATACATTGAGTTTTCCTTGGTAAAGCTATTAATGCTACTTGCTGAGGTCTTTCCTTTTCCTTCAGGTCACAGAAAATACTTTTTATAGTTATAAGTATGTATGCTTTTAATTCTATTTCAATTACATTTGATTAATATATTTATTGAGGATTAACTTTTCTTAGCATTAAAATTCAGAGTCTGTATGTAGCTGTTGCCTGCTTAGTTCAGTTATGCTCAGTTCAGGAACACTGGCATTTCCTATTAATGTAAGGAGCTTAGGCACACAGTGTGGCTTAAATATAACAGCACTTCTGAAATGTAAGACAAAAATTCTCAAAATTAATTCTAGCCTCTCATGTGTTTGAAGAACCATAGACTCTTTCTGCATCTGAATGTGACTGTAGTACTAAATGGTACTAAATTGTGCTAAATGGCACTAAAATGTGCATCCCACCTGAGCTGGCTTTAATAGCACCTTAAAAAGACCTGAATTGATTTGAAATTCACAAATAAGGATTGTTGTGACTGTGAAATCAGAGTTCTGATTCAGGGGGCTTATTTGAGTCTACCTACACTACTGGGTTAAATGCAAAGAAGAATGTATGCACGCTTCCTGGGTTTTGGCTCACGTTACAATAATGATTACTATTTTGCATTCATTATTAATACTTGTGAAAAATACATGACCATTAGAACAGTTGCTAGATCCCAGAACGATCCTTCACAATTTGTGTTGAGCTCTTTCATTTTCTGTTTATTCCCAACTTGAATCTTCTATTTTTGGCTGAAGACTCTTACATAGAAAATGCACTAAAACTGAAGCCTCTGTAAGGTGCTCAGGATATTCTGCTAAGAAGGAAGCTTTTGAAACCATTTAGACTTAGATAAAAGAAACCCATTCAAATTTCTAATTTCTGAGAGGAAATAAGCACTCACATGTCATCACTTGCAAGTTGGATAAATATTTTTTATAAAGGCTCTGCTTTGAAACTAAATGTTTGAGTGAGTGAAGGCAATTCAGTTTGAGGTAAGTAAAAAACCCTACAGTTTCAACACAACCCTCTTTTAATCTTTTCTCATGTATTATTGTTTGCCTTTTTTTTTCTTTTTCTTTTTTTTTTTTAAATTTTTTTTCTTTTTTTCTATTTTTTTTTTCTTTTCTTCTTTTGTTTAGGCATGTTCACCATCCATGCATCATTTTCCTAGGCAACTTCACTGTGGAAGGAATACGAGTATCTCTGGACCAAATTGGAGTGTGCCACCATAAAATGGCATTTTCTGTTGTTTCCAGGATCCTAAAAGCTCAGTGTAATTTGAGCTTACAGGCTGACCCATAATGTTTGTCATATCCACAAACTAAGAAAAATATACATATTCATATTGATAATATCAATCTCAATCTATTTGCCAAATGTTGAACTATGTTTCTAAAACAAAACTTAGCAACATTAGCATGGCAGAGGAAAACAGTGGAGGCTTCTCATAGATTTTTATTTTCCATTTTAAGGCATGGCCTAGTTCCTTTTGCTGTCAGTGGAAGCACAGACTGTACTACTGCAGAAGTGATTGTCTCAACCATACATTTGCAAACCAAACAGGAACTGTTTTGAGATCTTACAACATGCATGAATGTAGGCATTTAAATAAGAGGGAGTGGAATAAAATTTTTTTTCTGAAGCTTTACAGATCAGTTCTGGAATCCGTAGACTCAATGACAGGGAAAGCTAAGGCCAGGGAAACACTGACCTCAGGGTGTTTTGTGCAGTTTTTGGTTCTTCTGCATTCAGATGAGTGCAACACAGATAGATATCAGCTATGCTACCAATTTAATAGTGCTTTGGGGTGGAGTGGCATGCTGCCCCACTTATACATTTAATTTTCTTTCCTTTGCCTCCTAAAAGATGGACCTTGACAAAATATCGCTTATTTTCTGACATTTACTATCTGCCCAGCTAAAGCACCATATGAGGTTTTTAGTTTCTAGCAATTAAACATTGTCAGTAATTTCTGACTAGTGTTTGATCTCCTGCCCTGGCTTTGCTATATTTGTGGGTAGATTTAATAGTTGCATATAGATATTGTCTGCTACAGTAGCCTACCCCCAAATGGTACAAAAAATACCATTTAAAGGATCTGAACATCTTTTTCAGTGTTCTCAGTATTTCTGTAGCTATAGACTGCGAAGAATCTTTCAATGGCCCTGTTCAGCATTTGTACATTTTCATAGGAGAAATTTTACTGCATGCAAGAGGAAGATTTTTTCTAAGTTTCTATTATATTTATATGTTCCCATCAAATCATAGTATCAGAATGTTTAGAAATTTACTAACTGCATTGAGTATATTTGCCATAGGTGGCTCTTTCAAAATAAAGGAAGTTATATTTTGTGTAGCAGTTACTTGAAAGATCTTCTAAAATGTCTTAATATTTTCGCATGCATCTGTGTTCTAATATGCATATGTTTAATCAAAAAATTTCCTAAGACTTCCAAAAACATGTGGTAAATTTCACAAGAACTAATGACTTTGGTAAGAGTTTATTTCAGACCTATCTTTAGAAAAAGTTGTCCTCTGACCATAGATGAAAATTTCCTTTTGTAAAAATGATTGTTTTGCCTCAAACACTTCATCCTTAACATCTTAGTTATCTTTCATCTACCACTGGCACAGCCATTCCATGTATATACTATTGAAAAAATACATGCCAAAATTTATAGAAAAATGACTAAAAGGAAGTTGTCATTATTTCTTTCCTAGTCTGAAATATCAGCACCATAGTATGTTAATGAATAGCAGTCTGAAGGTAAAATTTTCTCACTAAAGACCTTCATTGCTCTTACACATACATAAAAAGGTCAGTTTCAAATGTCCATCAGAGTGAGAGCTGGAGTTCCACATTGCGAAGTTTGTTTTCTGTCTTTAGCATTAATTCAAGAGTTGAAGAGATAAATTTGAAATGTCTATTGATGTGCTCATTATTTAACATATTTCATATATAACATACTTCAAACTGTCATAAGAAATTGCCTCAACCTGCCATTGCTTCATCTGAACAGTACATTTATTACAATGATATTTTCAGAAATGAATGCATAGCTTTTTTAGAACATGCTTCAGTGAATCTTCTGGTGGCACACATTCCATGGCATTATTTGACTGTTAGGAGCACCCCAAAATTAATCAATGCACTCTGAAATTTGTAAATTAGAAATCAGATAGAATTGTTGAGATAAACAGTTCTATGTTAATTTTATTTTCTTTTTTAGACAGTAAATAATTGTCCCATGGTACAATTTTATTTTTTTTTCCAACCTATTACCTAAACTCTAGAAATAATTGTGAAGCTAGAAGAGCGTCAAAAAATGAAACAAACACTTTGAAAAATAGGAAGTGTCTCAGAGTTTTCAAAGTATCTCCAGAATTGCTCATCAGCTGTTTCTTTCCTACAATGTCCAGCACAAATAAACTTGTGGTTTACTGTGGCAGGATAAAACACAGGTGTGGAGCCCTCTGCAGTCCAATATGCTACTGAAAATGCTATTTTAGGGCATGACATGGACAAAAGCCTAGAAATAACATCTGGCCAGTATGAATTATGATAAATCATTTGAAGTTAATAGAATTATGACATTTTGTATCAGCTGAGAGATTGTCTCATGACATTGACAGTAACAGGATCAGAATGGGAAGTTTCAGGGGCGCATAGTCAAGAATAAAGCAGGTAATTTTTCATATTTAGAAATCTAATATATACATTTTCTTGAAGAGCATTGCTTTGACAAAAAAATTAAATACTAAATAAAATACTTCTAAAAATATTAGAAGATATATTAACAAATGAGTCAGAAAATTATTGAATTTGGTGCCAGTTGGCAAAGTACAAATGTGTAGTGTTATGAAATGAATGGATAAGAAATCAGTGCACAGATGAGAGACATTCAGATTATGTAGTACTACTACTGCATGTGTGGGTACAATTTTTGGTGAAAACATTTGGAAGTATTTTTAAAGCACTTACTTTTTTAACACTTTAGTGTCTCCATTTTAAAGTCTCTGCAGCTGTAATGGGTCATGTGTACAAATCATAGCTCAGTACCTGCAATCCACTCTGTTTTCATATTAAGTACCTAGGTGTTCAAGGGGCAAAAAGTAACAATTGAGACCAGATTTAGCACTCTCCAGGACTTGGGCTCAAAAATTACATTATTCATGCCACTGTTGTAATTGGTCAAAAATTAATGTCTATTCTACAGGCTAAATAGATATTACACAAGCAGATGCATACTCAAGTTCATAAGTAGAGTTGTGGTAATTTTTTAAAAAGAAATATTAACAGAAATTTTGCAATTTGAGCATAAAAAATAAGAAAGTAGGATAAAAGGTATGTCTACTCTTACATAACTGTAAAAGGAGGAGACTTAAATCAGATGCATGGGAGTTTACTAGAATTTTTGTCCTCAATCATTGCCATATACATGCAGAGAAAAAAATAATGATCAACTTGTAAAAAGTAATTAGTGAATTCACTTTTGGTGATTTCACTATTCTGATGAAATGGATGCTTGATTCTGTTTTTACTTTTTAACCAGACTGAAATTACCAATACAATGTCATTAGGATTTGCATTGAGTTTTATAATTGTGTGAAGACTTGATATGGAAAGTTTCTGTAAAATTAATCTCTCAGTGTTATGAATGATACAAGTCTGGCTTAATTCTATGTATAATTCACAGACATTAGCACAGTTGAAGAAAAAGGTCCCTTCATTAATGTATTAGCAGAACCCTTATGGACTTCATTGTTTTTTGGACACACAAAGAGTAGAAACTACATTTTGGCGTTAGCTCAATGGAAAGAAGATCTCATAGGAAACTGGAAATTAAATAAAACAATCATTCTAGTAATTCCAATATGTAGTCTCTTTTGAAGGCATAGTATTAAGCTTGTTTTTATAATTTCTGTCATTAGATATTTTCCATTATAAAGCTATGATTTCAACTACTTCAAAATATTCCAAACTGTTTAAGTTTAAATAAATTTTCAGTAGACTTAAGTTAATAAAAATAAGTTTATTTGATTGTGTTGCCCCTTTTTGATTGCTTTCATCAAGGAGAACTAACATTTCTAGATTTTGAAGTAAGTGTAATTTTTTTGCGATGACAGAAATAAAATTTTGTAGAAAAAAAGAAATCAATGCCAATTCACAGAAGCTCTTAAGCTTTTGAGAATTTTTACCCTCTCATGCTCACTTCATGTTTGATTAGTCTGAATGTTGAAAGATCCATGTGAGGAAAATATGCTCAGATATTTCTGTCTTGAACAGTCTCCTTTTACTGCTCATGAAGAATGATGTGCAAAATTGTCAGGATTTAAAGAATGAAATAAATTGTCTCAAACACTGAAAGAAGGAAGCTCCCAGAAGATAAACTACACATCTGTGCCATCATAGCAGGCACAGATGGCAAACAGAAAGGCGTTCATTTCAGGCCTACATGGAAGTGAAATGTTTGGAATTAGCACACGAGACAAGATTCCACTGTGCAAACTGAAGGAAAAGTGTGGCCACAACAACAGGAAGATGCCAGGCTTGGTGAGGCAGATCTGCATGGACAAAAGCTACCACCATGACAGAAAAATGTGGGAAAGGAAGTAACAGCTTACACACATGCCATCCCAAAATGTGTGGGACAACACCTGATTTAAGTCATTGAGAGAGATTGAGATGACACCTTGAATTGAAAGGAGAAAGTGGATTTGGGAGCTTAGAATAATCGGAGAAGAAGAATGAAATGTGGAATGGGACATCTCAGGAAAAAGGCATAAAGCAAAAGTGTGCTTGAGAAATCTGTCAAGGTGTCAACCATGGCAAAGAAAAAAGCAGGAAGTTGCTCAGTAGTAGTACAATAATTTCAGAATAATTTCAGATGAGGATTCAGAATCGTCACATCTTTCAGAAAGACAACATACTAATGGATAAGTAAATCTACTGGCAAAGCAGATATCTCATTTTCCTGTAAAACCTTCCCTGGTGGGTGACAACATCACTGATAATGTTATAAAGTTTAATGAAATAAGAAGGACTCGTAGTCTAAAGATTGTCAACTCACTAAAAGGAAGAGTTCATACAATATGTGTGATGAAAGCTCTTTTTTCACTTTACACCATTTCTTAAAATTGCTTGAAAAATATTTAAAATATTCAAGTTGTAACGAAAAACCTCTGAAAAGTTTGGAAATTCTAGCATTAAAGTTGCCATTGAATATATTAACAATTACAGTGGACTGTTTGCAAGTATGATTGGAAGTGCTTTGTGTTAAATGACCAAGAGTTAGGGTTGAATATTACATAGATAGACTGGTACAAATGAGTCACTTGGGCAAATTATTGGAATTAAATAATTCTTAGAGGGAAAGAATACAGCTTGTTTTTGTAAGCAATTTTTCTTTGCTTATATTACAAAAGAAAATCTATAGCAATTATAGATATGTCAGGAATACACGACATTGTATCTGATCTCATTAAGGTATCTCAAAAACCCTTGGGCTGTTTCCTTTTACTCCTTTGACTTTATTTTCCCTATGACTGTCAGTCTTTCTTGTAGCCACCTCTATCACATGTGCTATGTTGGTAAATTCATTAAAAATTATGAGTTGTTTTGATAACATGATAATGTGGAATGCATTGGATACCTAGTGTCATGGTTTGGCCCAAGTTACAAAGTGAATTTATTTCTAAAGAGGAATATAATGAGCAGCAAAAGAGGCGCTTAAAGAACACTTTTCTTCCCCTGGCCCTTCCCTCCTCTCCACCAACAGGGCAGGAAGACAGGGTATCTCCCAAGAAAACTGCCCAGGGTTTTCTTCCGCTGCTCCAGGAGAGGAGTCCTTCCTCTGTGAGACCGTGGGGTCCCTCCCATGGGAGACATTTCTCTGTGTTCTCCAGTGTACCTCCAAATCTCACAAACAGCAGTCCTGTCAAAACTGCTGCAACCCGAGTCCCTCCCATGGGCACACAGGTCCAGCATGGAAGCAGGGCCCCGCTCTCTACTGTTCCATGGGATCACAGCCTACTCCAGGCATCCACCCGTTCCAGCATCCAGCATCCTCCCCCATGGGCTGTGGGTGGGTCTCTGAATTCCCTGTGGATCCCCATGAACTGTGCATGGATCTCTGCATCCTCTGTGGATCCCCAAAGGATACAGGGGCACAGCTGCTTCACCATGGTCATCAGCACTGCCTGCAGAGGAATCTCAGCTCCAGGGCCTGGAGCACCTCCTGCCCTCCTTCTCCACTGACCTTGGTGTCTCCATGTTGTTTTCCCTCACATGTTCTCACTTCCTCCTCTTCTCTGACTAGAAAAAACTGTGTGTCTTTGTTTTGGTTTATTTCTTAAATATGTTATCACAGAGGCTTTATCAACCTCTCTGATTCTCCCAGCTTTGTCCAGCAGCATGTCTATCTTCAGAGCCATCAGCCATTGGCTCTGCCAGGTATGGTGGAAGCTTCCAGCAGCTTCTCACAGAAGCCATCTCCATGGATGCCCCACTACCAAAAACCAGGCCATTCAAAGCCAACACACCTGTTTCCTGTAGATTGATTTATCCTGGTCTTTGGGCTTTACCTTGTCGTAGTTTTTAGATTGGAGTGATTTCTTCCCCTGCTAACTTTTGAGTGCATTTCCTCTTCTATTTAAAAGCCAAAAAATTTGAAAGCGACTGAGGTTTCTACATTCACAGTGATACCCATCAAGCTGGACAGTAGGAAGTTACTTCAGAAATGTGTTTAAAAATCTTCCCCTACATGCTACAAAAATTGACAACCTAGTTCTTCAGAAACTTTTGGAAAGTGCATAAGAAATGAAATTTGATACAAAGATTTGAGGCTACTCAGATGTTTTCCTTATTCTCACAGCATTGGACCATAGTATGAGGCATCTCTTTATCTAAACAGAGCATGAACTAATGCGACAGATAATTGTGAAATAATGAGACCATACACTTCTGCTTCCCATATATCCTGTGTTCATGCTGATTGAAGTAATTTTTATTCTGTTCCTTTGGCTAGTTCAGTCATTTTAATCTGAGGATCAAAAAACGGAAGACAGGTTGGTGGATGTTAAAGTACAGTCACCTTCATGTCACTCTTTCTTATCAAAGATTGTCTGTCAGACTGCTCTTTTCCAATCACCTTTCAGATCTCTCCCCATTTATTTGCAGTTAGCCCATTAAAATTTAGACAAAAGAAGGGCAGTCTTCTGGGGTTTAAGGCTATTTTATTTAAATAATTCCTTCCAACTGCCATTCTTGTAATGTCTTGTCATGAGCTGCAACCTCCTTTTGTATATTTGACTACATCTTCATTTTTGCTCTCTGTTCATGACTGTTCTCAAAAGTATATTTTAAGAATCCATTCCAAAGGAGAGTAAAATAGACTTTTGCCTCATTCTGTTCCCAATTTAGTTAGCTTCATTACGTTGTACCTTCTATATGCTCTAGACATGAGTGTGTTACTAATGGGATTCCAGATGATCTTTAATGTTAATGAGAAAATTGTCACTCTGGGGGATTCATTTATGGTTCTACTTGCTAAGTAAGATTGACACTCCCTGAGTCACTGCTTTCTGTACAGATATTTCATTGAAAGGAGTAGCAGCCACCTTATCTCTCATTACCCACCCATTTCTTAAAGTCTTTGGAAGAATTAGTGGCACATACCTTTCTCAAATGCTATTTTAGTACTGTTGCTTGTCACTTAGAAACCACTGCTCTGTATTTACTTTTTGGTGCTAATATAATACAGCAGTTGAAAAGAAAGTGTTATTTAGCCTGTGTACTGTGGAGATCAAATATTCTTTCTTGGACCTTGATGCTGAGTGTGTGTGTGTCTGTGTATATAAATAAAAGTATGTATTTCTAGAACTTGGACAATAGCAGCAAAAATTTTAGCCTTTCTAGCAGATGCATGGTACTTCAATAGGAAAAGGCAGCATCAGCAGTATGATTCTTCAATTCTCAGCATAAGCTACTCACTGGCAAAAATGGAAGCTCTAATTAGAGATTGGAGCAATGGTAGAGATTTTTAGTTGTTTTGTATTTGCCTTACTGCTGGAAGGCACAAGAGTGTGACATAGTTGAGAGTAGGCTCTTGGCAGGTGCTAGAAGTAGGACACAGTGATTATGTGGATGATTGTGATTAGATTTATTGCTAATACAACCTAAATAACAACTCTACTGTCTATTACAATGATTATAATATCATAAGGTCGTGGTCCTTTGTGTTGAGTCTTGTGCTTTAGTAAGGCCCTGTTGCTTTCTAAACTTCTCAGAGAACTCTTGGTGTGCCTAGGTGTAGGAAAAAACCTTCCGTGAGCGGCAGGGAGAAGGAATTCTGCTGACCTGAGATATTCTAGAATACGTGGTTTTATTGCAAGGGTCGTGGGTAAAGAGGGTCTCGCCTTCAGCCACCAGCCTCGGCTGAAGGGAAGTCCCAGACAGAGCGAGAGGAGAGCAAGGAGGTAATAGTTATGAGAGAAGGGAAGCGGGGGAGCAAGGCAGCAACGGTCAGAGAGCAGAGAATAGGGAGAGCAGGTAAGAGCCAGTAAGAGAGTGGAGCATAGAGAGGAGGTAAGAGAGCGGAGAATAGAGACTAGAGAGCGGAGGTTAGAGCGGAGGTAAGAGAGAGACTAGAGAGCGGAGGTAAGAGCGGAGGTAAGAGAGCGAGATCCTTGTTACAATGCATTATATCTTCTTTTGTGATGAATATTCTAATTTACAGTGACCAACCAATACAAGACACAAAATCCTATAGAATCTACATATAGCCTATAAGAACTACTACATTACCATACTGTGTTATATTTTAAACTCTAAAAACTACTCTTTAGACTTTTCTGTTTTGCTACATTGACCTTTGGGTCCCTTAGCCAGCAGAAAGGTATTGTTTAATCAAGAGGGATTCCTCTTCAGCTGGCTAGGTTATTGTTTTCAGGTTATATAGTAACTAAGACTCAGTATCCTACAGCTCAAAGTAAGCTTCCATTTCTATTTCGATTATAGGTTTCATATTTTCAGAATCTTTTGCTAAACAATCATATTTATAAGGTTTCCCTGATTCATCTTCCCCAACACCTAGGTCCACTTAGTCTCAGATTTGGTCAGCAGTCTACATCTAAAGGTCTATAAAATAAGTTAATTTTTCTAGAAACATACAGACTTAGTCTTTGGGCTTGCATAATTCACAATTACACCCATGTAACTACTTCAGAACTTTATTTCTGTATTTGACTAAATCTTAGCACTTTTACACACTCACCCAAAAGAAAGTGTTCATTGTCTTCATGCTGTGTGTACCCTGCAGACATCCCTGACAGTGTGCAGAGTGGGTGTGGGGAATGTTGGTCCACACAAAGCTGTCTGCAACCTCCAGAGACAAGTTGGCCCAGCTGGCCCAGACTGCAGCAGTATTTTATATCCTTATGCATGCGCACCAAAGTCAATCAAAACCAACTCAGCTCCCCCATCTCTGGAATACATTAATTATGTAAACATCCAGACAGTTCCTCCTGCAATACCCTCCCAGTATTCTTACCTTAAGACAAACTACATTGCTCAGCAGAGAAGGCACAAAGGAAGAGTGTATAACATGGACACAATTATGAAGACCCAACTATCTTTTCTCATTGTCACAAAAAGAAAAGAGATACAGATATATTCTGACCTCCTGAAATGCACATTTTTTTCATCTCTTAAAGTTGCAACAAATAAAATCCTGCTGTCACTTTTTTCTCCTGCATGTTTTTGCAGGAAAAAAACCAAAATTTTGTTTTCCTCTATATCTGTCTGCTCTTGTTGTTATTTTTCACTTTCATATAAAGTACATTTTTATGCAGCGTCTAATGAAATTAAGTTTCTTTGCACAACATATTATTCCCTGGAGATCTTCCACAGGATAATTCCATTAATCTTTTTTATTTTCTTTTCTGTGATGTCTGAAAACCTAATATTTTTTCACACTTTCTTACCCACACACACCAAACGTCTTCACCCTGCTCTGCGTGATACCACCAAAACATATGCCACACACATGTTGATCAAATTCTTAGCTGTCTGATGCTGTTCTCAGTTCTTTGGATTTCAGGCATGAATTGAAAAGTAAAAGATGACACAAGGACACCAGGTAGTAGATTTACTATGTCAATATCTATAATGAAAATGCAAAATCATTCAGCAGGTTAGTGAATTTAACTCTTGACATTGGGGAAAATAATAGATGAAGAGTGGATGTACACTGGCCACTGATTCCAGGATCATTTTGGTTATTGAGGAATTCTGGCTTCTTCTGTAATCAATTGGGAAAAGTAGGCACTACCGGGATATTCACCATCTGAATTGGAAGAAGTCTCTTTCTATGACTAGAAGCTTAGATTAATCTTCCAGAATTTGGAGCATAAAAGTAGGTTGAATTAATCATATACTCCAAAGGCAGGTGTAAATTTGAAATACAAAGAAGTGGGAAAGCATGAAGAACCAGAAGAAGTTTTGTTCTTGGGCATTTAGCTAAATTGGCCATGAAAAGGCCAGCACTGTGTTGATCTAGGAATCCAATATCAGGCTGGTACCTCATGTGGATGAATGAATAAAGGGAAAAAAGAAAGTTATGTATAATGCCTTCCTTTCTGCTGCAGATAAGGAGAGAAGAGCAATCTATCTCAGGGTGTGATGCATTGCGAATATATATGATGGAGTATGCAGCATTTTAAATAGCTACTCAAAACCTAAAGCAAAAGTTGTTATACTGCCTTGTGCAAATTCTTCTGGGAGACACTCAAGGAGAAGCTTTAATTTAAAAATAACTTAAAGTGCTAAAAAATGGGAAATATTACTGTAACAGTGGTGTGTGATTCTGCATCTAGAGTATTCAACAGTGAGTTATGTGGGAGTATCTAACCACCAGCACAGAGCTAGAAAGTCTGGGCATGGAACAATGGAGTCCAGGCTGAAATCTGTGCTGTGACAGCTAGAAAATATCTGTTATACTTCGCGGTTTGTGACTGATCCCACTGAAGTGAATAGAAAATGTTTCTTAAACTGCAGTTTTAGACCTTTTAGATCAGACCTGCCATTCCCAGATACTGATGGCAGGACTGTCTGATGGCTATCTTCTGATGGCCTATTTCTCCTCTCCCTGATGTAATATAATTCTTTGCATTGTAACTTGAACCAGTCTCTCATGTATATTCAAAATATTCTTGTTATTCAGTGTGACACAGTTGGACTGTTTGATATTAAAAAAACAAAAACATTTCTCATGAATCAGAAAAATAAATGCAAAACTTCCTAGTACAACTTCTTAATATGTTGCAGAGAAATAATAAAAAAAAAACCAAAAAAACAAACCAACTTTGAAAAAACAAAAAAAACCCGCCTCCCCCCCAGCCAAGTCTGAAAATGCTCAATCCTCCATAAAATAAGGAAACTGGGAGTAATGAAATTGAGAACTCCTGGAACGATGATGTAGCAAGAAATATTGTTAAATACTCATGTTGCAATACCAGAGGAAGCTGTTGAGGCACTTAAGTGAGTTGGCAAATCTTGAGACGGTTTATGTTAAATTAGTTAAAAGAGTTTTTAACTAATTTGGGAGATTTTCACATCATATACAGCCTAATTTTTGCAAAAGAAGTAATGATGAAAACAACATCTTAACTCTAATATATAATCTAGAAATTTAAATTTGTTTAAGTGATCCTGTCTATTAATTTTGTTCTTCTTTGGGGTAAAATTTGGTTTAAATAAATTATCTATTTCTCTATGGATATTTATTAAATACCTTCCCATCACTTGACCATTTTCAAGAAAATTCTCGGTTGGATATTAAACATTATGGTGAAGAGTCACAGACTCATGTATATATCAAAGATATAAAGATCTTCATCTTGGGGAATCTGCGTTTTAGGAAATCTATATTTTAAAACAGAGAATAAACAATGAAGGTACAATGCTGAACAAAGCTAATAATTCTGTATCCTATGTTTATTTTGTTTTAGCTCTTAACAAATGCCTGTGCAAATTCCATCTACACAAATGTGAGAACAGATTGAAATCTGTTTTGTTCACCATCTGAATTCTATTTATTCAGCACTTCACAGGAGGAAGTCTCTGAATAACAGACAACCTGTCTTACAAGCGTGGTTGTCCAAGGGATCATTTCCTGCCAAAATTGCACCAATCTATAGCATAGCTTTCTCTTTCTGTCGATCCTAACCTCATTTCACCCAGAGCATAACATTTTGTCACATTGTCCTGTGATCTTCTTTCCTGCTCTGGTTACTTCAGCTGAAGTTCTAGCCTTTCTCATTTCTCAGTTCTAACATTAATCTTGAAATTCTGCTTTCTCTCTAAGTAAAATAAACCCGGCTGTAGCAGGGGTGCTGCCAGAAATCTAGGGCAGCCAAAGTAACCCTTACATCAAGAAATTCATGGATACAAGGTTTCTAGAATTGCATATTGTGTGAATTTCAGGGTTTTGGTTAGATTAGGAAATCTATTGGGACTGATTTAAAAAGTCAGAGTTCAAGCAGTTCTGTCAAGGAATCTACAGTGTGGGGAAAGTCTAGGGTGTCTAGGAAGAAGCCCAGAGCTCTGGTGAGAGTAGAACTGAAAAAAAAAAAGCCCCCAAAATAACGTCAGGAATAATAAATGATTCTTTTTTCCCTTGGAAAAAATTCATGATTGAAATGTCCAGAACTACAGGTCAGCCACAGGTTAGTGTTTTAATTAAAGCTAGGATTATGGCTAGGATTCAGATCAAAAAAAAAAAAAAAAAAAAAAAAAAAAAAAAAAAAAATAAAAAAAAAAAAAAAAAAAGAAAGCCAAGAACTACAGTTGTATTTGATCTGGAAACAGCTACCAAATGAAACTGTTGGCTGCAAAAACATTACCCTCAAGAATTCTTCATCTGAGAGAGTTCAGCTGTGGCTTTTGTGAGGCTGAGCATGGTGTTAAATGTAGAATAACAACTGGGAAGGAGAGGAAGCCCTGGGTTCCCATTGCTGTGGTACTGGAAGATTTCTACCAAAGGTGAAATAGGACTGCAAATTATATGAGAACTAGTTTGTTTTATTTTTTGATATACTTTGCTTTATCTGCTTAGTGTATTACTCTGTTAACCACTTTCTAACGACCTCAATTTTGCTCCCCAATACTATTGACTTAAAATATACAATAAAATTAATTTCTTTGCAATGGAAATTCATCTGTCTAATTTCTCCTATCCAATTTAAATAAAAATGTGCAAACTTCACGGAAATTAGATTTTTTAAAAGCAAGATGCAATTTAGGTAATTACCTTCATTTTATTGTGTGTATATTTATGTATGTTTACAGTAATACATGTGCAGAGTGATAGTGAATTGCTTAGCTGAGGTGTAACTTCTTGTTAAAGTTTTACTTATTGAAATGAGAATCTAATAGAGATTTGTTTTTACTATAGACTAATAGTAGCTAATCAATCCAGTGTATGCTTCAGTGACAGCTGTGTCCTCTTCATGGATATTTTTACACCACCCAGTATCAGAGTGTTTCTTTAGTCTCAGTAGCAATCACTGCTCATGTAAAAGAATCAGAGGGAAATCTGATTTGGCAGTATTTGTCTTTGGGGTTTCATGGAATACAAATCTCAAGTAGCCAGGCTCTCTACATTTACATTAATACAAATAAGGCTGGACCCTGAAATCTTCATTTATTGTGTTTGCAAGAGGTTCTATAAAAGGACCTTTTTCTTCTAGTTTCATAAAACTCTTATTTTCTGATGCAAGATAGACAAAAACATAAAATGGGATGATCTAAGGTATCTTCTGAAAAACCATCACTTTCTTTATTGACTGCATGAAGGATTACAGTATGATCCAGATTGTGATGTATCCCAGGATCTCTATGGCAGCATCCTTCACAAAAGGAGGTTTACTTTGAGGTCAGACCAGGCTGTTCAGGGCTTTAGCTAGTCTGTTTTCACAGCCTTGAAGGAGGTAATCTTCGCAACTTGGCAACCTATCCCACTGCTTGGCTGTCATCACAGTGAAATTGATTCTTTCCACACCCCTTCAGAACTTTCTCTGTTCTTGTTGGTGCCCCCTGCTTCTCATATTCCCACAATGTACTCCCACAAAATGCCTGGCTTTGTCTTCCTCAAAATCACCAGGATTATTGAAAGCCTGTAGTTAATTTGCCCTTAAGCCACCTCTTCTCCAGGCTGAATAAGCCCAGTTTCCTCAGTTTTTCATCACAGGGCAAGTGCTGCTGCCTCTGACCAGCTTAGTGATCTGGTTGATTAGTTGTGAGGCTGACCTGGACACTAGATATGTGCTGTAGATGTGGTCTCATGAGCATTGTATTGAAGGGGGAAATTACTTCCCTTATCTATTGGCTGTTTGGCAGCATAGGAATCTGCTGACACTTTCTGGAGCTCTTTTGATATTCTCTCTGCAGTTCAGGTCAGGAGATATGGATTATTACACAGATTGCTAAGGTATCAGGTATAATTTGCAAGCCCTTGCTAAAGGATTCCCTAAGGATAGACTGCTATTTGCTGCTTTAAATGCACTATGTTGTTTCTGTTTGTTGCCTTCTAAATCCATCTTAGGCTGGAACATTGAAATTGGCATAATACCTTTTGAGTGGGCAGTATGCCACACTAACAGATGGCCGTGCTAGTGGACAAGTTATGTGCATCAATTTTGATTAGGATGGGCAGGAATCCTGAAACAGCAATCCCAGTAGAGCTTCTGAGCCTGTTGTTACAGACGTAAGTCATCACTGCTGCTGCTCAGAGATGCAACTCTGAATATCCCGGAATAGCTTGTGTCTCCTTGTAAAGTGTTTCTGATTCAGCGGAACAGATTAATTTTGAGATAGAGTATTAATATTTAAAAATCTAAGTTAACATGCCTCAGATTATCATGGCTACCAGGGAACATTTCCTCTGACTTGTGCCTCCTATGTCTCACATAAATCTTTATTTTTTTTCTTTTTCAGGAAATCAGCCTTGTCCTTACTTCAGCAGTATTTTTAACAGGCAAATTTGCCCAAGTAGATAGGTAGATTTGTACTTAAATACATTGATCCTTCTGTTAGAAAATCTGAGAGCACTACTCTTTGTAGGAGCTGTTTAAACTTTTGGTATGATTTCCCTAAGTAGTTTTAGTACTTTGAATCCAAAATTGTACCTTCTCTTACTGTTTTAACGACAATCAATTTTTTTTTTTTTAAATCAAAATTTGTTACACAGTAAATCTATTTTTCCTCACAATTTTGGGTGAGAAAATTATTGTCTACAGTGATTATGTCTCTATTCAGAGATTTATACTTCATGTGGGGACAATGTCTTCTGAATTTTTTTAAAACAGGAGACCTAATCTTGTACTGTCAAAATAAACTACTTTTTGAAAAAACAATGTTATGAAGGTGTACTGCACCTTGATGGTGACCTTTATTTTGTAGTTTTAGAGTTTTACCTCCCCTGTAGCTGTAATCTGTACCAGATACTTTATTTTTATAAATCTAAAAATTAAATTTAAAAAAAATTTGGAATATCTTCTGAAATGATTTGATGAAAAAATGTAGTGAAACCAGATTTTGCACCTGATAGCAAGTGATAAGAATTATGTTCACATTGATTGCATTATCTTAATCTCTACATCCACTGTCTTTCTTAGATAACATTATGATATGAATGATATGATAGAGTAGAAAAGTGTGGATCAGTAGTGTGCTCTTTATTACTGCTGTATCTCAGAGTGTTTATCCAACTGTGGAAGCTAGCCAGTAAGCAGTGAGGAAGGATCATCTTTTGGAAGCCGATTACTGCTGCATTGTCAATATGCAGCAAAGTGGCATACATCACTGTCAATGACATTGGACTGAGAATGATCAGAACTCCATGAAAATTGACCTATGAAAGGATTTTTAGTCTAGACAAAAAGAAGGCTGAGAAGACATATAGAAGCCATCATCAAATACAAAAAAGGTGGCAGGAAGAAAAGGAATAATCCATCCTTCTTATTCTCTGCAGATATAGTGATGAGGAACAGAGATTCATTGAAGGAAGAAGGAGGTAAGGGAGAATTCAGATAGAAGTATTTAAAGCTGAGAATGGTTGATCATAGGAACAGATTATCTGAGTAAATAGTACAGCATCTGTCAGTGACAGGTTATAAGAGCTGGTTACCTTAATAAAATAGAAGGCATGCTGAGTCCTCTGTTGGGGATGGATTACTTTATCTGTCAAGATTTCTCCCAACCTGTTTATTTTACTTTTATTAAATGCCTTATCATCACAGAAAATTTCATGCTTTTCTTTTTTAGCTTGCAATGTTATTCTTTATGGAATGAGAACCTCTAATTAAAAGAAAAGCTATTCCACACTGGTCAAAATATTTGTAAACACCTGAAGCATTTAAATACAAAAAACTCTCAATGAACATCCTAGTTTTGCTCGCAGGTGCTGAGAAAGGCCAGATCCTAGTGCCTTGTGGGGGTGGCTTGGTTGCTGTTTTATGTCATCACTGGCTGGTCCTGGCTTCAGGGGGAAAAAAATGTGAATGTACACCAGAAGTGGGCCATTTTATTCCATTTCTTCCTTGGGGACCAACACTGCAGACTCGGTCCCTCTTCTGCCATTGCCCGTCCCTTCCCACCCCTCAGGAGAATTCAATTCCAAGCAGAGAACCCAGCCTAGTTGTGGGCACTCACCTGAAAGGATCTGAGTTGAGCCATGCCCAGCCAAGCCCATCTGAATGTTGTGGACCATGGCCAAGCCCAGTGGAATGAGTGGTTCAGGAGCAGGCAGCATGGTGCAGTGCAGACAGTCTGGGTTTTGGGGGGATTTGTCCGTCACTGCTTTTTTTTGTTGTAGTGGGAGGCCATGTGGTGCTACATGTGAAATGTCCACCATCTTGTCTTTGCCTTGGGAAAAGCTGCGTGTCACTGCTGGGGTGTGGAAGCATCTGCCATCTTGTCTTTCTCTCAGTGACCGTGCCAAACTGAGCCAAGGTGGTGAGCACATTTTCTGTACAAATCACCCTCTCTTTTGCATACTTTTGTTACTAATATTATTGCTGTTACTATTAATTTCTTATTCCATTGCTGTTTGTTTTCAGTAAATTGTTATCTCTACATAGTTTCTGCCACCAGAGGGAGTAGGGGAAAGGGGAGCCATTTTCTTGGAGTTTAATTTCCAGTTAGTTTTAAACAACCATGTGCAAATTAAAGATCAAAAGAATCATTTTTCATTTTGCTTTTTCACACAGCAAAATCATAAGGATATTTTCAAATGTCAAAATATACTGAGCATATCACACTGCTGAATTCAAGGTATGGATTGGAAAAAAACTAATTAATAGATTTCTAACACTGCAAAAATTTTATTAAAGCTAGGCTACATTTTTCAGGAGGAGATGTGACCTTAAAACATTTTCTACCCTGCATGCATGGGACTGCAAATGGCTGAAGTCCTTATTTCCCTGAAGAAATTCAGCAATTACAGAATCAAACATTTTTATTTTTTCAATTAAAACTAATGCAGTTAAAATAAACTTCAGTTAAAAAAACATAATACATTTGTGGTCTATTCATGTTGTAGCACCAAACATTTTTTCTAAAGAAATAACTTCCTAATGATAAGCAAAAGGAAAATTGAATGTATAGGATATAGTATAATATAGTACAATGTAGTATTTCTTACCTCTGTAATGCGTAGCAAGTGTCAAATCAATCCATGTAATTATATACATATTACAGGCTTCTTGCATCAAGGGCTTCTCAGTCTTACTGTCAGCTGTTACTTCACTATAAAAAGCTTCTGTACTGTCTCTGGTAGAAGCAGAGCTAGCTCTGAATGAGTTTAATTATCCTTTCTCAGACTAGTAGGATTCAGGAGTTGTTACTAAGGATTGCCAGAGGTATGCTGGCAAGCCACATTGTGTAATGAGATCTGTCAGAGCATTTCCTCCACAACCTTTTTCAGGCTCTTGGAAATCCAGTAAAGGAAATTGTGGTGGAAAGCATCAAGTGAGCTTCTGACAGTGAAAACCAGACTGAGTGGTACTGTGGGATTCAGCCTATAATAAACATGCCACAAGTATGTACGTCCATAGTCCCTGGTTAAATGTGAGCAGCAAACAGAACCCTGGCTGTAGACTATGAAAATCAAAAGCAGAGAAGGAGCAGCCTGTAACCATACCCAAAAGGCTTTCTGGAACCTATTTTCTTATTCTTCTCTTAGTATTGTCAGTTCAGATTCCCTTTCAGAAAGAGCATTCAGAGCTACAGACATCATTTATCTGTGTCTCTGTAAAGCCTTTGACACGATGCCCCATGACATTCTTCTCTCTGAACAGGAGAGAGATGTATTCAATAGGTGGAGTGTTAGATAGATAAGAAATTGGTTGGACAGTCATCCAGTGGTCAATGGCTCACATTGTGATGGATGTCAGGGACAAGTGGTGCCACAAGTGGTCAGGGAAGGAGATTCTGCCCCACTGCTACACTCTGGTGAGACCCTACCTGGAAGTGCTGCATCCAGCTCTGGGACCTATCCAAGGAAGGACATTGACCTGTTGGACTGAGTCTAGGGGAGGCCACTATGATGGTTAGAGAGTTGAAGTACCTCTCCAGTGAGGAAAGGCTGGGAGAATTGGAATTGTTTAGCCTGGAAGAGAGAAGGTTTTGGGCTGACCTAATTGTGGCCTTCCAGTACCTGATAGGAGTCTACAAGAAGGATGGAGCCAGACTTTTTACAAGAGCATGTGGTGACAGGATGAGGGGGAATAACTTCAAACTTAAAGAGAGTAGGTTTATATTAGATATTAGAAAGGAATTCTTTACTGTGTGTATAATGAGGCATTGGAAGAGGTTACCCAGAGAAATATTGAATGCCCCATCCCAGAAAGTGTTCATGGCCAGGTTGAGTGGAATTCCGAGCAACCTGGTCTAGTGGAAGATGTTCCTGTCCATGGCAGGAGTATTGGAATCAAAAGATCTTTAAGGTTCCTTCCAAGCCAAGCCATTCTATGATTTTATCATTCTAAGCCTGTCATTTATGGTTTTATTATATTGACTTTCACAAAGAATAAGACTGACAGCTACTATGAGCTATTTTTAGTCACAAATGTACTAATCTAGCTAAGCTGTCAGGCTGCAGTCATACCTGACAGGCGAAAGAATGAAAATATACCATGCTAAAGAGTTTCTCAGGAGGGTGTTACTAAGATGATCATCAAATTTAATTATATTGGCTGATGCATTTATGTTCCTAAAGCCTGACAACATCTTTGTGTCTGCTCTGTTTGAAGTGCTGCTTTCCACTTTCCAAAATGATCAGCTTTTGAAATGTACTGATCTGATGGTAGAAAAAACAGATTTTCAGTGATAGTATGGAACAGATTTAGATCTGTGAGTATATACAGCAGTAATGACTCCACACTTGTACAAACAAGTTGTAAATTGTCAGCTTCTCAAATCCTCCATTTTGACAGTTGCGTTCAGAAGAGTAAAACTTTTCATTGGTATTTCTTTTCGGGAAGAGCGGTGTGTTGGAAGTTATTATGATCTTCATAATGTTGCAGATTTTTTTTTTATTTTGAATTTTGTAGGTTAAATTTGTTTTCCTTAAATCTTTTAGAAAGTATTTCTGCTTTCAAGTTTCAGTTCAATGTTTTTAGTGCTAACAAATCCTCCCTGTATTACTGTGAAAGCACTGAGATCAGTGCTTAGTATAATTCTTGTCAAAGAACTGGATTCTGTACTAAATTAAAATTTATATATTCTTTTTAATTTTTCCCCTTTGGAATACTGAAGTATTTGAAATGGAGCCATATGACTAACACAGAGAAAATTATGTGTATTATGTAGTTAATAGTCCTCTTAACACAACTTTTTCGAAAGCAGTCATTCCCAAACATATCAAGACATGCTCAGGTAGAATTTTAAACATAATATTTATAATTTTCAAGAAAAGAAGAAAATATTTGAAATAAGGAGACTTAATTTCTCCCCTCTATGTTTTTGATCATTCAGTCATGTAGCAGAAACAAAGTTAGTAAATTTGTTAACTGCTGAGAACAGAAAATAAAGGATAAAAAATAATTCCCCTATTTATTATTACATCAAGGAAACCAAATATTTTCAACCAATTGTTTATAAAATTCAATAATATGTCTTTGGAAAGTCTATTCTGATATAACTACATTTGGCTAAAAATCTATATTTCCATCTGAGTGAGAAATGTAGGTAGGTGTCTCTGAACATAGATTATTTTCTACCCATGAAACTTTTTGTCATTTGTTCATGCATAATTTTGGTTTATATGGATGTGCTCTGAGACATATACATAGACTATGAAGGAAAACGCTAATTCTCAGACATGAAGACTGGAAGAGACTGATAAGACTAGAGTCCTTAAACAATGGAGATTCAACATACATCCTATGTAATACCACATGTCATAGACCTCCAAACCCTTTCTAATACCTTCCAATAAACAGCAAAATACAAATGCAATATTTGCAAGGACTGGGCAGAGCCAGCACTGCTGTAATCAATGGAAAAGTACAAGTGTGAAAGTTGTTGTCCAGAGATTTAGCTTAAAACAAAAAGACCTAAAAACAGTCTTTTAGAAAAATGGGAAAAACAAGATGGTAGAAAGTGCTGTTTTAAAGGGGTGCAAAAAAACCCCAACCAACCAAACAAAAAAAAAACCCAAACCAAACAAGTCACTGCTCTAAATACAGTTTAAAGGGAAACAATATTCAGCCCACTTTCATTTCACTGGTTTCTCACCGGTAAAAAACTACTCTGAAACTTTCATATGCTGCTTGAATCTTATCAGCTGCAGCGTTAGGTATCGATCAACCTTTGCTAAAGTCAGCTGCACTAAGAAATGGTCTTTCAAGAAATGGCTGTATTGGAATTCCCTATGGGTTGAAATAGAGGATATATCTTCGAAAAGAACAGACTGACAGTCTTACCTGAATCTCCAGACATTCTCTATTGTTCAGCCAAAAATTACATGGAGAAGTTTACTTTCTAGGAAGACATCAACTCCTTCTCTATGCACTTGTTTTCTGCTCAGTTGGACAAATTCAGCAAATTTATAAAAAAACCTCAAAGCTTCTGCAAGAAGGGAAAAAGTCTTATTTTTTTCTATACCATACAGAAGGTTAAACTTAAATTTGAATATCTTACTAAACACATCCAGCTGTTTTCAACCACATACTGAATGATTTATTTGTAGCGTGCACAAAGTGTAGACACTCTGCTAGACAGACTACAACACTTACGTTTACGGCAAAAGAAAACAATCCAAATTATTTGTTTTTCTACTTGAATATATACTCATAAAAATGTCTTGATGAGGTTTTTGCTAAAGCACTGTGTATATGTTGTATAATTGTACATATGCTGTAGCACTATAGGCTTAGGTATAGTTGATTGTGAAGTAGAAAATTACTTCAGTAATTTTTTCAAAGATGAATGCTTCTTGAGCAAGGAATAAACCAGGAATAAATTACAGAACTGGCTTCTGGGAGGGCAGATGTCAAATTGAGATGAGAAGACCATACTCAATAAGCACACTAATAAACAAGAGATTATGAATTCAACAACAAAACGGGTTTTGAAAGGGACAAAAAGGCATATTTCAGTTGAAGATTTTTATTCCTCCAGAGTCTCTGAAAATATTAATAGTTTTATCACACTGAAAGATGGTGCTGCTTTTTGAATCTATGTTTTGTATTCCACTTTAGAAAAGGGAAGTTAGCTGTCTGGGTTACAAAAATGATATTAAATACACACCTGGTGTATTTATCAGCAAAGCTGTTGACTGTCAACCCCTCGCTTGCCCCCATTTCCTTACCTAGATGATATTGTTCAGGGAAGCAATTACAAATAAATGTAGCCAGATGTGAGCAGACTGGCAACTTTGAATGTGACTCAGGAATTCACAATAATCCTGGACTGTGTATCTGTGCGATTGTGAATACCAGAGAAAATATATCCAGTGCAGAGATGCTCTTTATTACCTTCCCAGTTTTACCCTGGCACAAGGGTTATTTCTTTACAAAGCATGTAACAGGGATTACAGCATCACCATTGATGACAAAGTGAAGGTAGACTGGTTAGCAAATCAAGCCATACTGCTTGAGCACAGAGTATGTTTTTACACAGTCTCTAAATGTACATTTGTTGTGGACTGTACTGTCTCTTATGCTTTTTCTGGTCTGTGCTTGAGCTAGCTAATAAAAGCCTTGTTACCCTATTTCTTGAATTGACATTTTTCATTCCTGTCTTCAGGAGTTATTTTTAGTTTTCCTACAGAGCTTTAATAAGAATTGAGGACATATTGAAACCACAGTTCTGTTGCGGTGCATGGTGCAGTCGAAATTATCCCCTGCCTTAATAACCCTTTTGGTTTTTCCCTGGTGGTGGGTGTGTCAACCATTCTGTGTCCCTGTCCAGAAACCTGAAACATTCTAGGTAGGAAGGGCTAACATAAATGGCAAAGCCTGTAGCATCTCAACCCTGTATCATGTATCAGATTTCCTGTGTATTGTCCTTCTGTCTTGGTCACTCCCTCCTTACCTGGTATTGGTTATGGCTTACCCTTGCCCCTCCCCATGCTCCTAATACAAAAGCTGAAACCTGAACCCCAGAGGTCCCTCTCCGGCGCTCTCTCTGGAGCAATAAACATCTACCATCAACCCACGTGAGAGTCACTCTTTCTTCTTCCACGCTGATCTACGCTTCTGCCTGAGGTTCAGACCCTCCAAACCCAAGGATACAAACTTTCTATTTGGGCTGGTGATTCCAGAACCACCATACAGTTCCAAACTAGGTTTTTGCCAATCTTATTAGCAAAAAGATTGCAGTAGAAAGTTCAGAACTACTAGTCAGAGTGCAAAATTTAAAGTATTCTGCATACATCCACTGGGGAGAAATACTTGGCATTTTCTAAATCTCATAATTTCTGGGCCAAACAAACGGACAGAATTTATAACAACAACACTACAAAATTCTTAAAACAGGACTCTGAAAAAAGAGTGATAATATATTTCATTCTGGACATAAATTCTACCTCAAGGAAGTGTGGCTTTTTTGATGGTTACCTATCTCATCCTGGACCCAATATACACCGCAGAATCCTGGTTTCAGCTGGAGTAGAGTTAATTTTTTTTACCTAGTAGATGGTACAGTGTTGTGTTTTGGATTTGTATTTTCCCTTTGTTTTCTGTGCCATTAAACTCTCTTCATCTCAACCCACGAGTTTTACTTTTTTCAGTTTTTTTCCCTATCCTGTTGGGGGAAAGTGAGCAAACAGCTCTGTGGGGTTTAGCTGCTTGCCAGGTTATACCACAACACAGAGTCAGTCAATACATAAACATGAATTCAAGAAAGAAATTTCTATTACTGCCTAACCCCTTTAAAATTGATAGATCCTTTTTTTTCCTATCCATCCCTACTCCAGTTGAAAGTTCAGATGCTGAACTTTCAATATAGACTGTAAAGTTAATTCTCTCTTGCCCTACACAGTCCAAAAATGACCGAATGACTGAATAGTAGTCTTTATCTTTCTTTCTTTCTTTCTTTCTTTCTTTCTTTCTTTCTTTCTTTCTTTCTTTCTTTCTTTCTTTCTGACAGCTTTTGGTAACTTCTACCTGACAACACACAACTATATTGCTTGTGTGTAAAGAATTTAATATTTTATAACACACATCTGCTTGCTAAAAGGTGCAAAAAGGTTTGAATATAAAAACACTTGAAATTGTGGAGACGTAATTCCCCTCCCCTTGTTTCTCAGTGAGTAACTTCAGATGTAACACTTGTAGACAAGAGCAATTGGATATAAACAATAACACAGAAAGCTTGAACATCATCTCTAAATTAGGCCTTTATTGGTGAGTTTAAGGAAATTAAAATGAGAAAAGAAATACTAAATGAAATTGGAGAGAGCTTAAGCAGTTATAACTTGTACAGTAAGTGGCACATAAGAAACATGTAAATATACCAATTTTTATTTTTATTTTTCAGTAGTTTCATTTAGAATTATTTGGGTTGATTTATAGCTCCATCTATGAATGTGGTCACTGGGTCATGAATTGGTTTTCATTTCATCCTTCAAATTTTGCTTGTTTATAACAGCTGTTTTTGACAGAAGTGGGATCATTTTTTTGTTCTTTTTCCACAGAACAAAATGAGGGATGCAAAGGGTTAGGTTAGGGTTAGGGCATTTGGACATTGACCTCCTGTGTGACCAGTCACCTTATTTAGCAATACTTTATAATATCTGTGCACAATAAATGCATTCATTACTGTATGAGCAGTAAGAGGATTACAGATAGATGCTTTACACTCCACGATCCCATTCAGCCTATTGAGAGGAAGTTTCTTCTTTGTAATAAAGGGTAGGAGGTAATAGTCTTAAGTAAATTTAAAGCAGTAAGAGGAGTTACCACATTTATGAAGGGAATTCAATTGCAATATAGTGTGTGGCCATTCTGGAGTATAAAGCATTTTCAGATATTTGCTTCATGCTTTCAGGACAACTGAAATATTAAGTATACCAGGACTGCATCTGACTGTGCATCTTTCTACTCTACTCTACACTCTCTTTTAAGAAAAAATAAAAAAAAGAAAAAAAATTTAAAAAAAAAAAAAAAGAAAAAAAATGAAGAAAAAGAAGAGGGAGAAGCTTGTTGTCAGTACTTAAAATTAGAATTGTTTTCAGATATTGCAGTATATGAAAAACAGAATGAGACTGACACAAGTTGTTCTTCGAATACTGTGAAACTTTTATATCACGATTTTGATTGTCTTGAATTATATTAGGACTTCTTAAAACAGATCAAATGCCAAACCCACTGAAAGTTTACTTGAATGAGGATATGCTGATTATTGAAGCAAAAGATATCAGGATTTGCCATTGCATTGCTTAAGTACAGCTAAATCTGTTATTCTGCCAGCAGCTGTTTGCAATTAGACAGATGCACCAATTAGAAAAACAATATAAAGAGAGAAATAAGAAAGCAGGTATATGACAAAGGTTAGACCTTAACCCCTTTGTTACTGCCCTTAGTATTCAATCTTTGTCCTTTCTACCATGCCTTCTACTATAAAACATTTATTTTGCATTTGTAATGTAATTGTTTATAAGCAACTTCCATAATTAGAATGTAATATTTTGTTTCAAATGTCATCTATGTATTTTTAATCTTTATCTCCCAAAACACTATTTCATCTTGTTCTGTCTCCGAATTAAACAGCTACCAAATATTCTTGCAAAAAACCCCAAAACCCCACCCAAACCAAAATACAAAACTAACTTAAAAGATATTAGAAGAATATTAAAATATATCTATGAAAAGTTAGTGTTTAAATTATGCAGAAAGTATAAATGCTGCATTTGCACAAAATAACTTATTATTTATGTTTTATGGATCACCCCCTTGGCAACTTTTCGTTATGAAGACTGAAGTGAAAAAAGGTCTTTGAAAAATCAGATGATTGCTGATTCGGGCACTATTTCCAGGGAAACTTCAACAGGCAAAGCCAACTTCCTCACATGCTGAACACACAAAAATAAAATACTGTCCAATTTTGCACAAACCCCTCCCAGATTAAAAAAAAACCCTCTGTAAATGTGTTTGTGTTATGTTTCTTCCCTTACCAAATGTAACAAGTATTATTTGGCTGCTACTTTTATCTATATTTTACTGTATTATTCCATACTTGATGTAATTCATTCACACTTAAATGCTTCTAAAAATATTTTTAAAGCCATCATAAATTCATTTAAATGCATTTGCTTGCTTATATACCTATTTTATGATCTTTCATCCAAATAATTAATTTTTGAACTGCATAAGTACTTGCTTGGTGACTTTCAGATTCATGTTGGCATTCTGAAAGTGAAGTATTCTTTGGCAACATCCATAGATTTTGTGAAATTGCTCCCTTTGCAAGTGGACCAAATGTTGTGTTCCATAACTGTGCCAGTTACAGCAGAAGCTACTATATGGTGAGGGAACATTGTCATTTGTGTGATGTATGTGTACCTCGAAGCAACTCCTTGGGTCCCTCCACAGAACAAGAACAGATTGTGAGTTCTACTGACCAGTTCATAATCCATAGAGAGCTGGCTGTTTGGCTTTAAAACATCAGAGGTTTTTGCAAAAAAACCCCTTTTGATTATAAAGGCAAAGGAAGAGTCATTCTGACAAAGATACACAGCAAGAAAAATAAAAGTGTTCCACTTTAACTGAACGTTAAGGCTACTGGATATTTTCAGCAGAGATTCCAGAAGGAATACACCGAGCTTTTCTTCTCACCATTTTCTTTCTTCCAGCTCACTTCCACTTTCCAAATTCCACAGAAGGTTCCTGCCCTCTCTCCTTCTGTGAATGTCTTGCAAAAAAATTTCAGTCTTCTCCTTTAGACATTATTTGAGTGCAGGATTCTGTAATATTTCCAAAACTCATTGATTTTACTTACCTGAGAACTTCCTACTCCTTCATTCCACCATGTAAGGCTACCTTTTATACATTTGAACACAGCACATTTCCCAGCTCTATCCCACAGAAACATTATTTTGCCTCTCAAAAACTTTCTTGCCAGTCATATTACTCATCTCAATAATTTCTCCATGTTGTAGTCAATGGAAGATTTGATTTGGAAGATGGGATATCTGTTGAGGCAAGGTTCACAAATGATTCACCACTGTTCCATCAGCTGGGCAAGGAAGAAGCTTCCAGGACTGGTCATGAAAAATAATCAAGAAATAGCTCAGTCCATTTCCAGATTTGAAGTAGTTGCAAGCAGTCCTCTGCTCACTAAGGAGGTGGCTCCCAGGTGGTGGAATAGACAATTGACTGCAGCAAGAAGGACAAAGACAGCACTTTCTTGGGTCAGGAGAGAATAACTTACATTGCCTTGTTTCAAACTTCCAAAAAGTATATAAATGCACTTCAAACAGTATTACAAAGGTAAATGTTTTCCTTCAGCACAATGAAGGAAGGCTATACTTCAGCAAAATTGATGCTAGGAAAATGAGATTTTCAGCAGCATGTCCTCTTTTGTCTTTCAGCCTTTGCGTGTTTGCTTGTTTGGCTTTTGACTTTTCAGTGTTTATTTATAAGGCAAAGTCTCTTTGATGTTGGGCTGTTAGATTAAGTGAAATAAAATTTCCTTTAATGCTAAAATGCTAATACCCACATCCCTAGTCAACAAGGATGCCTTTTCTCAGGAAGATAGATAATTAAATTATCCATTCCCCAAGTAAACAAACTTTTTGATCAAGTAAGGCTTCTCAGTAGCTTTTGAAATGAGTGGTGCATTGTCTCCTACTAAGTTGTCACTGTCTTTAATGAATTCTCATTCTGAAGTGACTTTCTGATGTAGTTAATTTAGCTTACTACTTAGTATGGATGTATGAAGGATTGTTTAGAGAAGACAGGAAGGTTTATCATATCAGTTCGACTCAGCATTAGTTGTTTGTTTTTTTTTTTTTTTTTTTCAAATTTTAGATGATTTAATGTTAATTAGGGATAACATTACAATAATATAATTTAAGTCTTCTGTTAAAAAAAAAAAGGTAACTAAGGATCTTATTGCTTTCCTCATTCTTGACCAAAACAGAGCTGGAAGATATCTGGGGACAAAACGCTAGATGGGAGTCCAATCTATTTTACTCCAGCACATTCTGATGAGCAGGGTGAAGAAATTATCTATTTCCAAAGTATTCTTTTAATGTGAATATAGGGATGTATGGGTTTTACCCACACTTCTGAGGGCCAGCCTGGCAGAAACGTGGCCAATACTAATTAGTGAGATGGCATGATTGAGTGTGTCTTGAAAAATCAAAAAGGTTTTAATAAAGAAGGAAAATAATATAAAAA
>VXBN01009076.1:268126-291152 GCA_013397395.1 Sinosuthora webbiana
ATCTCTCCACTGTCTTGTTGATGGAGGGGAAGTGATAAAGCAGCTTGGTGGACACTTGGTCACCAAGTCAAGGTAAACTCACAACAACAAATAGTCATGATAACAAATTGGAACATAAAAGCAAACGTAACAAAAAGCACCCTGGTCAACAGACGCAGAATTTTCCATAAGTGAATGTCAAAAGATATAACTGAAAAATAAAATATTTTGTTTGGACTATTATCAGGACCTGCACATTACTTTTTTTCGATCTTTTTTCATAAACCCCTTTTTAAGGACAAAGTAATTTTATGCTCTAGATTATTTACAGATCCCCAAAATCACACTTGTACATTGGCGGTTTTGAAGTACAGATTCTCAAATCTCAGAAGGTACCGTAAGATTGATAACCAAGGAAAGAAGAAAATGAGCAGATGAGAAAAATACAGGCTGATTTCATTCAGTTGAGCGGCTCCACAATATTTTGTCAATTCATATAAATAACTACAGCCCTGTCAAGCTTGATTGTCAGGGGAAACTTGGACACCTTTTATTTGGGAAATACAACATTCACATCAATGGACTGTACTCATCCTAAGGAATTAACAGTCTGACTGAACAAAATTGTTTTAGGTGTAAAAGCTGTTTAACAGACAGGTGGAAAAAAGGCAAATGCAAGTCCCAAAATATACTTTGGAATTAAAAAACCAAAAGAATAAAGGACACTAAAACCAAAAGTAAATAAATTTGTAGGGAAAAAAGGTGGGCAGGTGTTAGATATAGAAGGAAGAAAAAAGTTTGTGTAAGGGGTAAGGAAAAGAACAAAAAAATGTCAAATCAGAATAGCAACAAAGAAAATCTGATGGGGTTGGATATGTCTTTGCAGGATGTACTGAATTTTAAATATCTTGCTAGGTTTTTTTGGAAAAATTTTCCCTAAATGGAGGAAAGAAATTATCTAGCTGCTGGCTCCCTTTCCTTTGCTCTCAAGATTCCCAGTTATACAATTCTGTTGCCACAGAAACACTAGGATAGAATACCCCTTGAAAGCCCCTATTTTATTGTCAGCTTTTACAGAGGTAAAGAGGCAAGTTCAGCACGGACTTCAGACTTAGTAGGTTTTGTACTTATTATTAATATGAAGTTTGATATACATTGCATTTTGAATGACCAAACTAATCAATAGTGACAGTCTTTTATTATTTACCAGTAAACCAACAGCATTCTAATTGTTTTTCTGAGTACTTTATATGGAAGATACAGGTGGTCATACAAGTGAGATTTGAGAAGAGAGCAGAAAGGATTTTCTTAGTCATCTTGACAACTTCCTTCCTATTCTTACAGAAACATGTCTTTTGTACTTGTCCTGTCTCACAATTAAACTAGTAAGATTTATCCTTCCAGAACCTCGCTCTTTTTTCTAATCTCCAGCCAAACTTTTCCCATTTATACCCATTTGTTCTTGTGTCAACCTTGTCTTTTAGTTTAAATAGCTTTCTCCTTCTTTAGCATTTATCTACCTCAGAAGTATTTATAGAGAGCAATGATATACCCTATCAGACTCCATTAAGTTATTTTAGTCTACTCTTACAAGATAAGCTCTTTTTTCCCTGATCATCTTAGCAGCCCTTCTCTGCAACTATTGCAGTTTAATTAATCTTTCTTAAACATGGGCTATCAGAAGACTGTGTGCATTATTGCAGAGGAAGTCTTACCAGTGCCTTGTCTAATTGCACTGACACTTCCTTATCTCTAGCAGTAATACTTCCCTTCATACATTCTAGGATTTCATTTGCTTTATCATGATCACATGCCATGTTTTATATCCATATTCTTTCTGACTGATTAACCTAGAGCTGAAAATTACAGATCTAATTATTGTCTGTGTACTTTCACCTCTGTTTTAAACACAAGCAAACTGGACCTAACAACTGGACAATGAAATGTAAATATTTTATGGAGAAATGTCCACATTGCATAGTTCAATGCTCTCTGTCTACCCCTCTATCTGTTTCAATTTTAGGAAAAGCTTATTTTTTGATTCCACTTTCCACAACAAAAGGTCAACAAAATAGACAAGTAATTATGTTGTTTCAGTCCTGACTTACAAATTAATGTGAAAGGAATAATTTTTTAAATGGTTCTTTAGGGCAATTTTTGTAAAGGGGGTCTCTATCGGTCAGCATACCAACTGTAATATTCAGCTTCTCCTACAGTCATGGCTCGATTAAACTGTTCATACCAAGAGATTTAACTATGTAAATTTGTGTTTCTGAGAAGTATTGTTGACACAAGCTATTACTTCCAATTGCACTGAGGCTCAATTACCAGCTATCATGACAGATATGAAATTAACCCCTGTCAGAAGTGTTTGTGATGTCAGAGGTGCATGAGCAGCCTATGGTCTCAGTCTTACTATTAAAATTACCACTATTAAAATTACCACAAAAAAATTAGCTTCCTGTGTCTTGATCCCATGGTTTCCATGAACTTTACATTTTTCTCCATAGATGTTAAATAGTTGGAATTCATTGCTATTTTAGTTAAATCTGTCAACAGAATGGATTCACAAATTGGACTATTCACACAAACAAGTAAAAAACTATTTTACTTAATAGTACTAGAATACTACTTGAACTTGAACTGAGAGCTGATAATGGGAAAGAATTCCATTGCAGTTTTAGGACTGCAATAGCCCTTTGTGAAATACATGAGTTGCTTCACAATAAACTTGTGGGCTTTCTTGTGCCTGATGACTTGTCTAACAACCTTCAATGTGCTCCAGTATTACAGCTGACATTTGGGCAGTTCTTATCAATTACATGAGTGGTTATTAATAGCAATACAAAGATATGCTTATACCTAAGGAGATGAAAAGAGGACAAGTAGGAAGACATTTAGCTAAGCCAATCTAAGACATTTCAACTGAAGGCACCAGTTACAATACTTCCAATTTAACCCAGGAAAAACAGGCTACAGATATAGTCTTACAATTGGTATTGTGTGAATTTCAGCAAAACAGGAATGCACACTTTTATGTCTTTTGCTGAAAAAAATTTACATGGAGGAGGAGAGAAGAAGTGTATTCAACCCAGAGAGGTGAGACTGTAGCAGGTTTTTTAATGGACTCTGAGTATAGGTATGGCAAATTACTCCGAGTATACAAAAAACAAATAGGAAAGTGCTCTCTTTGTTCACTGGGGAGACAGCATGTAGTAAAAAGGCTTAAAGAGCAGCTGGAGACATTTGATTTTACACAAGCAAAACTTTGCAACAGAAAGAGCAGAGAAGTAGGAGACTATCTTGACTGGGATTCTCAGTCTCAGAATGCATTTAAGAAGAACTGAGCCAAGTGATGTTAGTGAGGACTAAGCTGTCTTTTTTTTATCCTTGAGAGAGAGAATAAACTAGAAGAACTTCTGATGGTCTGTGTAGGAGACCACAGAACTGTGTAGGACATCACAAAACTATTAATGAAATCACTGCCTTCTCTTGTTTGTTCACAGTAAAATGTTTGCTTAAGTTTCTACATTTATAAATGGTAACTTTTAAAATTCTTTCAAAATCATGGTGATACACTTGAATTTTTTTCTGCTTTGGAGGTAGCTAATGGTATTTTTAACAAAATTTAGACTTTGGTTTTTGTCTTCATTGCGTGAACCCCATTACATGCTCCAATGTAGGGGCAACTGAACTGAGCCTTCCACTCATATCAAATTGTTCCACCGCAGCCTCCAAAGTGA
Organism: Sinosuthora webbiana; assembly: GCA_013397395.1. Lineage (NCBI taxonomy): Eukaryota > Metazoa > Chordata > Aves > Passeriformes > Sylviidae > Sinosuthora > Sinosuthora webbiana. Next base: position 271,849 of record VXBN01009076.1, read on the forward strand.
AATCAAAAGGATTGAAAGCTATTACCATTTTTTGCAATACATCAAGTCAATAGTCATCAAACTGATTATTAACAAAGAGAAACCACCTATAGATGATAGAAGAGCTTTCTCCTTCAAACAGAGAAGAGGGGATTAGTTCACTGCAGCTAAGAGGAGCTCTTTTGGACATACATCCTGAGAAAAAAATGTGCAGTTCTGGGGTAGAAGTTGGACTAATACTAGAAGTGCCACATTTCTTATGCACAGGTTGTCTTATGTCATTTCTAGCTCTGAATTGTGTCTGGGAGAAACACTGACTGGATCAATTTCTGGAAGGAAATGACAGAAGAAAGGTGCTTCTGGTTTCTTTGCTCTTTTGTCTGTCCTTTCATTTAAAGAAAACATAGATTTTCTGAAAGGGGAAAAAAGGGTTGAAGAAACACTAACTGGAAGACCAGCTGGAAATGGCTGAGACTAAATATGTCCCTCCATTCCTGAAAAGACAGAAACTGAACTCTGTTCTCATCCAATTCAGAAAAAGGAACCTAGTGTGCCATGATGAGAAAGCCCAATTGAATCTAAGTGTAACGTGGGAAGCTGTTATTTAAAGCAATTATTTTCTTCAATTGCATGTATGTGTTAATAAAGAAGCCTAAAGGGCCAAAATTTTACCAGATAATGTCTTTTTTAAAAACTACTAGGATTGAAATAAAGGATTCTCTTTTATATATGTTGTCTTCCTAATAGTCTTTATTTCAGAACAGGATTAAACAAAACAAAACAGTACTCAGCGCTTTTCTTTGGTCTACATAATGCCATTCATCCTGGTTCACAGAACTCTCAAGATGATCAGATGGATGCCTGAGCCCAATTATTGCCATGCATTTTAGATTTCTGATATTGACTCAATGCTTGCATCAGCGTAGAAGAAATACGAATATATATCTCAAGATACTGTGTCAAGTAAAATGTCTCCTGCTTGAAAATAAGTATTCAGGGATACTAGAAAAGAGTTAAGATGATGACAAATGCTTTTCTTCCTAATGTTCTTTCTGCTTCAAGCTCTAAACATTTCAATACCTACATCCATTGAAATTTTTTCCTATATACTGAATACATAAATTTGAGTTTTCAAATAAATTATAAATAACAAAAAAGTGTTTTATTTTAGTTTTTGACATGAGTAAAGAACAGCTACTACTATGTCCTTTTTTTTATGAAATAAGATTAGTTGAAGTCTTAGTAAAAACAGAATGAAATCTGCAAGAAAATAGAAAACAAAATGTAGAGATTTGTCTGTGCTCTGCCTAGACAAGTCAGTAACAACCAAATTCCCAACCATTACTGAATACTATTGTGTTTTGGGAAGACCACTCTAACTTTAAATGGGGAGACAGAATTGTTACTGTGAGGAAATCAAAACTTCTATCAAAGCAGTAATCGGGCAGCAGGCATCCATGTGGCCAGATGGATAAGCAATCTCTGTCAAGAGTAATATAAGCCTGCTATTTGCTGAAAAGCAGCCAATAATAATTCACTGCTTTTATGTAGGAAAGTGAATTTTTTTTGATTAATGTTCTGTGAATGGTTCTTTGGCCAATGTGCTTTGAATCACATGTGGCCATGAGGCCATAACCCTTTGAATGACTTGCATATGGATCTCATTAGGAACTAGTGAAAGACATTATTTAAAAAATGCACAAAGAAATAAACTGGCCAGAAATTAAAAAAAAAATGTCCTCCGACAGCAGATACAAAAATTAGGAAGCAGACTCCATGCTGGGCACGTAGTCAGCTTCTTAGCTTTTCCTCTTACTCCAGCAAAATATTTGATTAGTGACAAAAATTGGACCTTTGGGTATGTAGACACAGACCATCACTTAAAAAAAATATTCCATGCCTTGACATATGGATCAAGTAACTGCCAAGAACACCTGCTGTCTGGCTTTGGTGCAAGAACATCTGATGACGGAGAAAGGGAGCTTGCTGAAGAGCACCAGAAAGAGGAAAAGGCAGTAAGTACAGTTAGCAAAATTGCACTCCAGATACCCCTATGCACAGTAATTGTGTTAACCTTCAAGAGAATCAAACAAAGTGCTAATAGAAATATATATTTTTTAATTTGTCTTAGTATTTTTAGTGACTTTCTATTAAATTTAAGTGGAAGCTCTGTCTATTTTTGGTAAAGAATTTTCAGCACATATTTAAGTATTTGTGAAGGAAAGAGTAATGGATTCTTCAGATGATAGCAAAGTCCTACCTTTCTGAAGACAGAAAATGAACTAATTATGAGATTTATCTTTTTCATAGAAACTATAACCAGAATGGAAAATGGATATTATTGCACCTATCTCCATAGAACTAAATAATGTCAGGGTTTTTTTTAAGGAGAAAATCAATTGTAAACAACAAATGAAATCTATTAATGCATATAATAATTTCTAAAGTTCAAGGGATATTGTTTTATTATTTTGTCATTTGTATGCATCTTTTTTATGGTATTTATAGACTTTTTGGCAGAGGATGTTCATCTTGAATTACAGTCATGCACTCTGAAGTGCCAGAAGGAGACTCATCTTAATGGTCTATATTTACTGAGTGCTAATGAGCATTTTGCTTTGGATTTTATAAGTCAGGTCACTTTCTGATGACAAATTGAAGTTACTGGTTACATTTGCAGATGCTGAAAGAATTGTAGTTGTTGCAATTTCCAGTGAAAAAGAAGTTGACACATGAAGAGCTGGTACATGCAGTTTCGATGCCAAGATAAAAATCCTCTATCTAGTGCTCCTATTGAATGAGGTTGTCTCATACCTTGCTGAAGAAATGAAACACCTCTGGCAGCTCTCCTCAGTGTAATGTTGAGTCACATAACAGAAGTACCTACTCTCCATTCTGAGCATTGATCCATGCCTTCATCCACACTCAGGTTTGTTTCCTTGGATCAAGATCAGAGACAGGTTTGAAGATACCCCCTGGGAATTCTGGGGAAAAAAAATTGGACCTCGATCCTAGTCAGTATGTGGATCCAGCTTGTAGGCTGTATAGTCCAGCCAAACCACAGTGTATCCCATCTGTTTTGGTACAGATGTCAGGTGAGGACACATGTTCAAAGGATTGGCAAATGGAGGGTGTAGGTAGCTTGAAATGTACCCATGTTCTTGTTTATCAGAAGCAGCATCCGAAATGGAGATGGAAACACCTCAGAGGTAGTCAGATGTGAATGCATTCAAAGAGGTCAGGAAGCTCAGTTTGTTGTTTGGCCAAGGCTACTAAGCAGAATGCACACTCAATCCAATTATTCAAAAATGAAGTAAGAATATCCTTTGTGAATCAAACTTCTGTCTATAAAAGCCTAGTTTAAATTAAGAAAGGGGACTCTTGGCATTAGGTAATTTGTTACGTCTCTGCAATTGATGTCATGAAGCACTATGGACTAAGCCTCTGAACTGGTTTTTCTGAAGCACCTCTAGAAGTTCAAAACATCTAAGACATTTTTAAAAATTGCTAGTGAATTGTAGTATTTGGCCCAGTAACTGAGATTCTAAGAACCTTACGTCAGAAATTAATTACTTTAGTTCTTGGCATTTTTTACTACTTTTGTGACTAATTTGACTAGTCACACCTTATTTAGAAAGAACAAGAGAAAGGGCAGATGGCAGAAATTTTTTTCTGCCATTATAGTTTTTTGACAATAATATTTTTTTAAATCAACATGTTTTTAGTGTACACATCTGATGCATACATATATTTATGTATATAAGAAATCCTAGGTGTGTGTAAATGTGTACGCACTTGTATTTATGATTTATTCACAAGACATTATTTCATCTATGATTTATTCCCAGAATGTTACTTCAGAATGTCTACAAGTTGACAGTTTATTTATATTAATATATTTCAATTGATTTGGATTATTCTGTTTATTGAACAATGAAAAAAAAAATTAATAAATTCCAAGGAGGCAAACAAAATGACTATTGCTGTTTTAAATGAAAACCTGCAAAATGTCTTATGGGAACTGTTTTCCACAGAGAAGAAAACATAGATCTTTACTATTTCATGACAAGCAACAACCTTGTCACTTACTTTAAACATGACAGTCTTGCCCAGGACCAAAAAAAATTAGACTTAGCTACACAAATAAAGGGGACTTTAAGAGTCATAAAAATTGTCTTAGCTTAATGATACAAAATTATTTAAAACTCCAGACATGACAAAAATAAGAAATTGCTCAAGCAAAGATAAGATGATTAGAAAAACTATTAACCTCTGAATTTCTTACAAATATGTACTGAATTTAGCCTTTTATTAGGTTATAAATTTATCCTACTTAATAGAACTGGATGAATTCACTGGCGAGGCCATGCCTGAAGTTCTGTGTCCAGTTCTGGGCCCTTCACTACAAGAAAGACATTGAGGGGCTGGAGTGTGTCCAGAGAAGGGCAAAGAGGCTGGTGAAGGGTCTAGAGTGAGTCACATGAGGAGTGGCTGGGTCAGTGGGGGTTGTTTAGCCTGAGAAAAGAAGGCTCAGGGGAGAAATTATTGCCCTCTGCAATCATGTGAAAGGACATTGTAGCCAGGTGGGTTTGGCTTCTTCCCCCAGGCAACCAGAGACAGGACATGAGGAAATGGCCTCAAGCTGCTCAAGGGGTGGTTCAGTTTGGACATCAGGAAGCATTTCTTCATGAATAGTGTTGTTAGACATTAGAAAGGGCTACACATGGTGGAATCACCATCCCTGGAGGAGGTTCAAGAAATGACTGAATGACGGTTAGTGCTATGGGCTAGTTGACAAGGTGGTAGTTGGCCTCGGAGATCTTTTCCAACCTAAATATTTCTGTGATTCTGTGAATTATTATTTTACTGTGTATTGATCTGTTGTGCATTTTCTATTTTGCATGTATATAAAGGTATTAAATCATTGGTGTTACTATAATAAGTAGCCTTTTAGGAAATAAACAGTTTACACAAGTTGTTCTCTAACTTGACATGTGTGTAAAAATTTTATCAAAACATAATTTTAGCTAACTGAATTCTTTTAAATGTATCATTTTGTCTCAGTAGTTTTGCATGAGTAGTAAAAGTTGCTGAAACCTTAGTCCACAAGCTTCAAGCTCCCACTTAACATACCTTGAACTGTTGTTTAGTTCTGTAAAGGGATGCCCTGCGACCAGAGCAAACTGGAAGACATGAAAGCCACCACTGTGAGCAGAGGCTGAAAATTTTCCAGATAAGCAACATATAGTGGCCTGCCAGGAGACAGAGAAAGAATATTCCAGGACAAAAATCAAAACTGGACCAACAGTGCAAGGTGCATGAAGAGCTTGTTAGGATTGGAAGTACAGATGTAAGGCTGTAAAGGCCCAGGGATTTCCTTTTTCTGGGTCACTACCCAGAGGCAGACAGATAGATCTGTTTCTACCGCTGTACTGCCAAAATTATTTGGAATTAAAGGCTGATATTCAGCTACAGGGTATCTAGGATAGAGACAATTCATTAAGACATTTAGAGCAATGAGAAGCTTCCTCAAAAAAAGATGTTCAGTTTGACAGGTGCTTGAGCTTTTTGATAAAATCAGAGAATCATAGAGTCATTTAGGTCATATGGTAGGTTTACCTTGGCTGGATGCCCTGTGCCCACCAAGTGGCTCTATCATTTCCCTTCCCATCTGGACAGGGAAGAAAAAATAAGATGGAAAATATCTTGGAGGTTGAGATAAGGAAGTTTACTAAAGAAAAAATGAAAGTTTGCATGTGCAGAAGCAAAAACAAGATAAACAGGCTGTAGTGGGCCTAATGCTGGCCAAATGCCAATGCATCTACTAGAACTATTTACTCATTTTCTGCTACAAGATAAAAATTAGGAGAGCAAAGCAGGCTCAAAGTTTAAAGGGTATAAAGAAAATTTATTAACAGAATTAAAATAAAAATAATAATCATGAGAATAAAATCTTCAGAACACTTCTCCTGGCCCCACAACCTTCTTTTCTTTCCCACTGACAATATACAGAGACAAAACTTGGGACTTTCAGTGAGCCCACCACCACTAAAATAGTCTTTCATCAGTTCACAGTTCAGTACACAGTTTCTTCCATGTTTTGGAGCCAGGAGGATGCCACCTTTACAGCTGGTGTACTTATTTCTGGGTAATACATTTGTTCCCAAGCTGCTGGAATTTGATGCAGGGGCATTTTGAATCACCTTCCTCCACATGGCCATTGAGAAACAGACATCATCTGGATCTTCAGGGGTGTTATCACTTTTTAGTTTACTGTAGATGACTTTCAGCACTGCTAATAAACTCAGCTAGTGGATACCTTCACCTGCAATGGTCCAATTGTGTAGGAAGTTCACATAATCTTCCCTGAACAGATATCTTGCTCTCACATTTGAGAGGGGCTGTCTCCAAAAGCTACAAATTGCTTCTTTTTCAATTCCTCTTTCAATTTCTTAATGTCTAGCAAGGCATCCCAGCTGTTTGGCCTCATGACCTTCTAATTGCTGGCTGTCAGTGCCATTATCCAGCACTGAAGCAACCAGGCAGAAGTCCTCCACTCACCTGGTTGGAGGCTGTAATCTTTTCACAAGTCTCAAAGTTCTGATGAGGTCAGGTACTGTGTAACTTTGGTGTTCTGTTTAATTTGTCTCCCTCCTTTCAATTTATTTGTTGAAGGACCAACTCTGACCTGTCCTATCCCAATTTTCCTGCTTCTTCCTCCTCCCATTCTAATCAATGATGTGGACCTGTAGCTTGCCTCATCCATTTTTTCTTTACCACTATTGGGGAAGTTTACTGTAGTTATCATTTGAGTACCTATCCCAGCCATAGTGTCCTCAAATACTGTTCAGATTCCTAATTCAACTACAGTCCTCTGAGAGTATTGAAGTGTGGCTTGATAGGCACAGGACAGACCCCAGTACAGGGAGAAAAGTTGCTGGTTTTCACTAGAATAGGCAAGGCTTCTTGCTATTAGGTGATGCCTCAGTTGTTCAGGATTGATGAGCTGTTCAGGTATAAAGTCCCAGGAAATGGGAGGTGATGACTGCCCTAAGAATCTGCCAAATCTTACCACACACTCTGCCACCAAGGAACTGAATGCTTCAGGAAACATTTCAGTATCTCCACACCTAAAGTTTGTTTTCTTTAACACCAGAATGATGCCCGATTTTACCCTATAGTGTGCCCACAGTATTAGTTAATATTTTACCCGTGTTAAGCTGCCTAAGGGTGAGCTACAACCATGGGAGCCTGCATTAGAAAACCATTCACATCAATCTCAGGTAGAGAGAGGGAGGTGTACTCCATCCCTGTCCACAGAACATAGCTACCCCAGCACAAGGCCTTTGGTCCAGGTGAAAAGCACAGAATTCTTGTTTGTATTAGTATGTTCCCAAACTCAGCAAAAAAAAAGAGGTATAGCTGACAAACTCTGTATCCCACACAGGAACTTTCTACTTGATAAATAGATAAATAAATAAATAAATAAATAAACAGACAGTTAGAGATAATGTAGTTTGACTTTAAGTCCCCACTATATGATACTGATAAATGCAATATGTCTCTCCAACATAGGTCAGGTTGTTTGTTGGTACACAGGATAGGACCAAATAAGAATTAATGAAAAATTTTAATTCTTTGTGCAGTCATTTATTGTTATGGTTAACACAGCTGTCTAGAGGAAGAAAGTAATTCGTTAAAAAAATTCATTAGAAAAAGCTATCTTGTAAATGATGTCATGTGCCTTTTACTTTCATATTTTTTTGCTACTGAGGACTCAGCCTGGAAACTTTCTTTTGCCCCTCTCAGTTTTGTGCTTTCTTCCATGTTCATATATGGTAAGCAACTTCCCTCTACTCTATGCCAAATTTGTATTTTCTGTTCATTCCAATTCCTCTAAAAATGCATTGCTCTCAATGAACCATAAAACTAAAGCCTTCTCTATCACAATCATATGCTGGATCTGAATTTGTTTAAGAATAAATTATAGTCATAAAACCTAAATTTCTTCCTCCCTCTGATCCTTGCAGTACATTTTCAATGTTCCAACTTCTTGTTCTTTCCCATTATTTTAAACAAATATCACAACAGCAATTATGAAATTAAAATCACTGGAGCTCTGGCACCACTGGCATTTGAGGTATCTTGCATTCTTTGAAGATGTGAATCTTCTTTCATTTTCCTTTTTCATGCTCCTTTAAAAGGCTGAAGCATTTTGAAGGGGCATGTAAGATCACGCATCAAGCCAAGATGCAATTCAATTCTGAATGCTTGCCCCATAATCCTTTCTAGTAAATGGCTGCTTGAAAGGCCATGCTGAGCAGGAGAGGGACACGCCAAGGAGACATGTGGAGGCCTGGCACTTTTATGGGCTTCAGGATAGGCTGAGCAACAGCTCTCAGCTAAACCTCCATGGAGATGGTTACATTACATGACAGACAGTTTTCAGTCTGAGAAAGTTAAGCAGCTAGTGTAACCTGCAGATGTTTCTGTTAGCTTTCTCTGGTGTTGAGCTATGCAGTTATGCTGTGTACAAAAAAATAAAGAACAAAGTCCCTCCAACACCCTTTCACTATTTTGAAACACCACAGACTTCAGGATCCTTATGTAAAGCTTTTATTATAAATGCTTAAATGGTATTTTCTTTTGGTTACCTAAAGGTCAAAGATGAGTGGCTTAATTATGAGACTTTGAATTCTATTTTGTTCATCTTTCTTCTGATTCTCCTATCTCAGGTCTAAAATGTATTATGTAGTAGAATGTTTTACATTTAGGAGATCTTCTGCCTGAATATCTTTATTTGTGCATGCGATGACAGGCTGATACAGCACCATGGAACTTATGAACATACACTCTGCAGGAAACACAATGGCTTAGACTTATTGAATAGAGTTATACCAAAGGGCAAATTTCCAAATATCAGTAACCTGACATTTAAATTCTTCAATGTGTTAACAATGTCAGAAATTATTGCTGCAATGCAACATACTGTATCTATATGCTATACTTGGATTACAAAAAAGGTGTTAAAATAACAGTCTTCATTTGTCATTATCCTGGGGCCTAATGATATTTGCTGGATTTGTCATTTTGGTTTAAATGTGGTTCTGTTATAATTGGATTGGTCCAAAAAACTTACTTCAGGTGACAAATCCAAAAGTAGTTTCTGTAAGAAGTATGTGTTCGAAGCAAGCTTTGTAAAATAAAAATAAATTAAAAATAATCACAGTGGGAGAACTTCTATTTAAATAGTCCAGGCAGTTAAATAATTTAGACAAACTCTTTTATTTACTTAGTATCTAGAAGTTCATAGCAGAGAATTCTGAAGACTCAGGTGAACTCCAATATTATTTCTTTAAGTCCTAGATTTTAAAGTTGCTAATTCTCTTTTAACAAGGTTGTTTTTGCTACTGTCACACAACTATGTGTCTGAAGCGGTCTTTTTCAAAGTTCCTTTTTTAGGTTGTATTTGAAATGTTTTTGATCAAATGCTGTATTATGATCACAGCTGTTATTTACATATGAGTGTTTTTAGTCCTGCAAATAATAGTTCTAATTATTTAATCTTTCAAGAAAGGCAACTTGGGACCTGTTTGAAATTTAAGTTGCTTTTATCGACTCCTATGCAGTACTTTAAATCCAGACTAATTATCTTAAGAATGTTTTTAATATAAAATAACAAGTAAAATCCCAGATAGCTTATTAAAATATTTATCTTCATTATGAGTATATCTATAATTATAATGATTCTACTAAGTGCAATAATTTCAAATTACATATTATTTCTTCTGTTATTGCACCATAAAATATACCTAGCATTGAAAGTTCAGCTGTACTTCATCATCTTACTCTCCCAGTTCCTGCTATTCCTGCCTGGAAAAACAAACAAACAAACAAACAAACAAACAAACAACAAACAAACAAAAAAACACAAAAAACCCCACCAAAACACACACACCAACAACAACAAAAAAAATCAGAAAGTGGAAATCAAGATAAGACATATTAGGATAAATGGTTGCTAGTGCTAGCAGTAGAGCAGTGTATATGTTCACAGGCTCTTGTCCACTCCAGTTTTAATGCTTCATAGATTATCTTTAAGGTCCCCTCCAAAACATTCTATGATTCTATATGTATTATCAAATTCCGCAGTAAAAACATTAATAAAAAAATGCCTGAAAACTTTTCCACAATTTTTCAGGAAATAGGAGTCAGTGACCAGTTCATGGGGAATAGTTTGAGTCACTTGAGTACATCAAAACCTAGATCCTCCAATATTATACCTGTTGATCAAGAGTGCTTCCACAGCATCAACACCTCTCTTCTACACTTTGTCCCCATAACAAGTAGGCTAGGAGAAGGCAGATGTTGGAAGGGGAAACAGCTGGGACAGTTGTTCCTAATTGACCAAAGAGATATTCAGTGCTCTAAAATGTCATGCTCAGCAATAAAAAAACTGGGGGGGATGGTGGTGTACTTTTTCCATGGTATCTGTTTCTTGGAGACTGACCGTGCACTGATCTGCTGTAGGTGAAGGTGAGTGCCTTTGTATCACTGGCTTTGTTGGTTGGTTTTGTTTGGGTTTATTTTTTGCTTTGATTTGTTGGTGGCTTTGGGGTTTTTTTTCTGTTTCTTTCACCTGTCTTTATCTTGACCCATTATTTTTTTCAGTTTTTCTCTTCTGATCTTTTCCTGTATCTTTCCCCTACTGGTAGCAGTGGGGATAGGAATGAGCAAGTGTCTGAATGGTGTTTAATTGCAGGCTGGGGTTAGCACCATCACAGAGACACAGAGGTATTTTGACATATGCCTAAGAAATTATATTGACAATAGTGATGAATAAGGAAAAACAGGAAGAAACTAAATCCCAAAGAAAAACAACCCAAATTAATTAAAACTGTACAAGTGAGCTTTTTTTGATTGCTTCAATACAAACCTCTTCTTGAGTAATGGTACAACCACTGCTTCATAACAGCAAGGCATGAGCTGAGGATCACATCTCCAAAAGTATTAAGAGATATGTGTGGACAACTTTTTAAAACCAGCCTGGATGGCATGTTTGAGACTTCACAAAGGTGATTCATTCACTCACTCACTCACTCACCCACTCACCCACTCACTCACTTTTTACACTATTTAGCTCTTGGGAGAATGGTGCTCAAGGCTGCCTTAAGGACAAATCAGCCAAATAATTAGTGAAAAGATAGTAGATGATCTTCCTATAGAAAAAAACATAGAATCAAACCTTAGAATGTTGTAAGGATGATGAGGAGAGAGAGGGAAAATCCCATGGCTTCTGTCTTCTTTTACCAGCAATGTGCTAAGATCTTCATGGTGCACCATCTGCGGCTCCATCCATGACAACACAAACAAAAGTATGAGGGATTCTTTGATGGCACTGCACTTGGCTATACTAAAAAATATATATAGGTTATTTTCAGGGCCCAGATGTTCTGATTTTAGGCAGACTGCAGTGCCTAAATAATCTTGAAAAGCTAAGTATGAGACAGGTGAACTCTCTTGAAGATATCTTAACTATATGATTTAGATAAAAAAAGAGCACAAGAATTCAGCCTTTTTTTTTTTTTTGTGTATCTTTCAGAAGGAAATTTTCTTGTCTATCTCTAAAACAGAACACATTTTGGAGATGTAAAAGCAAAAAAAACCAAGGGTGATTCATCCAATACTGGTGGGGTTTGTTACTTTATCAGACAGGGTGTTAGGTTTTACCACTAACACAGCTTACTCCTTTTCTTTATCCGTAGCTGTTAGTTTTATTCAAATCTTCTATGCACTTGATCTCTTGTAATAATCACAGCACTGAATTCTGCTACACTGGATATTTCAAACATCTTTTAGATGACAAATTTTTTGTTCTGTCAGAAAGAAACAACAGATCAACTGTGATAGACAAGAAAGTAAATAATATCTCAGAAGTATGACAGAAAAATCTGCATAATTTTAAAGTTTATGACTCCATATAAGATCCAAAAAATGTGACAACAAAATTAGTTTTGGTCTACAGACCAGAATCAGTATGACACATTTCACTCAGATGAGAAGAAATTTACTTTTCATTGTTCTTAGGTCACTTGCAGGATTTGTTTTAATTGCTTTCAGATGAATGTTACTGTTATATAATTACAAACATTCAGTTTTTTGAAATAAAATCTAAAGTGAAGTGAACACAAATAGTCAAAGCTTCCTGGTAAGTGGACCCCTGTTTCAAGGATGCCAAACAAACTGATTAAATGACAGGTATCTCTTAGATAAACTGGATGTCCTCAGGAATTTTGCTTATAGAGTGGCTTCACTGGATATTTAAGCTTATTTTTTAGCTAAGGGCTGTTAAGAGCTGTATTCTATCTATAAATGAACTCACTTAATGAGCAAATCAGAACCCTCCCAGCACAAAATTTCTCTCAAAAAAAGTAAAATACAGCCCACCTATTTCATTACGCTGCTGATATTCTGTGGTAGGGGAGTTGTCCTGAGTAGGATAAAATTGTCCTGCAATTGAATTTTTAGTTTCAACTTCCCAAAAATCAAAATAATTATACAACACATTAAAAAATGGGTTTTTACTAACTGGGGAGGATAAAGTCCAAATGCACATCAACAAGGCAAATCTTTGTAGAAAATAGACTCTCAACAAAGAAATCTTCAGAGTTCAAAATTTTACTACCATTTGTAAGCAGGCCTCCTACACTGGATTTTTTTTCCATTGTCTGGCATTTTTATTAGAAGTGTACACAGGATTTGAAACAATATGCATTGGGCTGTGATTGGGGAAGAGAGATAATAGCACATGGCAACATGGCAGTCCAAGAGGATGAATATCATTAACTGAAAAAATTCATGCAGACTGACCTTGGTGATTATATTTTGATTTTGGTTGAATTAAATAAAACATTTTTAAAAATTTTAATAATAAAAACAAATTCATATTTCAGGTTTGAAAATATCTCTTTACATTTTCTGAATGTTTTTAGCTACCTACATCAAAGATCTTCCTATTTCACATGAATGCCTTCTAAATCCATAAAGTTCTGTTCATGTTCAAACCCAGAACTATCTAAGTCCTAAGAGAGCTGAAAAGTTTGGCATTTAGCCCAGTCCTAACAATCCATACATTAAACAATTCTCAGCATAATCTAAGAGAGGCTTTATTGAGGCTGAAGGGTATGAATAAAACAGTGATGCTGCCTGGGACAGGGGGTTCAAAAACAATTCAGTTCTGGTGTGTTTTACAGCTCAGCTGAAGGCTCATGTACAGGTGGACACTTAAAAGCGTTTTGGTAAAAGATTCCCCTGAGAGTATTGGAAACTATTTTGGTTTAGTTTCTGCTCTTGCTAGATATCAGATATGTTTTCTGAATTAGATATTTATCATTATGACATAAACATTTCTAAAATACTGCCCTGTTCTCACCCCTTCTTTGCATCAGCTCTGTAAAAGACAGCAGTATTCCAAAATCAGTAATACTGACTAAGAAAGACAACAAACCCAGCTTGACTGAGGAGTGCTATTGCTGGAATTTCACTAATAATTCTGCCCTTGAAACCCCTTCCTTTTAAGATCTGATATATTTTGGACATAACATTTATAGTACGGGGGGAAAAAAACCAAAAAGACAGACTAAGTGAGGGAACAGGAGCTTGGAATTCTCTCTACCTTACTAGCTTTACTAACAAATAAGGAGGGTTTTTTTCTAATTACTTTGTTTTCCTGCCACCAAATAATTTTCAGATCCTTTTTGAACTAAGGAAAAGCTTGAAAATTGTATTGTGGGTCTGCCTGCCAATACTGTGTAGCAACTTATGTAGTTGAAGTAATGCCAGAAATAACTGAAATCATAGTGAGAATCTCTCTGCTCAGTGTTACAATTTTGATTACTAAAATGAAAGGGTAAATGTTGCTACTTCATTGAAACAGAAAAGATTAACCTTGACAATGTTTTTAATTACATTTGAGAGTACAGATCTTAAGTGGAAGGAGATCTCTTCTCTTACACCCAAGTTAGATGATTGAGCTTAAGAAAGTGGGAAATACTCTCATTCTGAGACATCTGAGGTTGGTTTATTCAAGCACTAACTTCTCTGCCCTATCTTCTGTGGTTGTACCCTCACCCCACACACACATTACAAATTCATTTTAGCTCGCAAGTCTACTTTTATGGCCTCTTAGGGATTCTAGGCAATTTAACCTCTGGTCTGCACTGTTGGGACCTAGAAGTTACTCAGCTTTGCTAACCCTATTCTTCCCCAAGTTCCTAATTGGATCCAGCTTTTTATCTCACTATTCTTTCTTCTTATTTCAGATGCATAATGTTTATTCAATCACTGTTTGAATTCTCATTTTAGGTTTAGAGACAGCTAATGGCTTTCTATAGCAGTAATCAATGTGGTGCACACATACCAAGAAAAACCTCAGATTTCTACTAAAAGTATGAGACTTCCTTGTGAAAATCATATTTAATGCATTCTGAATTAGAGTCATAGATTTACAAGAGGCACTGCATTTCCTTTCTTAAGAATTTTTGATAATTGAAAATTTATAGGTTTGGGAGAACTGGTTAGGTTATATTGTTTTTGGGTTGATTCATTCTGGTGCACTTGGGGAGTAACACAGTAAATTTTAAAAGTGAAAAACCTAGTTAGCCTGCTTTACTGAGGGCTAAACAGGTGAATGAAGACAAAGGAATATTAACAAGAGCTCTCTTCAAAGAAGATAAATAGCTCTGAGAATTATTTTAAAGTTGCACCATCTAATGTAGACTGTTACACTTAATTAAAAAAAATACCTCTGTTTGCTTCTGAGACATAGTTATAATAATAACAAAATAGTAATAATAATAACAAAAATAGTTATTTAAAAAAGATGAGGAAAAATCCTAGCAACAACCAAGTACAAACCTGCTGTTCAAGCTCTCACTTACTTCAGTAGATAATCTGGACAGAAGTTGTTAACAAACTCAAGTATACCCAGATTATTTAATTTTAAGGGGATTATTCAAGTAAAGTGGTTTCAAATTATATAATGAAATAGGGAAAATACAGTTGGAAATAAAATATACAAACAGAAAAAATCATGGCTATAGGGGTACTGGATGTGCTGCATAATAAAGACAACCATAATGAATTAATTATGTGAAAAGTTCCTCAGAAGCCAGTTTTGCAACATTTGGAGGACGATAACAAGGAAAGGAGAATGAGTAACAGAGGATTATTAAGGTGATACTCTATGAGGATAGAGTTGACCAGGGAAAGTGGTTCTGCATTAATTCCTTTGTAAATTTAAACTCTTTTTAATCCTAAAATTTCATCCCAACTCTTAGGGTTATTTTAAGGACTGACCCACACATTTCAAGAGGGATGGAAAAGAGCACTCGAAATTAAAGAAGGTGAAAAAACCATTGAGGGAAAATAATGGCACCCTTTGTTTCCTGCAAACTAAGAAAGTGACACCATCTAAGCAGTATAAATACAAGCAATTGCTGTCATCTTTGGTATGTTCTGCTGCTGTCTTCTTGAGAAGCTTATAAATTAATAAAATAGCTAGGGGCACCTGAACTAGTTTATATTATAATAATAAACTCGATTAAATGAACTGTGCATGAAAATAAGCTCCAAATTACATTCCAGCAAACTTAGACCAACATTTACACTGAAGGAAAAACTGCAAGTGTGCATGAAATTATCAGCCGGAAACATATCCAGAACGACATTAATTATAAATTACCTGTATCAAGAGAATGGTTTACTTGGTTTAGGAAACGCCTCTTAACTTCTGTGGAAATTCTCAGCCATTTCTGAGAATTTGCACTAGAATTAACTCAAAATGAAACTTAGTCTCTTTAAGTATAGACCACTGAGGAGCAATTGAGGGCTGGGCCAGCCCAGCCTGTCCTGACATTTCTGTCAGCAGATTGGGAAACCATAGACTATTGCACAGTAATGTTGGTAAACTTGGAATCTTTATCGGGAAAGAAGAAAGTGCAAGACTAGTTGGGGGGAACAATGGTGTAAAGAGGTCATGGAATAAATTACCATTTCAGCCTAGACCCACTGATAACGCTGTAAAATCCATGCTGTGGGAGGAACTCCTTTGCAGTTTTAGCACTGTGTAAGGCATATGGGCAACCCACATTCATCTACCACTATCAGCCTTGTAGGGCTGAAAGAAATTATTTGTGATTTTCTTCTCCAGGGTAGCTGCTCTCCTCTTGTATTTATTCTCATGCCTGACAACAAACCTACATCTTCTGGAACACTGTTAACGGTGAAAAATGTGTCAAAAGTGAGGTCGTTTTGTAAGCTTTTGTGGAAAGGAGTTAAGAAAGGTCTGAGTTATTGAAAAAGTAATTATAGAATTGCTTCTAATTAGATCACACAGTTCTCTGGGGACACACAAAGATCTTGAGGTTTGACATTTTGGCCCCACACACAGACATGCAACCACATTTAGCAAAAGTGAAGGTTTCGCCAGGGTAAGTAAGATGTATCTCAGGAATATAGTGCATTGCTGACAGAACTGTGGATTAAACTTCAGTAAGGATTTTAAACTGGAAGATGTGACTAAGCTGACTTCCAACTGCCATGAAATAAACTTATTATTTAATTCAAAAATAAGTGTTGAAATTGTAGGGGTTTGTTTTCTAATGAAAATATTTCATTGAAAAAATGGTTACATTTTTTGTTGATATAGTGCTCTTTTATTGTTGAAATAATGCTCTTTTGATGATTTTTACACTTTTGATATTTTCTAATTAATTTGTGTGCTTTGCAGTGTATTTAAAAAGAAATATGGTGCTGGTAATTTTATTCTTCATGACTTTTTGCTATATTTAACAAATGGGGCAAACATTTACAAGGATTAATCAGTGCCAATTTGTAGAATTATTTTGGCTGGTTCTGTAACCTGAATGTGTGGTTTTATCCAGAAATATTCCCACAGAAAACATAAGTAGAATGTAGGAATTTCTAAAGTGTCTGTCACTTTTAAACAGAACTGCTTCTATTAAATTGGAGGAAAAATGTCATGAATAAGAAGGTAAAGTCAACTACCCTACCATACATTGGTTTAATTAAAATACCTTACCTCTGGAAAAGACTGCCCTGGATATTTAAGGAATTATCTGATAAAGATGAAAATTTTTCAGTAGAATTTCCAGGATTTAGACCTTTGCAAGTTTCACTCTGTGCATCATTCTTTTAAGGACTTGATAAAAATACTTAAAATGGTGCCTTCAGTGGAAACAGCAATCAGCTCCTCTATCATAAACCGGGTTACCAGGCTGCAATAGTCCTGTTTTCCTCTGATATTATATCAGCATTTGTAACAACTCTATTAATAAAGGGAGTAGAATGTTACTGAGTAGTAGCAGCACCATAATGATTTGTCTGAATCTGGGAAAGTACTGGTGTGCTAGACAGACATCTGCTCCAAGCTGTTTAGAATCAGATTGAAGAGACTAGGAAAACAAGAAAATGGAAACAGAAATCTTATTTCTAAAATAGGACCTTGGAAAAAAAAAGTAGTTTTCAGATACAGAGAACAGTCCTGTTAATTCTGTTTTATTGCCAAAGTAAAAATCATAGAACAACTTATACATCTAGATATAGATAGCTGATGGGAAATGATGGAGAAAACCACAAAAGCATTCTTGACCTCATCTCAATAAAAGGGGAAATTCTTAATTTCCACAGAGCCATGATTTTCTTTGAACTTTTTCTATGGGAGTGTCAAATTGGCTAATTTCAAGGTGTTTTTTCCTTTTGCTTTCATGATACATTTTGTTTAAACAGGAAAAATACCCTGGCAAAAAAAAAAAAAAAAAGTGTGTAAAAAGATTGTTGCTGGTCAGCAGGAAAAAAAAAAAAAAAGTAAAAATTATTTTCGTGTCCATGTAAGCATATCAGATATATACCAACCAGCTCTGTGAATTCACGACTCAAAGCTACCCACTATAGTATCTGCTCATTGGCTTTGTTAAAAGTGTTTTATATACAGTTCGTATTTTAACCTACAGTTTGATGTTATTGAACACAGCCAGCATTCATTAGGTATCAGGGTCAAAGAGTCCAGGAACGCAAAATAACATTGAAGAGAAAAATCCCAGCAGCTCCAAAACTAAAACCAACAAACAAATCATCAAATGATCTACAGCTCCATAGAGTATATAGAAATCAGAGATATATCCCACTAAACTTTTTCCCTTTAGTTCCTGTAATTTTCAAAATCAATTGTTTATGACAGTTTAGGAGAATGTGTTTTTTATTTAAACACACCAAAAGTTATTGGAGATTCCCATTACCTTGAATGTCACCGGAACAGATTTGTGAACCTGTATAGACTTTTTAAATTTGATCAGAATAATGGAAGGAATGTAGTCTTGAGTTATAAATCTAAGAGTTTTTCAGTGAATAATAGAGCCAAACCCTTGATTTTGGAATTGCTTAAAAGAGCAATATATGGGTAGAAATGTGCACTGATGCCATTAACTTATCACTGAATTTTTACCAGTGGTTAAAGCCTGATATTTTTGAAAATTAATCTACATGCAGATTAGGCATTTTTCACTTTATTATCAACTTCATCAAGTTAATAATTACATATTTGCATGTGTTCATTAAGATATGTCTGTTTAAGGTGAGACAAATAGGTGTCTGAAGAAAATATTTGATCAGATAGCTATTAAAAAACTGATGATAAATAATCACACTGAGCCTGTTGGTGTGATGGTTGAAGACTTAGAAGCTTCACTTGTTCTCTGAAGAAGGAATGTAAAAAGACCCAGAAAGAAAATCAGTTGAGCTACTGGTTTCATTGTTAAAAACAGAACTGAGACATTGAAGTGTCTCATGTGGTAACACAGAAGATTTCTGAATAAGGAATTAGCTTAAGTAGGAATTTAATAATGAATATTTTATTATTTTGTCTGTGTCATTTTGCTTTCTTCTATCTGCAAAAATCTGGTTATATTTACTTCTACTATCAGAAAATACTGATGGAAAAATATTATTTACTCTTTGGAAATCTGGGAAATCTGGGAAATAGCATGTTTGTAGTATGACACTGTAAGCACATTTAGGGGGTCCCACTGCATGTCAGTCATGTCACAGTCCTGCTGGTCAAACTCACCGTTGTTAAAATGCAAGGGAATACTCTGGTAAGCCACTCCCCCACTCCCTTGACTGTAAGCAGGTCTGTGTTCACCTTCTTTAAAAAAAGAGATTAAACTAACTTTATGGGGATCACGTTTTATATCTGTAGTAGGAAATAAGACAATGCTAGTAGACATGGGATTTTTTTTTTTTTTTTT
>VXBN01009076.1:291163-317407 GCA_013397395.1 Sinosuthora webbiana
TTTTTTTTTTTTTTTTTTTGCTATTGAGCTCCCGTACTCTGCTACTGGGAAAGATCTTTGACATGTGTTAGCTCTCAAACCATGTCTGGGGGTTGCTTGTAAAAGTACAAATTGGTACAGATATTAACCTTACAAGGGACTGTTTTTATAATTTAGCAATACAGATGAGTGTGTGTCAGCTTCTGAGTGTTCTCAGGTAGTGGCTAGTTTACTTGTATAGGCACTGCCAGAACATGAATAAAATAATAATCCCAAATGTGTTGTTATTTCAGGAAGCAAATAGGGGTGAGACAGTAATTTATATACAGATGCTGACGCACTCCCAATGTTAATTCCTAAAGACAGATATAAAATACAATTTTTTGGGTTTTTTCTCTTGAGAAGAGAAAAATTCTAGAAGAGATGTCTTATGACAAATATATTTCTGTGCTGCATGTGCTAGCAGAGTGGTGTGGCAGGTGGCCTTAGAAGATGAGAATACAAAATTCAACATCCCTGTTGGGCATCACTGCTTGTGCAAACTGTCAGCTGAGATACAGCCAAGGGACAT
The DNA here is from genome assembly GCA_013397395.1 of Sinosuthora webbiana. Lineage (NCBI taxonomy): Eukaryota > Metazoa > Chordata > Aves > Passeriformes > Sylviidae > Sinosuthora > Sinosuthora webbiana. Next base: position 291,714 of record VXBN01009076.1, read on the forward strand.
CATCATTTATTGAAAAACATAGATTTCTGTTAGGATGCAAGTTATTAAGCTGGACTTACTTCCTTTTCTGATGTGTTGGAAAAGGACAGAAGGACCCTGTAGAGCACCTAAAAAACTTTGGAGAGAAACACAGCTGCCAGACTAAATCTATATAAGCTGAATTTCCAAGCAATGGACATGAAAGAGAAAGAAAGCAGGAAGTTTAGAAGGTCACTCTAGTCACCATTACTGGACACTGCTAAGCTGCTATGGAAGGTTCCTCCTCTAAAGGGAGATTCACAGTCAAAAATCTTCACATGCACACTGCATGTCTACTAGTTGCCACCAGGCTGCTCCACCCATATCTGAATAATACCATTCATCCTCCAGGGCCATTCTGTGGCAAAGCCAGTTGGCTCTGCCTGGCTCTCTGCCCCAGTCCTACCCACAGTGTCACACAAGATGTGACATTATCCATCTTGCTTTCTGTGCTCCTTCAGATTCCTTTCTTATTCCCCACGTGGTATTTGCTGTAACAAAAGACCAGTAATGCATTTGTCACTTTCACTCTCAGAAAATGCAAAAAGAGTATTAAATTTCATTAAGGTCATTTGTATTCATATTGTCATTGACACTTGTATGTGCTTGTTTTCTCAGCTTTCAAAAAGGTGATATAAAAGCTGTTGGTAAGCCATTGTGTATGATTTGGCCAGCGCTAGAATTCAACTTGATCCTTTTCTATTGAAATTGCTGCAGAAACTGCTGCTGAAAGGCTCTGTCAAAGGGGAATAGAAAATATTTGGAATCCTTCAAGTATACATTTTTATAATGTGAAGGGGAAATATGTTTTCAGATTTACTGTAAATCTATACAGGCATGAAAGTAGTTATTCTGCTTTGCATAATGGCCTCTGGCTTCTTAGGTGACACTTGTTTGCAGCAGTTAGACTATCTAGGACTGCGAAACTGAAAGGTGTAGCTCTTGTTATGTGAAGTTTATCTTTTGTAACATTGAAGTGTTTCTGGGAAGTTAATAATGGCTCAGATATCAATGCCAAATGCACAGTCTAGACTTCTCCCTCTTCACAGTTTGCAAAGATTTGCAGGCTGTAATTAAACCCCGCACTTTCTTTTAGTCTCCTGTTAGAGCACCTTGTCATTCACTGTACGGTTCTGACACAATTCCCATTTCTGCTGGCCTGCCCATATCACCCTGTCCCTCAGGAAATGGTCTGTGTAGAAAGGCATAAGCTTCAAAGAACAAACTAGATCTAGAAACATCACCACAATCACTCCTCAATATTACTCCAGAGTCCCACAGAATACTAATACTTGTTCAGTAGTATCATGAATAATTAAACACAACTGGCATTGTTTTAAACATTCGTCCAACATCTTCAATTCACGGCACAAAGGCAAGTATTTCAGAAGCATGGATCTTTGAAGGATCTGTTTCATGATGAACATTAGTTGAAAATTACATACAAAAAATATGACATCAGAAAAGTATACCAGGTTTATAGGATAGAATTAATCTGCATATATTGTTAAATTTAATATATGTTTTAGTTTCTTTTAGTAATATTCTTGTATTTTAGCTTGTTGCCTGGCAACACTATTTTTAGATATGCAAGTAATGTGTATCTTTGCAAATTAATCTCTGAAACGTGGTTGCTGAGTCCTTTCTAAATAGATATTTTCAGGATGCTGAAATACAAATCAATATAATAACCATCTCTCTAGCACTTAAAAATGATGAGTAGAATGAAAAAATTCTACCAACAAAACCACACATTTTATAAATCTGCTGTGGGGCATCATTATCTGTATGTCACAACACATAAAAATTTAGAACCACAGAACTGTGAAACTAGTTTAAGTGTCATTATTAAGACTTCTCAATGTGCTGAACAGTTGCTGAAGATTCTCAGATAAATTAACAAATGAAATTTTTGCCTATGGCTGTTGATGGAATATGTGATCAATACTTTTCAAAGTTTTCAATTTTGTTATCACTGGCAAAAATGCATGACTATGGAATTTTTTTAAACTATTATATTGCAGAAGTATATTTAAAAACTAGTCATGATTTTGTTTCATTTGGATTATTTTTGGTGCAACAAAATACAAGCTAAAAGAAAAATGCTGTGTTTGTTGGAAGGAGTTATTTTTAAAAAAGAAATTGAAAGGGAATATAACAACAGGATTACTTTGGAGTTTTTTATTCATGATAAATCCGTTCATTTTGATTTACTTTTTAAAATTTTACATATGCATATTCATGCAGTTAATACTATGCAGTATTCTAGTGGTGCTATTACAATATTCTCGATTTTTTTCTCTTTTTTTTCCTTGTGTGAAATGTTTCATCATTACAGATGACCATGTGGTATAGGTCTTTCTTGTGGAAAAGGTGATATTTTTTATCTATTTTTCTCACAGTTGCTTCAAATTATAATCATTGCTCAAGAAGATGGAAGATCCATGAAGACTGCATTATCTGTTGGATTGTGCAGGGTGGCAGTTTTTCCCACTTGGAAATCACAGCCCTGTGTCTATGTGAATTTATTTATTAAAGTGCATAAAAAAGCAAAGTCTTTTACTTAGAGTGGTCATTCTTTTCTTATGTATAAGTTTAATAGCTTTACCAAGGCCCACTATCATTAGTTTACTGTGGAATATCAAGAGTTTCAAGTCCTGACTCTGCTAATGTAATTTTTCTGGCGTTAACAAAACATTGCAATATCTATAACTCTGTTAAAAAAAAATCATCATTTAATAGCTGTATATGGATTTTGTTAGCCCTAGGTACTAATCTCTCTACAACAGTTTCTGTTGTATCAATTCACATGTAAAAAAACATGTGAAACTCACAAAATTATCGATTTTTTTTTTTAAGGTTTTAATATTCAGGATGACACACCTTATCAAATGCATAATGACCTCCATGTTCTTATGACAATAAATGCTCAAACATGGTGCTTGTATTTTTTTCTAATACTGTGAAATATTTGTACTCAAGAATACCCCAAAACAACAGGAATATGATTTAAGAGAGTCTTTTGCATCATTTGTGACCTTGAAAATTACCCTGAAAGTATGATGGGTTTCTCCTGTTTATATTCTTATTCTTCTTACCTTGTTACATCTTTCAAAATTCTGAATAGGATTTAAGTGGAGGATCTACTAGTCCTTAGTATGGAGAAGAATATTTTTCTTGCCATCTCAGCTAGAATGATAAATTGAACCAGAAACTGATACAACAGATGAATAATAAATATGGCACAACAAGGACTGAATCTCAAATGAGATGAAACCTAAAATCCAGGACCAAATAAAACTGTAAATATTATTGTGATAAAGATGCCCTCTTTGATATCTATTGGGTTTTGCATTAAATGCTTCACCTTGCATATAAATATAAACAGGACTGTAAAGAATGTTTATTTTTCTGTTTTACAAGTGTGGCCTTTATCTCAGATGACAACAGCTCAAATCCTTGTAAGGGAAACAGAAAAATAAAGCACAGCAGTGTGATAACAGACCTTCAGAGCACTGTTTTCATAACGGCATCAAATACAGTACACTCAGAATTTTTTTTTTAAAGAACACTAGGATATTTCCTTTTTTTAAATGTGCCAACGACTACAACTAGAGGAAGCACTCAACTTTATTTTTGACCTTGAATTAAATAATTTTATTCATCAATTAAAAAGATAACTTGTGCAATTTGCAATTCCAAATTAAGCCATTATGGGAAAGAAACAATGAAAGCGTCTCTCTCAGAAAGGGTCTCTCCTATACCTCTTGAATGAACTTCTCTCTCCATGTTCTGCCCGGAGCCTGCTCCAGCATGGACTATTATGACTGAATTATTAGAGGTGCCTCTGCCCAAATAAAGATGCAAACAAGATCATATGATGAAGTCAAATAGTGTAGAATTTATTGAACATTAAATATGAGGGAGAGAGAGATAGAAAGAAATAGAAAAAAGAGGAGGGTGTGGGAGAGAAAGAGAGTGACAGAGAGACAGATTAAGTAGAAAGATATCACTGCTCTGTGGATCCTGATCCAATGTCATCCTGTTGGTCCTCTTCTTCCAGTCTTCTCAGTTGTGGGGGTACAATGAAACATAGAGTTCAGAGAGTTAATACATGTTCAGGTATTCTGGGAACACCCAAGCAGAGGGGGCATGGGGATGGAGTTTTACAACTGAGGCAGTGTGTGTAAGGGAAGACAACTGTCATGATGCACAGCACCATCCTGTCTCTGCTGGGTCTGCTTCTTATCAGCCTCTGGTGGTGGATGTTTGAGGCGGTGTCCGGAATCACCAACCCAAATAGAAAGTTATATCCTTGGTTTGAGGGTCTGAACCTCAGGCTGAAGCGTAGCTCGGCGTGGAAGAAGAAAGAGTGACTCTCACGTGGGTAGAAGATAGATGTTTATTGCTCATGGCTGAGCACCGGAGAGTGCCCTCCTGGGGTTCAGGTTTCAGGTTTTATATCAGGAGCATGGGGAGGGGCAAGGGTGAGCCATAACCAATACCAGGTAAGGAGGGAGTGACCAAGACCGAAGGACAATACACAGGAATCTGATACATGATACAGGGTTGAGATGAAATTCGACTGCAACATACACCGCAACAGATGTTAACCCCCTCTGTCTTTTGAAGACCAGAGGCTTCACCACCAGACACCCAGAACCTCTTCTCCTCCCTCTTTGTTGGGAGGAAAGAGCATGCAAACCTGGCCTCAGCAGATAAGGCTGTGCGCTGTGGCCTCTCCTTGCAGGACCTAGCCTTGTTTAATTCTCCTTAGACCTGAGATAATTGAACAACAGTACCACATTTATCTCATCTCAAGTTCCTGTCAGGTGGCTTAACTCACAGTCCAAAATTCTGAAACCAAGGAGGCATATTTGGGGGGGACAGACCTTGGTGATTGCAGCTCCTTTGTACTGTTTGCCAGAGCGGGCAAAATCCTTCCATGATCTGAATAGTGTTCAAGACAATTGTGATTTTTAAGTTTCTTACATGGACTTCCCACGGAGTCACAGCTTCTTTGAGCATCCACCTGGTCCAGCATGGGGTCCTCCATGGGCTGCAGAGTGACAGGCTGCTTCACCATGATCTTCACCATGGGTTGCAGGGGAATCTCTGCTCTGGTGCCTGGAGCACTTCCTCCCTCTCCTTTACTGACATGGATGTCTTCATGGTTGCTCTTCACACATATTTTCCCTCCTCTCTTGTCTGTGTTCAGTTTTCTCCTGTGCATTAACTTTTTTCCTTTCTTATCTCTGTTATCCCAGAGGTGCTACCACTGTTGATGATGGGCTTAGCCCTGGCCAGTGATGGGTCTATCTTGGAGCTGTCTGGCATTAGCTCCATTTGATGAAGGGGAAGCTTCCAGCAGCTTTTCACAGAAGTGACATTTCTAACCTCCCCACTACCAAGACTTTGCCATGCAAAGCTATGAACCCAAAAGAAAATACAATCTTAATATTGATGAGTTTCTAACAGCTTTGCAATGTTTCTAGAACACCTCTACAATATTTTCCAAATGCAAATGGAAAAATAGATGAGAGAAATTTAGCAAGCAGGCCCCAGTAAAACTGTCTGGAAAAATCATGTGCCATGTAGAGATGATAAATATTTCTGTGATACCTTTGAGAAGACATAAAATAGGGAAGAGTTTTAACATTCTCTTCATTTCGCATATGTGGAACACTGAAGTTTGGCTAGGTACAGTTCATGTTTCACTTTTCTAAGCCAAGATAATCAAAACAGTTCCATGCTCAATCAAAACAAAGTAGTAAAGGAATTATAAAAGGTAAACAGTTATTAACTTGTCAGTGATTTTATTGATCACTCACTATAAGAAGGTGAAACTCAAATGGTATTCCATAAAGACAATCAATTGCATAATAGCCAGCAACAAATGTTAATGAACTGTTAAGAGGCATATATTATATATGATTAAGGTATAAATGATGAGTAACAAATTTCTCTAGCCTAATTTCAATACACATATCCTAAGCTGCATGCATGTGTCATGGTTTAACGAAACCATAGCAACGAAACCCCACACAGCTGCTCACATGCCTGTGCCATCAGGTAGAGAATTTGAAGGGAAAAAAATAGAGAACTCATGGGTTGAGATAAAAACAGTTTAATAGGGAAAGCAAAAGCTGTGCACACAAGCAAAGAAAAACATATAAATAATTCTCTGCTTCCCATGGGCAGGTGGGTGCTGAGAGCAGAGCCTCATCACATGCAATGGTGACTTGGGAAGTCAAACACCATCACTCCAAGCATCCTCCCTCTTTCTCCTTCTTCCTCCCACTTTATACATTGATCATGATGTCATATGGTATGACATATCCAGATTTCACAGACTTCACAGAATATTCGGAGTTGTAAGGGACCCACAAGGATCATTGCAACCAACTCCTAAGTGAATGGGTTTTTAGTCACTTGGGGTCACCTGTCCTGGCTGTGTTTCCTCTCAACCTCCCATGCAGTCCTAGCTTGCCAGTATGGCAGCACAAAAAGCAGAAAAGGCTTCGGCTCTGTGCACGCCCTGCTCAGCAGTAACAAAAACATCCCTGTGTTATCAACATTGTACTCAGCGCAAATCCAAAACACAGCCTCGTACTAGCCATTGTGAAGAAAAGTAGTCTAACTCATCCAAAACCAGAGCAGTATTTCATATAATTTATTCTGAAATAAGAAAAGACAGCAGCATACCATTTGACCTATGAATCAGCCTCAGGGGACAACACTGGCACGAGATTCCTCAGTTGAAACAAGAGAGTCTTGTCATTGGAAACCAGGATGTGAGACCCTTCACAGACTTAAACTTTTCTGTGTTTTTCTATAAAAGTAGTAAAACTCTTTCCCCTCCTCTTGAAACTGTCTTACATTTCAGCCAAGAACTTAACAGTCATGGCATCAGCTGGTGCACAAGCAAGAGGAATGCCAGCTGTACCCCTGCTGAAAGTGGAGCCTTATCATGGACCAATTTAATAAAGAAAACTCTTTGTCTGCTTTGGTATGGGAATGAATAGGAATGTCATTTATTCTTGAAATAGTTGTTCTTAAGCAATGATCTGATAAACATAGGTAGTAGAGGTTCATAACTCTATGTCTTGCAGGTAAACCAATTAATTAACATTTTTCAAGTTGTGTTGAGGAGGCATTGTTGAGAAGTTGAGCTCTGGAGCCTGAGGCAAGAGATCCTGAACTGGTGCACAACACTTTGCACAACAACGGGCAGGGGGCCTGTGGCACCAGCCAGTAATAGGCTGGACACTCTGAGATGCAGCAGGAGACAAGAACTCAGCAGGAAGGCCCCAGATTATTGGTGCACAGGGTGCATAGACTGTAAGTGTATGAAAGCCCAAGGAGTCTTTTGTTCAGACTCAACAGCTCAAGCATGTGCTGCACCATGATTAAATTATTTTAAGGATCCAGGGATCTGAGATGCCATCAAGGGAAACTGAGAGTCAAGTCATTAAGGAAACCTTGTCCAACTGTGTGGGTGTGATGTATGCAGGGAGTCAAGTGCAGCATTCCCTGGAGCTCACTGGAGCTGTCCAGTGTGAAGGGGCTTCACTCCCAGCACTGAAAGTCTCTGGTTATGCAAGTGTGACTGCCAGAGCATCTCCTGAATGGTCAGACAGGATAGTTTCCTTAAGATTTAAATAAATAGCATGAAGACAACAATTGTACTTAGCCCTGAAGTTCAATAATATTCTTACCTAAATATTTAAGAATACAAATATACCTAAATATTTAAAAATCCTACAAAAATTGTTAATAGCTTGAGCATTTTTGAGTCTATCAATGGAGAAAAAATATAAGCATAAGCATTCAAAAATTCTAAAAGTATATGATGCTGTGAAATTCTATTATATATTGGGGTTTTTTGGGTGCAAATAAAATTTGCCAATAATTTAAAGGCTGGTTATGGTTTACTTATACTTACTTTGTCTAATGAGTTGCACTGGAACAGTCTACACAGAAAGATGAATTTGTGCTTGGAGTAAACCTTCATGACAAATTAATTTCAGTAGACTCTGCTAGAGTTAGTCATTGAATAAGCAGGTTTTTTCAGAAAGAAAAAGGTTTACAATATTCACTAAAGTCATATACCGAAAGAGATTAATTAAAATCCTGTACTGGAAAGTTTAATGTTCTTGTTAACATAAGTTTAGACCTCTGCCTTGGCCTTTATTAGACTAATGGGAAAAAAAATTTATCATCATATTTTCTCCTTGCTGTTTTCTCAGGGAAGAATGTAAAGAATTTTTTTATTAAACACTTATGTAAAAAATATGTACATTCTGCAAAGAGTTAAAATTTATTTGATCAGTACAATTCATTTTCATGATGTCTAAACCAATAGTTCAAGAATGTTAAGATTTTAAAATCTAAACTCAGTGTCTATGCTGTATGTTTTATTAATAGCTCTGTTATTGATTTTTTAAGCATTAAATAATAGTTAAAAGGTCATTTACAAGCTTCAGAATGGACGTGTGCTCTCCTGACCCAGTGTTGTACAAATAAACGAGGTGATGTTATATTTCACAGGCTTAAAGAATCCAGCATATTACTGCCAGCCCCAATTATTTCAAAATAATAAAAACCTTATAGATCTTTAGACTTGGTGTGTGTGTGTCTNTTTTTTTGGGGGTTTTTTTTTTTTTTTTTTTTTTTTTTGGTTTTGTTTTTTTGGGGGGGGTTTTGGTTTTTTTTTTTTTTTTTTTTTTTTTTTTTTTTTTTTTTTTTTTTGTGGTGTCCTGGTTCCAGCCAGGAGAGGGTTCATTTTTGCAGCATCCAGGAGGAGCAGGGCGAGGGCCCTGAGGGTATTTTATACCACCCCACACCATGCACAGTTAGGTCACTTCTTTCTGTGTTCTGCTGGAGAGTGTGGTCAGGTAATCACGTGTGAATCATTTCATCTCTCTTGTACACTCTACTATTAGTATTGTTACTTTTCGTTTTTGTTATTTAATTGCTGCTTCCAGTAAATTGGTCTTATCTCAATCCATGATCTTTACCTTTTCTGTGCCTTCCATTCATCTTTATCCCACCATAGGAGCAAGAGAGGGGAAGTGAGCAAGCAGCTCCTGCTCTGGGGTGTTTTCAGCAGAAACAAAAAACTGGGGAATGTGCTTCCTAAACCACAATATTTTGGTTTTTTTTTTTGTTTTGGTTTGGTTTTTTAAATTACTATGTGAAAATCTGAGGGGAGATTGTTGTGGTTTTGGTTCATATAACACATTTGAGGCAGTTGTCATGGTTTCTTTTAGCAACTTGACAAGTAGAAGTTACAAAATGTATGCCAGACTCTTCTTTCAGGTGGTATTAGTCCAGAAGGTAATGTTTCTGTTCAAAATGAAGGTTGAATCTCTTTGATCATTGGAGTTTCCAGACTACGAGATGCTGAAAGTTTGTCCATTTTTTTTTTTAACAATATTGGGGTATTCACTTGAACCATTTGGTGTAAATCTAAGTCAAATACAGCAATAAGTTATTTTCTGTACCAATGATATTACCTAGAAAAATCTGAGTAAAACAGCAATGTAGCCAGCTGTCTATTTTTCAAAAAATGGGTAGATAGTTGATATCCTTGAAGCCTCAGCTTTTCTGCCAGATTTGCTTTAAAAAACAGTCTTTCAAAGTTATCCAGAAAGGGCACGTGGATAAACCCAGATGGACCCAACCAGGAAATCAAGCTAATTACCCCTGATGTGGCACTGCTTTCCAATTCTGAACAGTTTTTTTAAAAAAAAAAAAAAAAAGAAAAAAAAAAAGTACATGAAAACCCACAAAGGGAGGACAAATGAAAATCTCCATTTCAGATAAATTGCCAGCAGGAAAAAGAGATTGCTAGATATTTTTCAGGAAGCACCTATTGCTCAGCTTTGCACAGCTGATTCAGTAGCAAAGGAAGTTCAATTGCAGCACTGCTGTTTTGTTCCAGACCATCCAGCTCTACCTACTACACAGCTGATGATTATGACTGAGTATAGTTCTGCCACAATGACTTAAAGGCTTACTCTGGCATAGTGCCCTTATTATTGTACAAATAGAAGTGAATTCTGTGTCCACAAAATAGCTGTTATGTGAATGAAATAAAAGTTTTACTATTGAGTATAGCACATCTCCCCATACCCATCTGTCTTTGAGAGGTTAAAGAAAGATCCTGAGCTGTTGCTCAATGGCATTACTATTCTGGTCATGTCTGAATTCAGCCTTGATTAAAGCACACTGTTCTCAAGCCATGGATCTTTTGCTGTTCTCTCTGTTATTCTGAAGCATTGCACAGGAAGCTTAGCAGAGAACAAATAACTTGCCTTTGAAATGCAGGTGTTGGTGATGTTCCTGAACTGGCACAGCATTTCAATTAAAGTTGACAAAGATCTATTGGATCATCAGATCAACCCTTCTGAATCAGCAGTATATTTCTCTGAAATAAAGGCTTTATCTTCTTCTGAAGCTTTAGCTTCTGTTTAATAGCACTACTCCAAGAGCAGAATCATTAGGAAGCTGTATCTAATGAGCCTATTCATATTCCCAGTGGAAGGAATCCATCTAGTTTAAAAGAGCAACAGATCTTTTCTTATTCTGGTTAATGAATTAAGGGGTCCAGTCAAACATCCATTAATTATCTGTAATTTAACTCATCTGCACAAAAAGATGATTGGTATCTTCAAAAAGTAGATGTGCTTGTCAACTTGTCAATGTAACCTATAGGATGGTCCATACTCACAGGGAAATACAAAAGCACTTCTGCTGTTTTGCTCCCAACAGGGACACCATCCTTTGATCAAGGACTCTGCACTGATTTGAGCACTCTCTAGCCAGAAAAATTGTGACTTCTGATGATAGCCAGGCATAGCCTTCTGCTTTGTGGTATCTTCTGTCTTTGATAGCACAACACAAGCTTTCAAAATATATTTAACAGTACAAAAAATATTGAAAAAGAGTTTTCATTGCTCTTTTCTCTGATGGTTTTATGCTTCCCTCTTGCTACCTGTTCCCCTAGTATTTTCAAAAGTTTTGTCATTCTGGCATTAAGGCCACCACTTCAGAACATCAATAGAAACAACAAAGTCACAGTGAAGTAGTGATTCACTTGGAAATATCTGCTTTATGGACTAGATTCACTTGATGGTATTAGTTTGCGTATTTATTCCAAAGTTTTAAGTTATTTTCAGTGCTTTCAGTATGTTTATATAATTTTATGCTATAGAGTGAATGAATAGAGTTACAGAGTGGATGGAATTGCTTACTGTGCTTTCATACAGAACAAAAATTATTGAAAGACCCTTTTTTAAGGCTTCAGAATCAGTCAGATCCTGCATTCTTTCCTTTTTATGTCCCTGGGTATCTGAATGGCCTGAATAAAGTGTGTCATCCTTAGCTATATTACTTACCCAAATATTTGAAAAAATTGATTGCAAATATTAATTGATTCAACATGTACCAATTTGATTAAAGTAATGGTTTTCTCAGATGTGTTTCTGCACTTGTAGCACTCATTAACTTAATACCTAGCCTTAATTTTTGACCTGTTATTAGATGAGTGTTGCCGTAGGAAGAAAAGCATTTGGAAGCTATTTCTACTCCTCAGTGCTGGTACATGAATGCTTTATTTACATAGAAGATACAACCACGGCCCTTATGATCTTTACTACAGAGATTGGAGCTCTGTACTTGTCTGATAAGTTGTGAGAATAAGCCATTTTTCTGAAGTGTTTATTACACAAGTTGCAGTAAATTCTTAGTCTGGAGAAAGGGAGAAAGAAACTAAGTGAAAACAGAGTGACAGCTGATTAGGCTGATATTGACAGTTTAACTTAGATGATAAGGTCAAAAGTTTACATAGTGTTATCATAACTCTGGAAAAAGCATCAGCTCTTATTTCAACACTGTACACAAAGTGTGACCTGTGGTGTCTTAAAGAGAGGCTCATCTATTAATTACTCTTTTTATATAATATATGCCCTACATTTTATATCTCTCATTCTCTGTTTTTCCATTCATGGTTTAAAAACCCCACATATCCTCAAGCTTAAGCAAATATGATTTAAAGAGAAAAAAATCCTCAAGAAAATTAGTGAAGCAGATTGACTTATTGTTATTACATGATTATTGAGAGATGCCTTTGCCCAAATTAAGCTGCAAATGAGACCATATGCCAATGTCAATTGTACAGGTGTTATTTAACAGTAAATGTGAGGTAGAGAGAGAGAAATAGAAAAGCAAGGAGATGGAAAGAAAGGGACAGATTAAGCAGAAGATACCATTCTGTGGATCCTGTGGTGTTGTGTTGGTCCTTCTTCACCCTGGGTTACTCAGTGGGGAAAGGGTCTCAAGGTATTTCAAAATTTTTCAGTATTTATACACTGTACCAAACAAAGGAATTAATGCTCATTGGCTACACAATTCTCTTATTTTATTGGTTAAATGATTTACTTCCTTCTAATGCTTGGTAGTTGATGTGCTCAATCTTTCCTTTTTGAGTTTGTTGGCTATGAGTTGGTGGCCACAATCTCCCTCTGACAGAATTACCTTTTACCCAGTCCAAGCTGATTTCAGCAGGTTCTGTGTTGGCTTTCCTTGTGGCACATAAACTCTGCATTCTTTATGTCTATTATCAGTGATACATTCTTCTCCCCCAGTTTTGATTACCTCGTCCTTGGTCTGAGATAACATCTGGACAACAATACCACCTTTATTTTATCTCTAGTTCCCATTATGGTTACCTAACTTCCAGTCCAACCTCTGGGTATCCACAGAGGCATATCTGGGGGAGGGGTGTGTGTGCGCTTCAGTGGTCACAGATGCCATCTGTCCCATAATTCGGGGTGATCTTTATTTGACTGTGATATGTGCACAAGCAGTTTCTTCTTTACATGGTTGGCCATAAAGGGAATTTTTGTCTGGATATTACCCAGGATGTGCTACCCAGATCTTGCCTCTGGCAGACCTGGAGTTATTGCCATCCTGACACTCCATTTTTTGCTTATTTCATGGCAAAGTCCTTTAGTGGCCTTAACAGTGTTTGACACAGCCAACTGTGATATTTAGGTCATTACACTTTTAAAGCCCCAAGTCTCAGTATTTGGGCCAGTCCTGTTTAATATCTTTATAGATCATCTGGACAGCCTGGATGCGTGGGCTGTGGCCAGTTGTACAAATTTGAACAAGGTGAAGTGTCAAGTCCTGCCCTTGGGTCACAAAAACCCCATCCAAAGATACAGGCTTGGGGCAGTGTCTGGAAATCTGCCCAGTGGAAAAGAACCTGGGGATGCTGGTCGATGACTGTCTGAATATGAGCCATCAGTGTGTCCAGCTGGCCAAGAAGGCCAATAGAATCCTGATCTCTATCAGAAATAGTGTGGCCAGCAGGCCTAGAGAAGTGATAGTCCCTCTGTACTGGCACTGGTGAGGCCACACCTTGAATCCTGTGTCCAGTCTTGAGCCCCTCACTACAAGAAAGACATGAAGGTGCGGGAGGGAGTCCAGAGAGGGGCAGTGAAGCTGGTGAAGCACCTAGAGACTGAGTCCTGTGAAGGAGCAGCTGAAAGACCTGGGTTTGTTTATCCTGGAGAAAAGGAGGCTCAGGGGAAATCTTATCACTCTCTGCAATTACCTGAAAGGAGGTTGTATCCAGGTGGAGGTCTTTTCCTCTCCTCTCCTCTCCTCTCCTCTCCTCTCCGGCAACCAGCAACAGGACAACAGGAGAGCCTCAAGGTACAGCCTTAAGCTGTACCAGGGGAGGGTCAGGTTGGACATCAGGAAGAATTTCTTCACTGAAAGGGTGGTAAAGTATCAGAACAGGCTGCCCAAAACCCCTGGAAGTGTTCATGAAACAACTGGACATGGCACTTGGTGCTGTGGTTCAGTTGACATGGTGCTGATTGGTCAAAGGTTGGAATCAATGATCCTGGAGGTCTTTTTCCAACCTTAATGATTCTATGATAATATGATTCTTTATATACCATTTCCATGGTGGTATGTAATAATTTCTTTAATTACCATAGAGTTTTTACCTCAACAGCCTTGCCTGGGAGGCCTGGTCTACACTTTACTGATTCTCCTTATGAAAAAAAACATTTTTTGACATCTGTTTTAATGTTTTAGTCCTTAAACTCTCTTTAATCTCTTTGTCCTACTGGTAATCATATTAGGTGGAAAAAATAACAAAATAGCTAATATCAGGATACAGTTCTTCCTGATCCCTACAGTGAACTTTAAAAAAAAAATCTCTTTATCTGTATTATGCAGTTTAAATAAGCAAAGGTTAATGGTACCTGCTTTTGTACAAGCCTGGGGTTAATCTTATAATTCTCATTTCTCCACAGTATTAGCTGCATATATGATCTTTTTATTTAAATTAGCAAGGAAGAAATATCAAAGGAAAATAACAATAAAACCAAACTTAAAATCCAGCAACAACAAAAAAAAGTTCTCAAATTCTTCTTTATAATCCATATACACTGCAGGGTTTTGCATTTTGTTCTTTGCTAAACAGTGTGTGTGGTATTTTTTTTTTTTTTTTTGGAAAGGCACCTATATTTAATTTCTTCTTAAACTGTTTAACTGTTTGGATTTTTTATGAGACTGTACTTTCTTGGTTTTTTGACATTAAATTTGTAATAAGCCAGAGTAGTTTGGTATTCACCCGTGTGTCACAGTCTTTGAAAGACACAGACTTGTACAACCTGTGTGCTTTGGTGGGATGACCAGAAGAGATGGCTTGAACTAACATTGTTTGAAAAACAGTCTGATTTTTGAGGTGAAGATATCTAGGAAAGAGCTGTTGTATATAATTATTCTTTCTGCTTCCTTTTGCCATGCTTCTCTGTGAGAATATTCAAAATGAATATTGCTGCAGAGGAGCAGAGTTGTTCTACTCATGAGGATACAGCCCAGATCCTCATGTCATGTAACCGTTTCAGTCTTAGAAATGTTTTCTCAAAAGATGCTTATGTGATATAAGAATATCCCTATGCCCAACTAATTTCCCATTATATTTTAAATTTAAAATGCAATTTTGGCTTTCACAAAGAGCCAATTTTTGCTGTTTCAGTTGCAAAGTGGCTGTATCTAGTGACACAGGGATACAAGAAATCAATCCTACTGGTTTATTAAATAAAGTTGAAGACAGTTCAGCTAGAGGAAAAAATGGGCATAAGTTCAGATATAACTATTTTGGAGACTCATTGGTGCCCAATGACAATATTAAGATATTTGAATGGGTTGTCTATAATGCAAAATTCATTATAGAATTATAGAATCACAGAATGGCTTGGGTTGGAAGGTACCTTATGGATTATCTGGTTTCAACCCAACTGCCATGGGCAAGGATATTTTTCACTAGATGAGGTTGCTTAGAACCATGTCCAGCCTGGCATTGCAGATATCCAGGGCTGGGGAATCCACAGCTTTTCTGTTCCAACAAACTGTTCCAGCACCTCACCACCTACACAAATAAAAAATTCTAGTAAAAATTTCTACATAATATCCAATCTAAACCTACTCTCTTTCCATTTGAAACCATTTCCTCTTGTCTTGTCACTACACGCCCTAGTAAAAAGTCTGGCTCCATTCCTTCTGCAGGCTCCTTTCACATACTGGAAGGCTGCAGTTAGGTGACCCCAAAGCCTTCTCTCTTTCAGGCTAAAAAATCCCAGTTCTCCCAGCCTTTCCCCACTGGAGAGGTGGTCCAACTCCCTAATCATCATGATTGATGATTGATGTCCTTCCTGTAATGGGGCCCCAGAGCTGCAGCACTCCAGGTGGGGTCTCACCAGAGTGGAGCAGTGGGGCAGAATCAGTCCTTCTTGGCAGGGCTGCTTTGGATCTGTTCCTTCCCCAGCCTTCTGTTGATACAAGGGTTGCCCTGACCCTGCTGCAGCACCTTGCACTTGGTACTGTTAAAACTCATGACATTCCCATGGACCCACTTCTTGACCTTGTCCTTGTTTATTCATTACATATATTATTAAAATATCTTTTGGACTGAAATAATAATTTAATGATGCTCTTTGGAAGACTGAGGCACTCCCATAAAAACAAAACAAAACAAAAAGTCAGACATAATGGAGAAGGCAGAGTCATAGCTAAAAGAAATTAATGCAGTTATGGGAAGTAACAGCAGTATCTACCTGGACACATGTGAGGATATATAAAAATTCAGTATCAAATTCTGAACTAAATATATCACCTCATCAATTAGAGAATGTTTCAGTCTTGGGTTTGGGGACAACAATCAAATACTAAGAAGTAGTTTCACTGTCTTCCATTACATGAAAGTTGCTGCCGTGCGATATTTGCTACACTTTCTATATCTTGTAATTGTCATTCTGATTTTTAGAGCCTCATGTTTTAGTTCAAAAGATTATGCCAGTCCTCCTTGTCCCAAGAAGAAAGAACATTCCCCTGAAACAAAAAATATTTTCCTTTGAATCCCACTTTTGTTTGGTATCATTGTTCAATCCCAGATGAGAACTTTTGTGTTTCAATGAGAGAGTATCCAAACAAACACAGATCTATTAATTTACCAATATAACTATTTCAAATTTGGATTCAGAACAACTATTAATCACTTTTATTACACAAGCTGTATTATTTTAAATTTTTGTCCAATCTGTTCACTCTGTTTATTTGTGGAATCTAATATAAAAATATTCAAGAAGTGTCGGGACACAATCCTGCGCCATGTGCTCCAGAGGATGACTCTTCTTGAGTCAGGAGGTTGGACCAGATAACCCACTGTGGCCCCTTCCAACCTTACCCATTCTGTGATTCTGTGATTGTGATTCTGTGATGCTGTGATTCTGTGATTCTATGAATATAGCTTACTTATCCTTGGAAGATTTAAGTTTGTTCATATAAGCTACAAGGTTGTTTACAGTCACTTAGACTTGTAATATTAAAGGCTTTAAACTACCCTGCCTTAAAAAGCCTAGCAACCACATGATATATACATACAACCAAAACTTTTTCAGAGTCAGGGTGAAAGGATAAGCAGTAATTGAAAATAGTAGGCATAAAGCACAACAAATGCAGAATGGAAAGGTTTGCATTTACTTTGCATATCTATAACTAGAAACAATAGTTACAAGCAAAGAAGAATTATGCCCAGAAACAGCCAGTACCAATCCCTGACCTAATATAAATTTTTCCAGCTCCATTGATTTCAATAGAGGTAGAAAATTCACAGCAGTGAAAGCTGTAGGCCATTTTATTGTCCTGATTCTGTTCTTGCCTGTGTGCTGCAAGGAATGGATATCACAGACCCTGGTTTATCTCTCACCCTGTGGAAGATGAATTTGTTCCTGGATAGTTTTAATGTGCTTTAGTCATGAAGCAGCAGTAGGACTGGTGAAGAACAGGAACACTTCACCCATTGCAAATTCTGTGCATTCTCACTTCATCTGTATATGTAGGCTACTGGTGAGGGAGAGCAGTATATGAGAAGACACATGAGCTGCAAATACTTCTGGAAGCAATCATCTGCATGGGCTCTGGAGGTCTGAGAAATTATGAAAATCCAGCCTTTCTCTACTTGCTATTACATAGTTTTAATTGATGGGATTCAAAAGCGATTTGAAAGTCTCAGGGCACAATTCTGCATAGGTTTGCATGTCATATCACATTTTCCTCATAATTTATTAATTTTAATTCATAATTTAAATGAGAATGTTGTAAAACATTGCTCTAGCTGAAGTTGTTGAAAATCAGTGTTCTCTACCTTTTTCCTTTGTTCAGTTCTCTGCACCACGAATCTGACATAAAGATAGAGGAAACTTAAAGGAAGGGAAGTTTTTGGCAGACAAAAAAAAAGGTATAGCCAAACAAAATAACGCGGGTTTGTATCTAGAATCATATTCTTTAAAAAAAAAAGGTTAACAGCTTTTATTTGCAAAAATCTTCTGGTAACTAAGGGAAGGGGACCAAACCAGATTCAGCTCAACAGCCCTTGGCAATACAATTTGAATTGATGGTGAGATGCCAGGTGGGAAACTGTAGTGAAGCTGAACATACAGAAACATTAAGGAATACCTTTGAAGACATTGTCACATATATTGTCACATTGTGTGTGACAGTATAGGAAACAGTTAATGAAACAGAAACGACTCTTCATTTTCTCCTCTTGACCTCTTATTACAAAAACACAAAAGGGCACTGTGTAAAACTGAATGATAGGAGATTAGAAAACTATTTTCTACAACATATAATTAGCCAGCTATAGTCATTATCCTCAGTATCAGCAAGAATAAGGGCAACAGTTAATAATGTAGTGAGGTGCTTGCACCAACGTTGATTCCAACAGGATTTGCTAAATAAACACCAAGATATTGTAATAAATCCCCACAGATTTAGTTTACGATCCTCTGAAAGCATGATCTCTGGATAATAGCTTTGCATATAGTTGGTTATGCTACCTTACAGGGACACAGAAAATACACAGGTTGCCTGTTAGGCATCCCAGTGTATCTGGCAATATGCAAGAACCCCAGGGGTGCTCCAGCACAGGGGATCCCCAGTTTTTTAAAGGTGTTTGCTGGTCAGCAGGAGCACCCAAAATAAATACTCTATCAGCACTCATGGAGCTGGGATCCGTGAGCTACATCATGGATGTAGCATGTCAGCAGATATTAGACATGAATAATTTATGGCATATTATAACTTTTGTGGATTTAGATGCCATGATCTCATTAGAATTTGAAAAACAGACTTTTTTTTTTGGTTGGCTAAAGTAAGAAGAGAGAGATTAAACTGAAATATTTATACCAAAATAAAACATATAAAAACCCCGAACTATTTTGGAAGAAACAGAAATCCTTTTGATTTAAAGCATGGGCCATTTTCTATATTGGATTGTTTTCTACACATGGTTCAGGCTAGCAGGTAGTGCTGGTGGCATAAACAGGGTTGATCTGAATGTGCTTTTGTTCATATGAGCAAAATCCAGGGTCTTCTAGTTAGCTGCAGTTAGCCATGCTCAGTTCTTCTTCTGATGAGAGCCTCTACATCTGTCAAACCATTACACTTGGTCACATTTTCTTTTGTTTAATTTTAACCTCTCTCATCACCTTTACTTTCTCGTGTCATTTTTTAATCTCTCTGAAAGGATATGCAAGAGAAAGGACTTAAAATTATTTTTTTTTTAGAAATGCTTAATGTAGGTGTGTATAAAGACAGAATTCAATTTCGGTATATGTTAGCTAATATAGACTTGAAAGAATTGTCTGAATTTCTCATGCATTCTGAAAGGCTTTGGACCTGGTTCAATGAGTATTTGAGTGTTACTAGACGATAAAGCCCTTCCTTTCCTTGTCAGGAGTTAAGGTTTCTCTTTCTACTCAATCAGCACTGCGAAGAGCTTAACATGGAGCTCTGACTCCTCTTGAGAAAAATGTGAGTCTTTGTTCAATGAAGACCACTTCTTGGTGTATTGTTGCAAACAGGTTGCTTGGACAAATTACAGGCATTGAAAAATGGCATATAAATACCATAATCCTGTTATACAAAGCAATATTACAAGCTGTGTAGGCACTGAGTCCCACATTCATAGGACCACTTCAAAAGATTTAATACTAGAATTTCAGAGAAGGTTAATGAAAGTAGTAAATGATATGCTAGAATTTGTAGGAAACAAGGCAGCAGAAAGAGCAAGACATTCCACTCCACCCTCACTCTGCCTTTTTTATGATGGCAGCTAAGTAGTCAAACTGACCATTCCCCTAGACAGAGAGAATTTAAAGTCACTATAGGCAATTTTATTACATTGCCCTCTCCAGTCTTCAGGGTTGCACTCTTGGAAGCTGGCCTGGATAAGAAAGGCAACTGCTAGATTTCTGTGCTGGATACTTCATCTAGACCAGGAGCCCGGTGGGGTTTGTGAACAATCACTCTCATAAAAACCCTACTTAGTGGAATATAGGCAGGAGCTGCTCTCTCTTAGTGCTGCAAAAAAAAGTTTACATTTTCCCCCACCTTTTTCGCTTGGGCAAGTATGGATTACTGAAATACAAAGAGAAAGGCTCCTCTCTGGCTGAACGTGGCAAATGAGGTTTCATCATTTCCAGACATACATATTCACATTATGTGTGGAAAGTTATATAGCTACACATTTATTTCAGTATGTGTAGTTTATTTCATAGTTCTGAATGTACAGAAAAAATACAATCCTGACCATTCTAGAAGACATACCAAAGATTCAAAACTTTTTGCTGGGATTTCAATTTAATTTAGTTTCTTAATGCTTATAAGGAGATTGTTATAGTATTAAATGAGATCTGTTGCTGATGACAACTGCTTCAGTAATTGTAAAATCTAAAAAATAGATGGGGCTATTTAAGCTGCTTCAAATTTTGTAGCATAATTTATTTAGTTAATACATTCAAATATAGAAAATCATTAATAATTTGAAATATGAAGCAATGTTTTTCTATAGGTATGTTTTATATTAAAAACAATGTATGCAATTCCCTTAATAGTGTTGGGGGAACAATTAGTCTAAAATGGTATACTGACTTAGTCCGCAACTGCATTTCTTGACCTCTCTGTGTCACAAATGAAATCCGGATTAGATAGGAAAGAATTACTGTGGAAGATTCAACAGAGCTCTTTGCTGGCATGTGAAAAACAAGGTTTATTAGCAGGGTTGTGGTTGTGTAGTCATTGCAGTGTTTACAGTTCCTTCATCTCCAGGTGCAATTACCTTATCTAAACTCACACATATTAATTGTGTGATATCATACATAAATACAAACTGCCTTTCCTCTTCTAATAAATAAATTCATTTATTATATTTCCTTCAGCATAATTATGTTTTTAAAATGTTATAATGCAACTCTAGAGCGTTCCTTATAGTGATTTTTTCAAAGCTCCTTGAAATCACCAGATAAATGAAACTAAGTACAAAATAACAACTATTATTATTATTATTATTATTATTATTATTACACAGAAAGTATGGTCAAGACTGAGTACAGTAGGTGTATACTTATACATCTATATATTTATACTAGTAATGTCTGAATTATATTTCAGGATTATTTCATGTGGAAAATTAAAGTTGTAGTACTTTACCAAGTTTTAACAGGGAAAAGACATTCAGGAAAATTCTACAGGGTTTTGTTAACATCTCTCAAAAATCTCCAGTACTGTGTAAAGGATGGGATATATTTTTCTCAGAGACTTTGTACTGGTAGCCACCCATTTCAGACTCTGAAGATCTCTGTAGATTTATAATAATCTCCACTTTAGACTCTCTCCAAGAAGATCCAGGACCAAAATGACAGAGTCCCTGTTTTAATCACTTCCTCTGCAGTGTGCAGTGATGCCATGATAATTAGAGAATTCCTGTTCTAAGGTGTTCTCTGAACTCCTTAAGAGAGATATTTTTTATGAGCATGAAAATTATAGTACTCTTGCTTCTTTCAGACTCAGTGGAATGAATTTAAAAGACATGTGAAGATCTGTAAATCTGTAGGAGTATAAAATCTAATCTTAAAGAGTTTCTGCAATAGCTGCAGTTTGAACAGGACTACATTTAAAGCAGACATTTCTAGCCATGTAGTATGCCACAACAGTTCAGCAGCTGACCTAACCCAGAAAGACTTTACAGCTGGTGTTGAATGCCTTGTCATAGCTTCTTTGCTGCATTGTTAAAACCAGGGTGAGGATCTTTACAGTGGCAGCAGTACCATTGTGTGTAACCACAGATGTACATAGAGATTGATCTGATCCAGCAGGAGATGTATGAGTTAAACATGCATCTCTAACCTAATTACTGATATCAATGGAGAAAAGTAGACACATGGAGAGATTAATTAATTTGACTGAACTGCTGACTAAAAGACACTGGCCACAAGGGACAGGAGCCTACATAACTACCTTAAATCAAGACTTCTAAATTCTGGTGCTGCATTAGAACAGAAAAATCCCATTCACACTGCTTAATGGATCAGAAAAAGATAAAGTAGGTTCCACTTAAGACTTCACTACTTAGAGTTTCACTCCAAACCAGAAAAGAAATGAATCAGAGAGTCAGGATGGAGGTCTTGAGACAGCAGATACTCCTGAGAATAGTATAATGTCTGAAATTATCCTATTGTAGGAAGCATTCAAGCATAGAATATTGCTGTGTGCCTCACAAATTTCATAGAATAGGGCAAACACCTGCCTGGAAAGAGTCCACACAACCTTCATATACATCTCTAAGCATAAGCTTAAAAAATATGTTATTTTTCTTTCCATCCTCTAGGTCATTGAAAGGAAATTAAGTGTCCAGCTTTGAGGGAGTTCTAAGGATGGAACTAAATTTAACAGAATAGCAATAGATGCCTGTGGCTGTCTGGAGAGATGCTAGTAAAATGTTAAAGGGGGAAGAGGAGGGAGACATTATCTTAAGACTTCAGATATTTCTATGTAGGAAAGCAGTCTATATCACAAAACAGAAAATGATGGTCTCAAAATCTGGTTAAATA
Organism: Sinosuthora webbiana; assembly: GCA_013397395.1. NCBI lineage: Eukaryota > Metazoa > Chordata > Aves > Passeriformes > Sylviidae > Sinosuthora > Sinosuthora webbiana. The sequence continues at coordinate 314,210 of VXBN01009076.1, forward strand.
GGATGAAAAAACTACTTTAAGAACACCTATAATTGTAAGGCTCCATCATGCAGCATTAATTCAAAGCAAGTTTTTCTATGAAATCTTATCTGAGTAGTTTTAAAATTTTCATTTTAAGTGAAAACTTTTACTTTCCAAATGATTAAACTTATGAAGCGGGCTTATCTATTTCTGTGGAGTGAGACTTCCAACCTTAAGACAAACCTGTTATATCACATACAAAAAGACAACCTTCCCTTTAATGGAAAGAGAGATAAGAGTTTTGAATGCAGAACCTCATGAGCTCAGTGACCTCCTACCAAGACAAGTATGGCAGCGTGTAAACCTGAACATATTCATAAACAGTGAATTTTTAAAAATAATTGACTAGATTTATTGTCTTGGGTTGCAATATGCAACCAAAAATATGTATTCTACTTGCCATCTCTTGAAACCAGTTGGGGGAGGTGTTTTTCTTTATCTCTTGTATAAACTTTTCCTCATAACTTGTGGTGGTGGAGGGGACAGGTGTCTTCTGTTAATGGGCCAGCTGTTAAAACCAGTTAGGGCAGTGTTCTAATCTCTTCCACAACCCATCCTTCCTCATTCCATTGTGAGATGCTCCACCCAGTAGGAGAAGCCAAGCTTCCTACCTGGATAAAACCTGCAATTCAGAACACAAAGGAAGACTGTTTTGCACTGGATTCCAAAGGAAGACTGGACCCATCCCCTACCACTGGATCCTTCTACAGGATCATCTCTACTCCAACAGAACTGCATCTGTCACTCCTGGAGGACTTATTTTGGACTGCTCCCAACACCCTGATCAACAGGGTGTCAGGTTATATCCTGACTCTGTCAGTGTTTCTAAGATTTTTTTGTTTGCTTGGTTCTTTTTTGTACTACTACATTTGTATATTTTAATATTCCTAATAAAGAACTATTATTCCTATATGTTTGCCTGAAAGTCCCTTAATTGCAAAATTATAATAATTTGGAGGGAAGGGGTTTACGTTCTCCGTTCCAAGGTGAAGTGTTAAAAACTGATATAATCACGGACAGAGACTCTGTAACTAGTTAAAGTTAGAAAGTGGTATGTTGTTTAATACACTGGCGGGCGGCACAGGAGTCGTCTCCAAAAGGCATGACAGCCCCGTACAAAGTTCTTTGCCCTCTATTAATTTCCTAAAGTCTTACATATGCGTAACCCCAGCACCTCCCATCCCCGCTCTGTACTAAAATGAGGCTATTAGTCCTTCACGCCTGCGCAATTTTTCTCTTGAATTGGGTCGGTGGTCTCGAGTTGGGTCAGTGGTCTTAAGGGCTGAAGTAAGGAATGTCTTCATCAGGTCGCCGTGACCCTCTGGCATGATTTAAGGTCCCCTGCTTTGTGATTGATTGGTATAAAGTCCAGGTGCTGGTCATTGTTCTACTGGTTTCAATCTGTTCTTATAATGGTTTACTTACTCTACTTCCTTCTGTAAACAAGCTCATAATGGCAAACAATACAGCAATTACCTCTAGTTTAAACATCTAATAATCATTAACTTATTGTTTCTTTATCTAACTTACATCCTGATCAATATGAATTGCTTCTAACTCTTACCTAAAATCTTATCTCTTTAAAATCATGATTCAAAGGGAAGCTCCAGCTTTCCCTGGNAACAAGTCATGTTCCAAAACTTCATTGGGAAGCAGATGGCTGAACATGACTCCAGAAAATGACAGACAGAACTCCACAGAGCCAGAAGATAACATTGCCCACCCAAGTGCTGGAATTTGATATGTAGAATATAACTACTAGCTCTCAATAGTAATCATTACCACTTTGAATTTATATGCCTGGGTATGTGATCTGAGTGTGTATTGCCTCTTGGTTTGCCTGTCTGATTTCACAATAAGATTTATAAAAGCTCTGATTAACTTCAAATAGCTTTGTCATAGAAATGGTTATTTCAAAAGTAAATGTCTAAGAAAAACTCATGAGGCAGAAGGCAGAAATCTGAATAATGTCTCTAGAAAAGAAAAAGAGACATCTGAATAACATCTCTAGGAAAAAAAAAAAAAAAAAGGCATGGGGTTTTTTCTACCTTGGTAGAAAGATATTCAAGGATGAGGGGTTTGGAACTATTACATATTCTCTGTGATTCTGAACAATACTTTAAGGATTTTAGTATTCCCAAAATTCTATGAAACTTGCAGAAATTTAGGAGTACAAATGTTTTGGGATCTTTTCTTCTCTTAGATCAATGTTGGAGTAGTCAAAGAGCAATACAATATATTCAGGTATCTTCTTATTGGCTAGATGTTGTGGGTTTATGGTCACTAATTATATGTTAATTAATAATTAATGCAGTAATTTTACAGCAATCTCAGATTGTCTTGACAGAGAGCACGTGTGGTTTGTATGTCATCTACACACTGCAATAATCCTTTGGCTTTGTATACATTGTGTTGTCAAATTTCTCCAAAATATTTTTACAGCAAAAGTAGATGGTAGAGTTCCATCAGCAATTCATTGCAGAAATATAGTACACCTGCAGAGAACTGCCTTTTCACCCAAATTATACCATACACTAAGACAAAGTCTTAGAATCACTTGTCTCATAAGTCCTGCCAACATCTTTTCAGTACTTTCAAGATTTTTTCAAAGCCTTCCCAGTACTTTCAAGAACTCCATCCTTCTCCCACTCATCATCTACGCTGTGATTCATTCCTGCTTTTACACAGCATTTATGTGTTCAAACAGTCCAGGTCTTGATTATAGGTCATTGCAACCTCTAAAAAACAGGAAAAAAATAATAACCCTAACCAGAAAATAATACCTCCACCAGAACAGCAGTATCCAGAGAAGTACTACAGCTGTCACAGAACTACTAGAAGTAGGAGGTAACTCTCTTATGGTACAACCCAAATGCTATCACAGAAGCAGATCTGTTACCAAGCACCTGAGAAGGACTGACATAGAAGGAACAGATGTTGCCTCCTAAAAGCTACATGCAGTTGTGTTAGTTACTCCTGTGTTTAGAGTACCTCAAGTATTTAATACTTCACTGTGTGAAGACCCTGTCACTAGAAGATAAGGTGAGATACATGCTGAGGGGTACTGCTGGGTTGTGTTCAGCATCTTTGATTCTTGTGCATTGATGGAAAGGAAGGGAAAGGGAAAGGGAAAGGGAAAGGGAAAGGGAAAGGGAAAGGGAAAGGGAAAGGGAAAGG